>CM057383.1:25083360-25488360 GCA_030015415.1 Cynopterus sphinx | reverse complement strand
GTTCTTACATGGCTGCAGAAATTTGATTAGCTGCCTAGAGTCCTCCTTTATTATTAGCTCTGCACACTGAGTTTTCTGAATTTGAAGAATCTGTGGCCACTGTTTCCAGTATAGAAGTCAAATAATTTGATATGAGTCCTATATCTTTTTCTTTTATTTATTTTTAAAAAACTTCCTTCTGTAATCAAGATATCTTGTTTCTTTATTCTTTCTATACAGCTGAGAATGTTGATCAAGGTCTCAGATTGTATCGTAGCAAGTGTTGCTTGGCAACAGAAGGAACAATATAATATTTTCAGATTTTAAAAATAATTCATGGTTTTATCATTCATTTTTTTATTAAAATGATTTTATTTTGGAAAAAAATAGCCTGGAGGGAGAAAACAGATCATGGCATTAACATCTCCTTATTTGTCTTCTGAGATGCGTTTTAAGCAGGAATTGGTTTTTGTCCATTTGAACTATATAGATACTCTGGTTGGAATTCAGGCTCATGGTTTAAAGATTTGCCCAGTTTATGCATTCGTTATGTGTGGAGTTTTTTCTTATCATTGTTTCCTTCCAAAAAATTGCAGCCCACACCCTGTCTTTCTCCAGGAAGCCTTCCTAGAATTAACCGTTTCTGTTGTCTGACAGATCAGGACCTTTCCCATCTTATTGGTATATTTTAGTAGCCATGTATTTATGGTGACTGCATATTGCTCTAACCTCTCTCCTGTCGGAGTTCAAGGGCCTTGAAATCCTTTTTCAACCCCTCTTCCCTCAAGTGGGCTTGTTATGAGGTTTGTTGATGGTCTCATTGTCCTTTCCAGGGTATGCTCACCTTGATTTTAAGAATTGTGAAAGACTCAGTACTGTTACCACCAGTGCTCTTTGCTTTTGTGATTTATGAAGTAGATCTCTACTATTTTATTGTGACTTATAAGGTAGATCCATCCTACTTCAGCATGCTAGAAATGACTGAGTTGCTAAGAGATTGAGATAATTTTTTTCAAGGACATTGCAAAGTTGAAGACTAATATTCTTCCATTGAGCATCTTGGAATAACTACATAACTAAGAACTTCCTTTGCAAAGCCAGCCTGTCCAATGTTACTTTCTGGCTCTGCTACTTACAAGTTCTGTGATATGAACAAAATTCTTAACTTCTCTATGCCCCAGTTTCCTAATCTGTAAACTGAAGATAATAGTACCCACCTTATAAGGTTGTTCTCAGAATTAAATGAGACAACACACTACCTGGCACACAGTCAGTGTACAACATGTTTGCTTTTATATTGATATTAGCATTTAAAGGCAGTAGCATAAAACCTTACACATTATCTTCACCCTTTTTGTAATTCCACTCTGTTCGATTCAAAATCAAGTTGGGAGAAGCTTTTACCTACCTTTTAAACTACATATATATTGGACAATAATATGTTTAATGAGTTTTCACATTAAGGCTTTCTTATTGCACAACTGAAATAAAAAGAGAACTGGATAGTTGTAAAAATTGCAAAGGCTTCTGAAAGTGCTAAACTTCCCTTTTAGGAGTCTCTTTTTTTATACAAAACCAAGCCAAGGACAGGATTTCCTTACTATAGTCCAGGATTGCTGTGACACAGGTAATTTTACCAGCAGAATTGGGACCTATTCCCTCTGGATGTACCTGAAGTTTCATTTGTCATTGATATCCAGTTTTTAAGAAAAATTTCCCAGAATTAGCTTAGAAGGAGTTTAATCCTACATGACCAAAGCTCAGACTAAGTCTGAATATCTGTACTATTTTTCATCTATTTTATTTTCTTTTTTTGATTGGCTGAGTTTTTTGGACACACGTACTGTCTTCTCTGGGTTTTAATAGAGAAACTTAAGCTACTAATCACGGCAAAGCTACTATGGCAAAAGCTATGCATCAGTGATTGCCAGTCAGTTTAGACCTTACTTTTGCAAAGTTTTTTAAGACTGGGGTATTGGTGGCAAGCCTCAAATATAGACAAGAGGGGAGAAGAAAAGGAGAAGAAGGTAGAAGAAAAATAAAGAGCAGATTTGCTGGTATCATAGACTTCTGACTTTTGTTCTAGGTGATCATCAACTTGTGTATTTTTATTAAAAAAATTTTTTTTAGAAGAACCATGTTGAAGCACAACTAAATCTGGAAGTCTAGATTTAAATAAAAATAGAACATGAAAAGTGCTCAATTTTTCAAAACAGTATATGGTACAAATTAGGCTTAAAGGGCTACATCGTCTTTGTCTTTGATCTGAGGCAAAGGTGAATCAATTTCAACAAATGGGTTTCACCAGGGCATCAATATGACTTTCATCTTTAGCAAACTGCTTTAGCAGCAAGGTGTATCTGAATTTTGACTCTGATATTTCACTAGGGGAGTTTGTTTTTTATTAGAGAATTTTTGTGAGATACAGATATCAATGTCAGTAAAATTATGCTTGAGTAAGTATTGCAGGTCAAATTAAAAAAAAACAAAACTGCACAATGTCATTATCGACCAGTGGAATTTAGCAAGGTATTTGGTGGCATTTAGCCTAGCATATTCAACATTCTATTTTTTGTATCTAATGTTTAATTTCATTTTCTATATTTTAAACATTTTCTTGAGGTTGGACGAAATTTTCAGAAGTATTTAGACTAATTGAATTAAACCATTCTCTGCTTGCTTACGATATTAGTAGCTCATAACTGATAATTTAGGAACATAGATTTACTCTAAGGGTAGATATCTAAGGCAGATAAAGTGATTCCTGGACATAGGAAGCAAAAGTACAGCAGTTATTGTTCTGCTCTCTCTACTCTTGTAATTAGTCATTGAAAGCATAAAAGAAGTAATGACTTATTTCATTTTATAGGCAAAACCAGGAATTCTTATTTCTTTTCCTGCTATTAGAAATGCTGCTGCTGAACTGCAAAGTCTAGATAATTTTCCAGTAGTTTTAAGTTTGATATTAGAAACAAGATTTTAAAAGCATTAAGACACTTTCTCAGCTGTTCCCATGGCTGGCACCTCTTTATCATTCAGGTCTCAGCTCATGTAATATTTCTTCCCTTAGGGTCTTCCCCTGACTCCCCCACCCCAATGCAGACAAGCCTCTCTGCTCTTGACTCTGATAATTTTTTTTTGAAGCAATCCCCATTTAAAAATTTCTTATGTATGTGTTTATTTCTACTTATTTATTGTCTTCTGTTAAAATGTGAGCTCCGTGAGGAATCTTGGCTGTCACTTAGTGCTTAGTTCTTGGCCCTAGCCCTGGCCTGCTGAAAGGTCATAATAAGTGCCTAGTAGAGGAATGCTGGAGAAAATAAGAACAAGAATGAACTATTTCTCATTCAGATACTCCTTTTGTTGTATTTTTTTTTCCTGTTGAAAGTCTACTTAAGTGCTTAAGTGAGTTGCATGATCCAGACAAGCCCTGCTTATCTGTTTCTTACATCTCAAGATTGCTGTAAGAAATTCAGAAACTTGTCATATACAGTCTGGTATCTTCTTTTATGAAAGAGTAACATGTCAACTAAAGTGGACATTTAGGAGCAAATGAAAGATTTAAGAAAATTAGTTCCTTGAATATTGCTATTTTTTCAACCTCTGATTCTGTAGGGTCTGATGGAGGTGACACCCTAGCTGCTCATTCAATTAGCATGTCACTAGAGTCTTTTCTGGCAGAATTTGGAAAGATAACATCTCAGCTGCCCTCTTGGTGAAACACTATATGCTAAATCATAGTCTTTCTAGCCTGAGATGGGAGGAAAAGCAAGTTGTGTAACAAGGGCCTTGGCTTTTCCATGGCCTCTCAGTCTAACAGTGACTCTTGGAGAAGTCACTGAAACAGCTGGAATCAGTCTGACTCAACTGCGCATAATTATGGGTTCTTTCTATATCTGGGTGACTCCATTTTATGAAAAAGAGATACATTCTAAAGGAAAAGAGCTTCGTGGAAAAGACAGGAGACCTCACAAATAACAAATTGTCTATGATCTCATAATTCTTCGTTCCAGTTGGTTGAAAAAAGTTAGCCTTGGCAGTACGTTTTTACTGTATACCAAGATTTTTTAATGGTTGTCTAGAGTTCATGGCTTGAGAGAAATTGTCCATGTAATCCCCTTAATATTTGACCCTTCCTATGTTAGTGTTCATTTTTATTTTTATTTTTATTTTGGTCTGGGACAGATGTTCTTAGCTTCATCAGAGATATTTAATCACTTCCTTCACTTCTTTGCTTCACATTCTTTTCTCATCCCACTCCAGCAGTTCAGTTCCCACCTCTATGTTGATGATCCCAGAGGGCACTATTCTGACCACTCAGCAGCACTGGACAGGAATGGCCAGTCTTTCCTTTTAATACTTTTTCTCTTGGCTTTTGTGACGTCACATGCCCCTTGCCTACTTCTTTGGCTGATCTTTCTCTTAGAGTTGGTCTCACTCCTCTCCTTGACCTCTCAGTGTTGGAGGGTCCCAGGGGATTCTCCTGTGTACCTCCATTTTCTACATGCATAATTTAGGTAACTTCATTTGGTGCCATGTCTTAAATGTTAATTTTATACAGGTTATCCCCAAATCTGTACCTATAGCCATGTCTTCTATGTAAGATTTCGTACTCTGATATCTAAATACCTATTCAGCATTATCACTAATTGGTATCTCATACTTGCCCAAAACCAGTCTCTGGATTTCTTCTCATAGCTGCTACTCCTATGGAATTGCTGATCTTAGAAAATGACACTAGTTGCTCAAGCCAGAAATCTACTACTTGCATTTGACTTCTTTCAACTTCTATGTTCAGACCATTGAGTCTGCCTCCATATATGTAAATTTTATATATATTTGATATATATATATCAAATGCAATTATATGTGTGTGTATATATATATATATACACATACATACACACATATAATTGAGATACATGTGAAATTGAAATATATATATAACTGAGATATATATGAATTTATATATGGATGCATGTTTGTTATTTATTGTCTGCTTTCTCCCACAAAATATCAGTTGTTTAGTGCTCTATCCCCATCATCTGCAATTGTGTCTGGCACATTATGAGGACTCAATTATTTGTTGGATGAATGAAAACATGATTATATGCAAAGTCATCTGTGATTTGAAAAGGCATTAAGAATGACCGATATCAGCAGAACAGTTGACTTGTTGAGGATTTGCCATTGTATGACCAATGTCTTTTGAACAAATACGACATCTCAGAAATGTGCACATGAAAGAAGAAAACAACACTTGCATGTGAGCTAAGAGGGCAAGGCCAAGAACTCAGTCTCCTGTCCAGTTCCTGTTGAACCTAGGCTGCTGCTTGATGAGGATTGTAGCACTCTCCCAGACAGGCTAGGAAATTGAGACTCGACACATTAAATTGCTTGGCCAACTACATAGCTGGTGACTGAGGGGCCAGGACTGAATTCTGTTTTTCTAACAACAGAGCCTGTTCTGTCACAAGGAGACTATCTAGCTTTCTTCTGTCATCCTTTGACAAATAGTAGAGAGAAGTCATGCTAAACATTTGTGTCAGGGAATCCTAGAATTCTAAAGCAGGAGTCAGCCAACTTTTCCGAAAAAAAACTAGAGAGTAAATATTTAGGCTGGATTCTGGGCCAAACGGTCTCTGTCATACTCAGCTCTATTGTCACAGTGCCAAAGAAACCATAGACTATAAAAAACAAATGATTGTGACTTTATTCCAATAAAACTTTATTATGGACACTGGAATTTGAATTTTATATAATTTTTAAGTGTCACAACATACCTTTAAAAAACTTTTTAACTATTTAAAAATGTTAAAGTTCATTCTTAGCTTGTGGGCTGTACAAAAATTAGCCCAGGGGCCACAGTTTACTGACCCCTGCTCTATAGGATGTTATTGCAGTTCTCATGTGGTATATTTGTGACTGAGAATGATCTTCATGACTAAAGCCTTGGTCGCAGCTCTTGTAACCTCTTTGAGGAAATGCCCTTGTGATGGAATGCCCTTGCTCACCACTTGCTTTTACTGATGCTTGCTTGAGTTGACTCCATCTTGTTGAGTCCTGTTTTGCAGTCTGCATGAGAAAATACATCTTTATTACATTTTAGGTCCAAAAAAAGGGGAGGTGTTGGCTGATGCATAATCAAATTAAAAATGCACCGAGGGCTGAGTTGTTTTTAAAGTATTTTCAAACTTCTGAGATAAAGTCTTGAGGGGCAAAACTTACTCTGAAGGGACAGTAGCATAGCACTTGAAAAATGCTCTCTCCACCAAAAGACTAGCTAGAATGTCATTATTTGATAATAGTATTTAAAATGGATGGTATCTGTTCAAATAGTTAACACCATATAGACAGATAGTGCTTGTTCTGGTCCTCTATTATTTCCAAATTCTTTCTTCTCAGCCTAACCCCTTTTTACTTATTCATGCAGCATTTTTGTGTGTTTACTGAACTATTTTTTTCTCTCCAAAAATGAGAACAGCATGCATGTGAATGATAAGTCACTTCTTTCACTTGGGAGCTTTCTCCTTTTCCTCATTATCTATGCTTTTCTCCTGACGGTCATCTTAATCTGCCATCTATCTTGGTTTTTAGGTAGAATGCTAGCTTTGTTTCTGTTGTTTCACTGGGCTTTTGGAGGGCAGGATTTCTCTTTTGTCTATGTGGGCTTAATGGCTTTTAGCATGGCATCTTGCCCTTGCCCGAAGTAAGACCTCAGAATATAGCTGTTGACTTGAACTTGGCCCCGCTCTGAACTTGCTTAACCTTTTTATTTCTAGCTGCTGGTCTTACCACTTCAACATGTCTTGGCAACATTTTTTTTCCCGATATTAAAAAGTAATAATAAACCTTCATGGATTTTCATTTTCTCAGATTTCATGCTAATTCCCATCTTGGTTCATTTTGTAACTCCTCAGTTTTTTTCTCAAATTTGCCTGTTTTATTTTAGCTATTCATTATTTCTCACATACCTTTTTCTCCTCTCTGGGTTTCATTGCCCTTTCAAATGTGCATGTTCTCCAGAGCCAGCTTAGACCTTTCTTAAAGATATTCAGAATTGATCTAATTTTTCTAACCCCTTGATTATGTATTCATCTTCCTTCACTGGAGTGTTTCCACATTTTTTTTCTTGTTCTGCTTGTTTGCCAACTTAGGGAAGATACTATGTTTTAATTATTTGAATAAGAATTACCATATTATGAAATGTTGAACAATTTTTATCATCTTGGCCTATAAAAATAACTTAGTAGATGTTCCCATATACCTACCTATAAGCCTGAGCGTAAATGAGTTGATTTCAGGTTGTGAAAAAAAGTTTTCTAAAATCTAAAACAAATTGAAACCGATATAAGGTTTTGGGATCATTAATTCCCATTAAACTTCTGTGGAGACCTATGAACAAGCTAAAAATACCTTTAGTGAATTATATGAAATACCATCTTCCAGAAAGTGCAATGCGATAGGAGAAAAGCATGGTGCTAAATACTAATTTATGCTCCTTTTCTGCAAGCTTGTCTAAATGAAATGTGGATAATCTCATTACTTGAAATATTTAATAGAGTAGACACAGGAAGTTTTCTGTATAGATTCCTTTCTTAATTTCTTGTCAAGGTCCATTTACTGTAAAACCAACTAGAGCCTTGATTAAATAACCATCATTAGATGTACTTTGAAAAATAATATACTAGAGGAAGCTTATTCTAATATTGGTTTTTCTATGTGAGTGAAAGATATAAATTAAGAAAAAGACAAAACTAATCAACGGGAGAAGCAAAATATATAAGACACTAAAGAGATTAGGTCCCCCCGCCGCCCTTCAAAGTTAGTATTTATCTATAAGACATTCCTTGAGCAAATGTGTGTTGTGCTTTTAGTGCTGAGCACAGGCAACTGTGTCATGATATTCAGTCTCTGGAAAAATGGACACTCCAACAAAGGAGAGAGAAAGGGACAAAATCAAATGGGAGTTCCATAAAGGTGCTACAAAAAAAATATCTGTACGAGATAAGAGAAAATATTTTAGGGTAAGAGGTATAAGAAATCCTTGTGGAGAAAGTGTGGTTGAGAACAGGTTTAAAAAGGGGGTACGTGATAAATAGGAGAGCATTCTTGTTGGATGGAAAGCCATAGCAAGAACCAAAGGGGAAGAACAATCAGGCTTGAATAGGAAACAAGTTCAGTTTGGTTGAACAATGCTGAGAATACAGACATGACCAAACATGGAGTGTGAATAATGGGATAATAATAGCATAGTAACTTCCTCCTAGGGTTATTGTAAGCATTGAGAATAATGAAGGAAACATCCTCATGCAGTATGTGGTTTCACACGTGCCTTCTGAGTTAATACGACTGGTATTTGGGGGCCTGTAGGTTGCTCTTCCCTGTGTTTGAGCAGAGATGTGATATAATCACGTGCCTGATGGAACGGAATGTGGACTTGGGGCAGCTGAGAGGCCAGGGGAGATAACATGGTGTGATCTGAACCTGACTTCTTTAATTTATTTCTATACTTGGCCTCATTCTTGAGTTGGAAATCAGGTTCAGATAATAGAGAGGAGGTGAGAAAATTTACTATAGGGGGAAGAGGAAGAACTAATGAGGGATAGAAGAGGTGTGAGACCTCACACTTCTTGACCTTCTATGAGAAATTCATTTTAATTTTTTTCTTGACTCTCCACCCACAGTTTACACATTCCATTTCAGAATCTAAAAATGCCCTGCTCAGTGTCAACGGGTGGTGACTCAGGGAAAATGGGATAAAGTAAGCATCCCATTTACCTAGTGGTGGAATGAAGAGAACACGGTCTCCTGTTGAGTCCTCCTCACTCTGTAATGGCTGCTTCAGCACTGGCTTCCTGTTTGTGCAAATTTGTCAGGCCTCTCGTGTCCCCATCATTCTCATTCCTGTTCTAATGCCAGAATGTGTGAAGGATGAGAAATTACCCAAAAGGTACTAGATTGTCTTTTAGAAATGTAACAAAGTAGGGCTCCTCCCCTGCAAGAATATTGATTCTATCTCTTTCTTCTATCGTGTCCATATTTCTTATGAACTTATTTATGTAGCTCATCAAAAAGTTTTAGTTGGTTGCTAATCCTTGCAAAATGCTGCTTTGATGCAAAGGGAGTATTTCTGAATGGTGCTCATTTCTACATTTCTTGTTCCATTGGGATTTTTCCCTGGGAGAGACCTGGAATCTGATTGCCTCACCGAGAGCTAACCCCAGACCTTTCCAGTGTGGAGAAACACTCGCTCAGATGTGGCCTGTTCACTTCTTCACTTTAGGTTTCTGGCATGACTTAGAGAGCCCACATCATCTACAATTCTTCAAGATTATTCTTCTTACAATTATAATAAAATAACAGGCAGGCCAAGCTCATTTGGCGGGGAAGGTTGGATGCAGGAGGCGGAAAACAGGTGGCCTGCAGGTGTTTCCGAAATGTTACTTTTGCATAACATAATATTCAGCAGGTTTAAACCTAAAGGAATTCAGTAGAAAAAAATCCATAAGAAACTTGATATGCAATAACAGTAGTCACTAATGCTTATCAAGCACTTTGTTAAGCAGTTTACATGAATGTCTCATCTCTATTTTAAGGACGAGGAAACTGAGTTTGGTAGATTAAGAAATTCGCTGTTCGCCAGAATGCAGTGGAGCTAAGATTCAAATTCAAGTCTCCTCATTGGTTTGCTAGAACTCTTAACTGTCATGCTAGACTCATTCTAACCTCTGAATACTAATTAAAAAAAAAATTGCTATGCTTAGTAAAGTGTTCTTTCTTTTGTAAATGAAGAAAATAATGTTGGTTAGGTCCCCAACTGCTTGGTCTAGTAGGAATTGGTGTCTTGTTCTAGTGCCTCATGCTGTGTTATGCATCACATATTTATTTTCTTGTTGCAGCCTCATGACAACTTTAAAAGATAGGTATCATCTCCATTTTAGAGTTGAAAGCTGAGGTTTGAAGAGGTAAAGAGACTTTTCCAAGTTCACCCACAGCCAGTTTGTGGCAGAGCTGGGCTTAGAACTCAGGTCTGCCCGACTGACCTGTTCATCTTTGTTCTTTCTACTGTGCCATGTGCCCATGAGGTAACAGGTTAATACAAATACAGCACTGAATATTTAACGTTTTCATCTTAAATGTACAAACATTATAGATGATCTATTCTTTTGTTAAAAATAGGGCTTATTCTTTGTGACTCATTTCTGGCATAGTCTGGTTAGCCTATACTTAAATTTGAATTGTACAGATAAATATTTAGAATATGAAAAAACCTTTGAAAATTATTTGGCAGCTTTATCTTTATGGGTATGCTTAGTTAATTGGAATGACCAGCTTGTATAATTTGTTCACATAATCAGATTTGCTTTCACTTCAAAGAATTGATCGGTTCTTTGAAAATTCACTGCAAATTGTTTTCACTAGACCACTTATTTGATACCATGCAAGGGTGACAACTTTGTGCTATTTCAAATCCTGAGTTCAATCTAGCCAAAACCAGCCCTTTTCATGGAAGACTGACTCATTTGATAGGCATTGTGTACACATGTAACCTTGGTTGTATGGCTCAGAAATGGGTGTTTGCTAAAGGTTATTTAACTACTTTATATTTTGCTTTTTATTTTCTTTTCCTGGTGAGCTGGAACATCATATTCCCATGTTTGGTACTTATCCAAATGGATCCTTATACCTAAGAATTTTCTTGGCAGCTGAAAAGAAGATTGTAAAGAGAGACTGGTTTCCTCCCAAAGCACACTGAAATTTAAAATGTTGAAGGGAGAAGAGTGTGCTTTTTGATGTTTTCTGAGTAAAAGTTTCACTCTTTTTATTGAGCCAGACGTCAAGGTCGGCATTTGACTATGGAGTCTGCACAGGCAACCAAATAGGTTTATTTGGCTCAGAAAAAGAGAGAAATGCTCTTATATTCAAGGTACATGTCATACTATATTTTTTGCTTACAAGTGGGCAGGAGAGAAAAACCTCTGGATGATGAAGCCCAAAAGAGAAATGGCATAAGTGATTTATGCTTATGAAGTCAGGCTGACTAATGCTTTATATTGGCTGACAAATTACTCTCTGTAGGTTTTTTCTGGCTGATTCCTGTTTCTTCTTCAAAATACTTTGATAGGAAACTACATATTGCTAGGAGGTAGCCAAGAGCATTTCGGTTCAATCACTTGGTAGGTTAGGGTGTGGTGCCTTGAAAAACAGCTCTGAAATACACCAAGGCACATTACTCACGAGAATAAATCGAAAATATTTGTTTTTATGCTGAAGATTCACTAAGCAATAATTTTGGTGTGAATTTTGCTTTACTAAACAACATCAACAGTTTGTTTCTTTAGGCTCCACTGAAGATTATACCCAGGTTTTGGATTTTGGAAACAGCACAGTCTGGCCTAATTCAGCAAACACATTGTCCTGACCATTCAGTGCATTCAGTGATAGACAATTTCTGGTAACATGATGTAATAATTGGTTCGAGAATTCCCTTGGAAGGCTTCTGGAATTATACTTTTAAGGACCGTCATAACTTGAGATCTTTTTATCAACTTGTCATTTTATATATTTCTGTGCCATGGTCAGTTTTTAATGGAATTGCTAGATTTTAAAAAAACCCTAAAGTTGCATATTCTTAAAACCTGCATACCCATAAAGTTAAAGAAAAGTTTAAATTTAGATATAATTCACATGCCATAAAGTTCACTCTTTTGAAGTGTACATTTAAGTGGTTTTCAGTAAATTTACAGAATTGTGCAACCATCAACACTATCTAATCCCAGAACATATTCATCAGTTCCAAAAGAAACACCATACAAATTAGCAGCAGTTCCTCATTTCTTCCTTTTACAATCCCTAGTGAGCACTTGTACACTGTGTCTCTATGATTTGCCTATTCTGGATATTTTATACAAATGGAATCATGTATGTGATGTTTTGTGTCTGCATCTTTTAATATGTTTTCAGGATTCATTCATGTAGCATGTATCTGTAATTTAGTCCTTTTTAAAGACTGAATAATAGTTCATTGTGTCGATGTAGCACATTTTATTTATCCATTCATCAGTTGATGGACATTTGTGTTGTTTCATTTCTTTGGCTTATGAAAAATGCCACTGTGAATATTTGTGTACAAGTGTCTGTGTGGACATATATTTTGAAGTCTGTTGGGAGTGGAATTACTGTACCATACGGTAAGTATGCTTAACTTCTTGAAGAACTGCCAAGCTGTTCTCCAAGGTGGCTGCACCATTTTACATCTCCACTAGCAACATATTAGGGTTCTAATTTCTCCTCATCCTTGTCAACACTTATTATTGCCTGTCTTTTGGATCATTGCCATCCTAGTAGGTATAAATGATATCTCTTGTAGTGTTTATTTGCATTTCTTTAAAGATTAATAAGCATTTCTCATGTCTTATTGATCATTCGCATATATTATTTAGATAAATTTCTATTCAAATCTTGTACCCATTTTTATTGGCTTATCTTTTTATTGAGTTATGAGTTCTTCATATACTTTAGATAGAAGTGGCTTATCAGATATGTATGATTTGCAAAGCTTTTTCTAATGTTGGTTGTCTTTTCACTTTCTTGATAGTGTCCTTTGAAGCAGAACAAAATTTTAATTTTGATGAAATTAAGTTTTTTAAAAAATTTCAATTGCTTATGCTTTTGGTGGCATAGCCAAGAAACCACTGTCTAATCTGTAGTCATGAAGATTTATGACTATGTTTTCTTCTAAGAGATTAGTAGTTTTGCCTCTTGCTTTTAGCTCTTCTGTCTATTGAGTTAATATTTGTATATGACGTGAGGTTGACTTTCACTTCATTCTTTTGCATGTGGATATTCAGTTGTCTTGGCACCATTTATTGGAAAGACTGTTCTTCCTCCAGTGAATTGTTTTAGTACCCTTGTTCCTTGTTGAAAAGAAGCTGATCATAAATGTTCTCACATTTGTGTCTGGATTCTCAGTTTTATTTCATTGATTTATATTTCTGTTCTAATGCCAGTACCACATCGCCTTGGTTACTGCAGCTTTGTAATTAAGTCTTGAAGTTGGGAAGTGTGAGTCTTCCAACATTTCTTTTAAGATTATTTTAGTTATTCTGGGTCCCTTGAATTTCTATATATATTTTAATATCAATTTGTCAAGTTCTGTAAAGAACCCACCTGGGATTTTGAAAGAGATTGTGTCGAATCTTTATGTTAGTTTAGAGAATGTTGCCATCTTAACAAAATTAAGTCTTCTGATAAATGAACATGGGATGTCTTTCCATTTATTTAGGTTGTACTTTATTTCTCTCAACACTAGTTTTCAGTGTGCATATTTTGCATTTTGTTTAATTTATTTTAAGTATTACATTTTTGTATTATGCTTTTGTATTAGTGGAATTGTTTACTTGATTTCATTTTTAGCCATTATTCATTGCTAGTTTATAGAAATACGGTTAGTTTTTATATCCTGCAAACTTGCTGAACTCATTAGCTCTAATATTTTATTTCTGGATTCCTTGAGATTATCTATGTACAAAATCATGTAATTTGCCAAGATAATATTTTTACTTCTTTTCCAATCTGTATGCTTTTAATTTTATTTTTTTGCCTAGTTTCCCTATCTAAAACTTTCAGTACGTTGTTGAATGGTAACAGTGAGAAGGGACATCTTTATTTTGTTCCTGATATTAGAGGGAAAATGTCAAGACTTTAACTAACTATGAAGTATGTTGTTAATTCTGGGTTTTTCATTGATGTCTTGTGTCAGGTTGAGGAAATTTCTTTTTACTCCTAATTTAACTGTTTTATTATGGAAGAGTATTGGATTTTATCAGATGTGGTTTTTTGTTCTTTATTTGATTAGTATGGTTTATCACATTGATTTTTCATATTTTGAACCAGCCTTGTATTCCTCAGATAAATCCCACTTGATTGTGGTATATAATCTTTTTTATATTTAAATTCAACTTGACGTTCAGTCTGTCTTGAGAGGAAAAGATTTTACATTGGAATGTTTTATATAATTTTTAACATAACAGTGAAAATTGGACTGTGAGGAGAGATGATTGAGATATGTGATATAAATTGGCATTTGAAGGCAATTCGTAGCATCAACACTGAGTAGCTGTTAGAGGATTATTATTCCATTTGGTTTTAGACACTCCAGGTGAGTAACTGTAAAGCCAGACTATCCTGATGGTACTCAGAAACTGCTGTTGAGAAACTTTACCCTAGTGTTTTCATCTTATAATATGCATCTGCCTTTGAAATCTTAAATGGTGACTCTTGGAGAAAGGAGGACAGAAATTATTGTTGCTGTTTCAAACAACTTCTTGGAAAGATGGTAGAGTAAGTGTATGTTATGAAGAAAGGAGAGCACATAAGAGGAAGAGGGGACTCGGAGAATGATAGGTTTGTTAGCTTAGATTTGAGCATTGTAGTTTTCAGTGTACTGATAGACTGCTTTCACTGGGAGTTAAAAAAAATAACTAAAACAAATAACTAAAACTTTCCTTGTTGGATTTGTTTTGTCCTGTTCTTTTTTTTTTTTTTTTTTTGAAGATCGATGGTTTTAAGACCTTTCACTTCTGACTTTATTTTGAGAAAGAACAATTCATTTTAGTCACCATGCAATTCAAGTATGTGTGAAAGACTTAGAGTTGTGATGATAATTTTCGACAATATTTTCCTATGAAAACTCAATGAAATTCCACTCTAATATTTCTTGTGAGGATTCTAATATGCTGCACACTCTCTCAAAACATGATTATGCCATCTTTGCCCAATAACCAAACTGCCCTGGATGTGTAAAGAGAGTGACTTTCTAATGTGGGATAATTTGGAAGTGACCAGAACACAAAGGGTTTCCAAATTTTTCCTGTGTCATAATCTCTTATTTGGGTTAGCACAGGGGCTCTCTGACATTGAGTTGCAATGAAAATATATTGCTTGAAAAGAAGAATAACAATAACCCACTGGTATCCAATGATAGCTAGTATTGAGAAATTTAAAATTTAATACTTGACTGGGGATTGCCAGCATAGTATATGACAAGTACATTATTTTTTGTTCATGAAAGGAAAAAGAAAGGAACCTGGAAGATACATTTGTCTTCTGCAATTCTGCCGTGCATAGATCATACCTGGCACTATTAAAAGTGTGTTTATCGACAATCTTAAGGTAGTTGGAGTGTTCTTTTTTTTTTTTTTCCATTGGGAGTATTTAGGCTTTTAATGCAGTAGAAGCCCACAGAGAGAAATGGGGTCCTTGAACCCATCATGTTTAAATTTGAAGTATTTTGTTTGGGTATCTTTAAACTGTGACTTGTTTTGATGGCAACTGATAAGTGTCTTCTCTTGTGCTTCGATAAAAATATGAAATGGAAAAGATTCACCATTAAAAATGTAAACAAATAAACATCATAGAGGATATGAAGGACACTGTAGGTAGACGATATATTTTCCCTTTTAATACCATTTTGTAAAATATAGTTTAGTTCTCTTCTTCAGATCACAGGAAAAAGGAAGGAATGCATTGATTTAGTAAATAAATGGAAAATCTGGGGATATTAGAATTGGGACTAGTGTTTAGCCAGTATCAGAAGCTACTTAGAAAGGTACAATCCATTCAGAGAAGAAAGAGAGTGCTTTGGAAGCTCTCCACTCATTCGCTGGGAGCAGGGAGACCTGTCAGGTATACTCATGCTTTATCTACTTGGCAGAAAGTTACAGCAACTTTATCTTTTTCTCTCACTAGATCATTTCAGAAAGCGACAGGGACATAAGTGATATTACTCAGATGGCTGTTTCTAGATGTCTCAATTTCTTGAAGTCAGGATATATCACTATGATAAATGCTTCTGTTCTCTAAATATTCCACAGAAGCACCAGCTCTGGAGGGAGAATGCTTTGCCATCTGGTGGGAAGGAGGATGGATTTAGGGTGAAAGGCTTATTCTGGGAATGGCTGGCCCTGGAAGGGGCTCTTCTGCTCAGGTCTTGAGCCCTAGTGGCTTCTATTTTGGGGAAAGTCCTGGACTCCTAATCAGGTGCTAAGATGGAGTGGTGCCCCCAGGAGATGCACATGTTCATTGGACCAGTATAGCTTGCCCTCAGGAAAATGAGGAAGCGGGTGATACAGTCCTTTGGTGCTATAGGGGAGGAAGAATTTTCCTCTACTCTTCTAGTTTCCTTTTGACTGATCTAATAATTAAATTGTTGTAGGACAGTGAAAGAGAAAAACAATGAAATTTAATTTCGTATGTATGGGAACCACCAAATATATGAGGCTCATAAAGTGAGCAGCTTTTTGTACTTGTTAGACAAAGAAACAATTATTTGTGAAGATTTGACAAAACAGAGGTTTTTGCTTGAGACAGCAAATTAATGAAGGAGCAACAACATTTATTTATATCACTTTCTCAGCCTTGAATTCCCCTCCTCTGGTGATGAGGGTACTTTCTATCTTCCTGGTTTAAGGAGGCTACTTCATTCACATGGGAGATTTATTTTCTTCTTTCAGGGCATCAAAAGAGAGGCAGAGTATTCTTTCATTGGCTGTTTAGCATGTAACTTTAATTCAGAATAATCAATATGCCACTTTGGCATATTTAGAGGTGGGTTGCCTTACACCCTTCAGTGCCTGCCACCTCCCTTCCAGTGCTAGCTTCTCTGCCTTGTAGCTGGCCTGTCTCTCAAAGCTTCAGTTTCCACATAAAAGCCATGGCATCCCAAGGCTCCCATTGTGGCAATCCGCTTCATTCTGCCTACCTAGGCCCACGTGCTGATCACTTCTGGGTAGACTCCTGCTTAGGGTAATAGACAACCATAGATGCTGACTGAATGTCTTATGTCTACCTTGGGTGTTTCTATTTTTTTAGTAGCTGTTATTTTTAGCCCAGTTTTAATTAGATTCACAGCAAAATTGAACAGAAGATAGATATTTTTGTATACTCCCAAGGTGTTTCTATTTTACCTAGTAGCTTCTAGCAGTGCAGAGCCTCATCACAAAAGTAGGGATTCCAGGCAGTAGCAGACAGTGAGGAAAGAGCTAGAGAGTGATTGTTGTAAATAATAGCGATACTGAAATAATGACATTTATTAAGCACTTTTACATGGCAGGGTCAGAGCTAAATGTCGCATACATGACTTAATTGTTATGACAACACTCTGAGCTGGGTTCCATTAGGCTCCCCTAAGTAAAGAAGCTGGAGGCAAGATCACTAATCCAAGGTCACATAGATAATAACTGGCAAAGTCAAAATTTTTATCAGGGCAGGGAGTCATATCAAAATCCACACTCATAGTTAGTAGTTGTCCTGAAAATCATTATCAGGTAGGAGGTGGTATCTGTCAGGACTCCTGAGAACAGGTTGGACTCTTTGCAAAGCTAAAGGCAGGGGCTGTAACCTTCAGTCAAGGGAAAAACTCACTAGCCTAAGGTGTCCCTGGAAGGCCGTGTCAGGGGAATAAATAACAGGACGTTGTCACTCTCTTCCTCTGTCCAGTGCTCTGCAGATGCTGCTCAGTGACTGAGCCCATGGAGAAGCCAGAGGCTGGGAGAATTCACTGCTGCAGTTCTTGTAGGTCAGACCTGCAGGGACAAGGGGAAAAGGTGGCTGTCACCATGGGAGAGGGGCCAGCAGACGTGACCTCTGCCTTAGGTAGAGGGATGTACCTGCTGCCAAACCACAGCCTGGCAGGGAGAAAACCTGATTCTCTTCACTCCCATGTCTTGTCAGGGCCTTTTATTGACTGAGCTCAGTGAGAAGCTAGAAGACGGGGCTGCTGGGGTGATGCAGCCTCCTGGGGCTCAGCAGAGTAGAGGAGGGTGGAGTGAACCTGGCAGGGCACAGGAAAAATCTTGCTCATAGCCCAGCTGTGAATCCTTCCCTGAAGAGCAATCTCAGAAGACCAACTGTGGCAGTTTTGAGGTCACTAAATCGTTGGTCAGTGGCTTATTTATGTCGGTTACCTTTGTATATACAGCATCTTTCACTTGACCTTGTTATTTATTAGTTTTCTCTGAGCTTTCTAGAAGAAGCTTGCATCAATTTGCATTGCCTTCTGAGGAAAAGCCAGCATATTTGCAGGAGGCTGGTCTCCCCGCATCTGAATGTCCATGTAGTTTGCAAATTCTTGACCTTCAATGGCCCTGGCATGTAGTTATTCCTTTGAATGTACATTTGGGCCCTGGGGCATTTATGTCCTTCAGATGCCCCTTCCTCTGATAGACTTTCCGAAGGTTCAGCATTTTTCACGTCTCATTAAAATTTAAATTTCTGTAACATTGCCAAGACCAGCCATAGCTATATATAAATGGCTTTATCGTCCCATTCTTTACATTGCCTCTGCTTTGAGGATCTTGAGATAGTAAAAGCCTTCAGCATCCCAGCAGTCAAGAAGGGCAGGTGGGTCTTTGTAGATGAGATCTGTGTGTTTACAGGTTTGCTTTTCTACAATATGCAGGCAAGGACTCAGGTTATTGTGAGGGCAGTAGATGGGAAGGTTTTTGTGGGATGACAGGAAATGTCTGAAAGCAACTGTTAATTTGTTTAAGGGCTTGGTACTTATATTAAACAAGTTGCTGTATTCTCTGAAAATATTGGGCCAGTAGGAGTGGAAAGTAAGTATTGCTCTTTGAGAAAATGTTGTTGGGTTTCATTTGAATTTGCCTCTGGGTATGGCGGCCTTGACATTTTGGTTGCCTTCAGCCTTGACATTCTGTTTCCTTCACAATTGCTTATTTTTGGAGATAAATGGGTGGATTTGAGAGCTGTTTTGAAGCAAAGATTGACAGGATGTATTGGTGGGTCAGCCAGATAGGCCAGAAGAGGAATGTGTCAAAGATGACTTATAGGCTTCTGACTTGGAAACATGAAAGAATGGTGATGTCAGTTGCTGAGATTGTATGCCAAATGGCTCTACAGAATGTAGATTTGGGACAGAGATAGCAGAACACAGGGCACGTGCAATTAATTTCATGCCCATCCAAGCAAATGTTGGCTGTGATAATTCTAAGACACAGATTGGTGCACTTGGGTATTAAATAATGTGCCATATACTCATGAATCATAATTTATTCCCCTCAACTATACTCTTGAGGAATAGATACACATGTACATACACACATCTACACACACACATCTATACACACACATATCTGTTTACACATACCTATCTATCTATACACGTGTGTGTATGTCAATGTGTAGTTTATGTATTTTCCTTTCTAGCAGGCAGGAGTTAGCCAGAGTAGTTGTTCAGGTATTTGAACAAAATTATGAGGGATGTTGAATTTGATGAATATGAAGAGATGAAAACCTAACTTCTGTTCACAGGTCATAAAGCACCCTTAGTAAACTCTCAGATGAGCCCTAACAGCCCATTTAATGATGCTGTGCAGGTTTTATTGATGCTATCTCCCTTTACCTTGGGTTGATGATGGTAGCAGTGGTGCCAAAGATAACAATGTGGATCCTGCCCTGAAACAATTGAATAGAGGTGATTAGATATTTATGCCAATGTCTGTTGTGTATGAGAGTGCCATATTGATTAATTTATATTAAAAAGCAATTACTGTACTAAGCACTTTAGATACAAAGATGAGCATAATTGACTCAGTCCACAAGTGCTTATTTCTTTATGCTGTGCTGGACTTTGGGTTTTGATGGTGAACTAAAACAAGCAGGGTGGTGTCCCTGCTCTCAGAGCTTATAGGTCTGTAGAAGAGGCATACATTGATTAAAGACTCAACAGATAACAGTGACTGTACTGAAGGGGAGGAATATAAAGTATTATGAGAGTAGATAAATAGGTATTGGAGCTACCTAGGGACATCAGAAAATGCTTCCCTGTGGAGGTGATGATTAAGTTGTTAGAAGAGTAGTATTTTGAGATAGGGTGGTGAGAAAAGCATTCTGTCTAATAGGGCAGTTCGAAGAGGCAAGAGAGAAAGCAGGCTAAGTTATGTGTGAAAAACACATTTAATTTCTAGATTCCAGGGGCTTAGCATTACAGATGTTTGTTACTTCCTTTCCCTACACGAATGATAGAGCTTAGTGAGATTCTATTCTTCATAAGTAGTGAGGGACCCCAATTGGTGGGGGCTTCTCCTGGAGCATTGCAGGTCACTGCCTGCAGCATGAGGAGAGAACATATGGAGTTCTCATGCCTTACTTTTCTCTGTTCCCATCCAGAAGTAACATAGCTCTGCTCATGGCCCATTACACAGCTGATTGCATGACCCCACCTGTGTGAGATGATAATAATAATCACTGCAGTAATGATTAGGGTTATATCAAAGGAGTAAAGTGTATCAGTGACCATGCAAATGATGTCTCAGAGATTTGGTGGCTGATAAAATGTGGGTGGTGAAGGAGGGGGAGGAATCAAAAAGAAAGAAGTGGCCTTTAGCACCTAGGTGAATGTAGAATTAAGGTACAGTTCACAAGGTTAAGCACGTGTTACTTTAGAGGCCTTTGCGGGGAGAGGAGAGGGGAGAAGTCTGGTTGAGATCATATTTAGTCTGGGGTATTAGGAGATGTTAGAATATAGGACTAGAACTTGCAGAAGTGAGGGACGGAGATGAAATTTTGAAAGAAGTACGAATAGGAGTGATACTAAAGCAGAGAGAGGATGGTAAGAACTGTACCTTGGGGTACATTGTCATGTAGCTGGCATCAAGATAAAAAAGAACCATCCTAAGAGTTGGATAGCACATGGATTTATGGTAGCCCAGGTAAAGGGCATTTCAGAAGGAAGTAATGGCCACCACTAGTCAAATGCCATAGACATTAAAGAAGATGAAGAATGAGTCCAGGCCATTGGGTCAGGAAATTGAGGAGGTCACTAGTGATCTTCTAGGAAGGAGAAAGGAATGGTGGAATGAATCATGGGAGATTATTAAAGTCATGGTTCCAGGGTTAGGTGGAAGAGAGTAAATCCTGGTTACGATAATAGGCATAGAATAGGGAATATATGGAGGAAGGGAAAATGAAAACACAGGAAAAATAGGATTTAGAGGAGGAAAGAGCAGCCTGAAAACAGAGTTAGCTGAGACTAAATTAACCTCTGTAACAAGGAGGAGGCATTTCATTCTTAGAGATAAGAGAAATAGATGGGAGAAGAATTTGAGAAACAGAAATAGTTGAGTTGATGAAAGGGTTGATAAGAGAAATGAAAAGATGTGCAAAGCCTATATAGAAGTGAAGACCCTTAAAGTTTTCCCATTCGCAATCCCGAAATGTATGATAAATTGCATGGCAGGACTAACTATTCAGGTTAGCTCACAAAGGTCAGAATTCAAGTATATATTGGTTGCATGCCACATACTTAGGACCCTGTGAAAGGGCTATAGTTGGGAAATTAAAAACAATAGTAAACGTTTCATGTTGCATTTTGAATAATTGTGTGTTGAGATTTTTTTTTTTTTTTTTGGCGGGGGAAACAGAACCAACTTGCTGGATGAAACTGACTGCACATCTTTTTAAGCAGAATCAAGATGCCTTGTAGGACTGTGTATGAGAATTAATTAATGAGAATATTTTTCAGATGTTAGGCATCTGGTTATTATTACTATTAAGTGGGCACATTATGTCCTTGGTGGCCTATTGATTAGTGTTATCAGTTTAAAACCCGTCAGTCAGCATAGCTGTGAATTGTCTAAAGAAAATTCAATTATAAAGTGGTTGACTAAAATAACTGAAGCATAAGGAGCGAATGAATTATACCCATCAGAATTCATTTGCAGTATTAAGTCAGATATTATTTAAAAGATTAGTTCTTCAGTGCTCACTTTAAAATTCAAAGTAGGCCAGGCCAATTTTAGCCTGATTTAAGAGCCACACAGGTACCAGGTATTGTTTGGCTGGATTTGACTCTCTTGCCCAGTTTGATGAATATAGACCTTCTGGCCCAGTGCCTAAGCTGTGCGAATGACCGCCACATGCATTTGGTAATCTCTCTGTGACTTCAGAAGTTGGGAAGAGAGTGAACAGCCCTGCAGACTCATCTGAAAAGATTTTTAAAAAATCAGGCACCATTTGTAAAGTGTTGCTGGATGAATTCCATTTATTTTTCATTTTGTGCCTGAGAGTTTTAAAAATAACTGTTAGTAATCTCAAACAGATTCAACTTGTCAGAAATGTTTGAGAAGGAGGAGAGAGCTCACTCACAGGGGGAACATTCAACCAAAGTCCACATAGCCCTGCACTTCTAATATAATGAACATAGAATATCTCAAATGACCTATGTATGACCTTATAAATTATCATAGACTTTGGTTTTCTTTATTCAGTTCGTAAAACATTTAATGATTACCTTCCATTGGCAAGGTGTTATGGTATGTGCATTCTTAAAGCACAAAACTTCATACTGGATTTCTAAGAGAGCTTTTAGTATCATATTATCATATCTATGTGTGTATAGGGGAGATGGTGATGAGGCATAAATAACTGTAATGGAACTCAGAATATAATGAATGACACAAATGAGACTCGAAGTACTACAGGAGTTCAAAAAGGAAAAGTAATGTTTTCAACTAGGGATAAGTAACATTTATGTGAAGGATGTTCTATTTAAAGTGAACCCTAAATTATAAGGTGGGATAGTAAAAGATGGAAGAGAGGATGAGGGTGCAATGAAGGGCAGAAAGCAAAGGAAGAAAAACAGGTGGGAAAAGATGAAGTGTATGTAGTCATGGATTCTGACGGAAGCAAGGGGTGGGGGAGGGAAGTCACAGGGAAAAGCATTTGAGAAGAAGGTAGGTTTGGGCATAATTTGGGGGCTTTTAGATTCCTGAGCGGAAGAGCGAGATGGAACATTTAAGAAGTTTAATCAGGTGTGTATTCAGGTATGTAGAAGATGGTTTGGAGAGAAGAGATGCTGGAGGCAGGGAGATAAATTAGGAAGGTATTGTGATGATCTAAATGAGAAATTGTAAACATCTAAACAAGGAGAGTTGCTCTCTGAATTGACATGAAGGAAAGATACAAAAGATGCTGTAGATGTCAATGTTTTTTTATTAGCTACTGATAGAGGGGAAGAAAATAGATTGAAGACGGTAATAAGATGTTAACTTCCTTTCCATCAACAGAAATAGTTAAATCAAGAGAAAGAGCTATTTTTTATTGGGGATTAGCTAATGTACCAAGTTTGGATTTTATTTCCTTAATCATAGATGTTAGAATTTACCAGAGATGTTCTTCCTTGAGATGTCAGCTTGGGAGCCATAGAGATGACATTGAAGGACTGAATCAGTTTTTGAGGAGTGAGTGTGAAGATGTAGAAGAAAATGGAGAGCAGGTCCAGCAGCACATCTGCTGTTAAGAGATGAGGGAGGAAATGTGACTGTGGCAGGAGTAGAGGAGGAACAGACAGGGAGGGAGGGAGAGGAATAAAGCCGAAGGAGAGATACAGAAGCTGACAGAAGAAAGAGTTTGTAGGAAGAGAGTACCGAGGAAAATGAAGAATGACAAAATGTCTGTAGATGTATTCGTTAGGATCTCACTGAAAGCCAGGATGTAAGAAATTTAGGGGTGAGTGGGTGGTGGGAAGATGAAGGTAGTTGTTTAGTTCTCACTGCTATTCTCATTTCCTGTCACACCCCACCATCACGGCCTGGTCTTGGCTTGAGTCTTTCTCCTGGGAGAATTATGGACAGCCTCTGCTAAGCAGGTGGCCATGTGATGAGGCTGTTCCACATCCCAGCATAGACTCTTCCTTCTATAATTTTGGTAGAATAAGATTGTAGTTTAAAGGGAAGATGGGATCTAGGACAGGGGAGACCTGAATATAATTGTGACAAGGATGAAGTCAGTAGTAAAAATGAGGTTGAATTACAAGAAAAAAAACTGATCTTTGCAAAGTAAAGAGGGGAAGAGATCAAGTCTGCGTTTGGTTTGGCAAGGAGTGGGGACATTCCTTCCTGAGACATGAGAGGGAAGGCAAACAGATTTTGAAGCAGAATGGAAGAAATTTGGAGTACTTTGTTGGATTTCTTCAATCTTCTCCATACAATATAAAATCGTCTTCTGTGAGAATGAATGAGTGGCTGAGATATGGAGCTAAGGCCTTTGAGAATGTTTAGAATAATTTATGAGGTTGGGTGATTCAGGGTCAGTGCAAGATGAATGGAATAAGGATTGGACAACCTCAAGGGGTGGATGAGGTTGAATGTTATATATTTGTAATGACCTAGGTTATGGCTTTTTCCTTCAGTGTGGCAACTGAGGGTCAGTGTCGGGCTTACCAGCTGAAGTCACCAAGGACTGAGAATGAATGGAGCAGGAAAGTTGATGAATAGGAACTGAGGAACCTGGGGTGGGAGGAGTATATCAGTGATATTGTTTTTGGCTGGAGCTCATTTTTTAAAAACTTTTAAAAAATTAAATTTATTGGGATAACATAAGTTAATACAATTATATAATTTTCAGGTGTACATTATAATTTGACATCTGTATATTTTATCATGTATTTACCACCCAAAGTCCAGTTTCCTTCAGCTACCATTTATTGATCCCCTTTACCCACTTCATCTTCCCCCTACTAGGGCTCATTTTTTATGGATAGGGTCTTAGACACTGATTGCTTTGTTCTTCCATACTCCTAGAGACTGACATAGTTTCTCGAGATGGTACAGAACAGAGGAGATGTGAGAAAAAGCTGTGGCCCTGGCATTCCCAGCCCTTCTTTCCCAGCCCTTGCCTTCTGGGCCCCCCTCTCCCAGCTGAGGTTCATCTAATCCATGCCCACTCTGAGCAGGGCAGGGAATGTGCACACTGGGACCTTCCAGTCCACGGGTGGGTGGAGGTGGAATTAGTTCTGCACTGTGCTCCCCCAACTGACATAGATGTGGTGAATCCTGGCCCTTAGATATTCTTGGCGTTGTAGCCTTTGCTTCGTGCCCTTGACATGTGCAGACTCTTTCTGGGAAACTGCTTCAATTTCTGTAGTGCTTCTCCAGGAGTTTGGGATAGCCTGAAACTCTGCTTGCATGGCTGGCCCTTTGTCACCTTCTTAGGTTTTTCTAGAGTCTATTCTTCAGAGACTTGAAACCTACCCATTGGCTGAAATTGTGGCCTTAATAGAGTAAAAACGGCAGAGCTGCTTTTTCTGGCCAAATTGGGCCTCTTTAGATACTGATGATGACACAGATAATACCTGATTTCTCCTTGTCTCTTTGGACACTGAATGCTGAATTTCCTGTTACTCATCTTGGGAGCTATTTGGTAGCTGGATCATCTTCACCAAGGGGGCCTGCTTCTTTACGAATCTATGTTGCAGAGTTCACAATATTCCCTTGGCAAAACCTGCTCAAATGTTCATATAGAGTTGGGGAATTTAAGGTGGTGGGTTAGCAATCACACTAGCATTTAGGATGAGAGAAGAGACATAAGATGTGAAGGAAACTAGAGGGTCAGGGAACAGGAAGATTAATGGAAAGCAGAGAAATACTGATGTGAATATTAGCATGCATCATGAAATCTGGAAAGATGGAATGAAACCAAAAAAAAAAAAAAAAATGGACCCAGCAACAGACAAAAGATGATTAGGTGCTTATGTTCTCTCCAAAACACCATTGACTCCCTGCCGGACAAGAGATTTTCTTGAGCTTGGCTTTTCTAGGGAGTTCTGCCAGAATTGGGGTCAGAGTAGGAGTGAAAAAAAAAAAAAAAAAAGAAAAGGTAAATTCTGGCAAAGAATCACAAGAATCAATCCTTAGATCAGTGTTTTTAAGAAAATGTTTGCCACTGCCCATAATGTGAGAAATAAAGCTTTAGTGGAACCAATTTATTCAGTCTTGGGCTTACATGACTATGATAAATTTGTCCATTTTTTTTTTTTTTGAATTGCTCTGTATTTCTCTAGTTTAGCCTGATCAGCAGGACAGGGCTGTGTTAGTAATTGTGTAACATTTGTGACCTGAGTAATTTCTTTACTAGGTGCTGCTGCCATGAAGCCTCATTTGGGGGTGAGATGTCTTGGTGTGGCCTAAACTTCACTAGCTCTAGAAGTATATGTACCACACTGGCTTTTCAGGTTATTACTTTAGTAAAATGAAAAAAGGGTTTAAACATATAAGCATGTCATTTTAAAAACACTTCTAGTGATTCATTTTGTTGGTTAAATATCTCATTTCATCTGAACAGTCTCTGTTTGTTCTCGGGCACTTAACCTTTGATTACAGGTCTTGCCTTCACAAAAACTAACGTAATTTTTGAAATGCACCTTGGTGTTACAAAATCATCTTGTACAAATTTAGTTGTTTTTGTTGTTGCATTTTTTTATTTTTATTTTTTATTTTTTTTAGGAGATGAAGACACTGATTTAGTAATGAAGTTGACATGGCTCTGAATAGGCATCAGGATTCTGGATTTGCATCCTAGATCTGTCTTGTCTTGGGTGATATGGGGAAATTTGCAGTTTCTCGGAAATGGAACTTGCTCATCTCTTAAATGAGGATAATGAAACCTCCATCAGGGAGAAACCTGTGGTAGCCCTCTGAAAACCACAGGGTTATATAAATGTGATACTATTCTTGGGTTAAAACTGAAACCCAAGGCCTTGCACAGAGAAATAGGGCAGCACGGTTGGTAGTTTATAAGCTCAGAGTTCTCAACCTCTTGTCTTCCTTTGTGATGTTGTTTGCTTATCCTGACATATCCAACATGGCTCTGGCATAGCCCTGCTGCCATTTTGAACATTTGTATACCTGTTAACCAAATTCATACGCTAAGATGTATCTCATTTAAGCCAACGTGAAATTCTGCATGCACTGCACCCTAGTGGGATCACTTTGGTTGTATTCAATCTATTCCTCATTTTATTAGCTCAGTTTACCCAATGTTTACTTAGTGAGCATCATATACATGTAAGATATGGTGTGTGGCATGGTCCCTGTACCCAATGACTTTCTCTCTGGTGAAATGAGAAAAAGCTAGCTGTAAACTTGCCATTTGAAAAGTGGAAACAGAGCTAGTGACTTGAGGCAAATTATGTTGTTGTAGGTAATATGAGTTTTTGGAGCACTCTTCACATGCCCTTTTATGATATTGTTTACTTAGGTACTATAGCTCTCAATTGCCCAGAGGCCCAGCCCAAGGCATGTGCTGGCCCTTCACCCTTAATCCCTTTTTAGCATCTACCATCCTAGTTCCTCTAGCAACTAGGAAAGCACTAATGAATCAATTAACTATACATTCATTAAGTAGTGAACATCTACCATGTGATGTGTTATAGGATTGAGAACACTTTGAAGCTAAAAGGAGAGAACTGCATAAGCCCAGTTTTACTCTAATGGTAAAATTTCACATGCCAGGAATAGGATTGTAGAGGGAATTTGAGAGGACCAGTGAAGGTGTGGGCTAGTCTCTTTTAGCTGTGCAATAACCCCTCTTTTGTGTTAAACTGATTCTTAAGTCTTCGTTTGTTGTTATGGAACTTCACTGATTCACTGCAAATTTAGTGAGCTATCCTTACAGTCTGAATTACTTTAGTTTTAATATTTTTGCCATCTTTTGAAAAATTATTTTTTTCATTTTTAAAAATGTGTCATTGAGGAATAATTAACATACAACATTACATTAGTTTCAGGGGGTACGATGATTTAGTATTTATATGTATTGCTAAGTGGTCACTACAGTGTCTAGTTAATATCCATCGCCAAACATAGTTGTAGAATTTTTTTCTAGTGATGAGAAATTTTAATAGCTATCTCTTAGCAACTTTTAAATATGCAATACAGTATTATTAATAGTAGTTGCCGTGCTGTTCATTATAGCCTTATAATTTGTTTTACAATGGGAAGTTTATACCTTTTGACTCCCTTCACCCATTTTGTCTACCCCTACCCCGTCTCTAGCAATCACCAGTCTGTTCTATGTATCTATCAACTTGTTTTGTTTGTTTTTAAATTCCACATATACACAAGATCATATGGTATTTCTCTTTCTCTGTCTGACTTATAGGTCTATCCATATCATCACAAATGATACAAAATTTTATTCTTTTTCACTTAAGTCTTGATTGAATTTGGCTAACTGAAGGGTGGATTATTCAGAACTAACTCTATGTTGGTTTTGGATCAAAAATTTTTTTTTTTTGAATATCAGTGCATCAGATATTCTGGAGATTTATTTTAAACATAATAATTAGGTTTGCTCATAAAGACTTGTTTTTCCTCTTTAACTAATTGTGAGAAATATCTCACATTCTAATACAAAATTAGTTTTCACTCAGCTTCCTTAATTTCTAAGAGTTTTTCTGTATGAGAAGGCTAAGGATTGGGCGAATAGGTACTGCTGGATAAACTGATGTAACTCAAATGTCCACAGGTAATGAGAGTTGTCTTCACCTACCTGAGAGATGTGCATCTCCATTGGTGGCCATCAATAAACAATCCACACATTACTAAGGGTTCATTAAATTCTCTGCGGTATCTATTAACTAGTGGCAGTGGTGTTTGTGAGACAGCGGCAGGGTCAGACCTCATGTTCAAAGTAAGGTTAATGTAGGGCATTGCTGTCTGTCGCTTCTTAGTATCATGCTTTTTCCAAAAGAGTCATCACAGGCAAGCTCCGTGCACAGGGAATGTCCAGATGATGCCAGCACAGCAGCTCACAAATAGAAAATTTAAGTACTCAGCCATGTGTCTCTAAACAGGGCATTTGGTGTGCCCACTTCTCCCCTGACTGGATCGTTCCATTACTTTGGCAGAGTATAACTACAGCTTCAATTACATTGCTTGGAAAATAAGAGGCGCCTCAGAGAACATTTTTTTCGAGACCACTTAAAGAGTTGATTAACAAAGACACCAGCAGGGACCAAATGAATACTTAGTTCAGAATAGCACTAGAAAGACTGCAAGCAGCACAAAGCAAGTGAAAGTACTTAATTAGAGTGTGTAAAACTTGACCTTTCCTGGGCACTATGACATCCTGTAGGAATGCAGTACAGTTCAATCTGGAGGCACCCTCAGGTTTGCTAAAGGCCTAATGCGTGAGGGACAGGGAGAACCTGAAGCTCTTTGTCTTGCACTGACTGCCACACGCACTTATAGAGAGCTTCTGGGTACTGTTAGCTTCTGTAAATGCTAAAACTTGATTAAGAAATATATTTTTTAAAACCTGAATGAATGTTTGGAGACAAGTAGAATAACTTACTTTTGAGGTTTTTGTCCCCTTTGGAAAGAAACGTTCTGTGTAATTGAATCAGGACTGGACCTTGAAGTTCACAGTGTGTTTCCCACTCTCTCCCCCACGCCTCCTGCCTTCTCAGGTGAGAGGAGGGATGCTTTAGGTAACCTTTGGCTCCATGCAGCCCTGGCCAGGGTAGTCTTAAGTGTGTTCTCTAGCTAGATACTGGGCTGGTCCTGTGGATGTGCAGCCTGGATGTGTGTGTTCTTTAGAATGTGTGAGAGAGTATGTGTCTCTGTGTGTGGGAGGACTGTGCATTGGGACAAGAGATGAGTGGGGTGGTCTAGACATTTTAGCAGCCGCCTTCCTATGGTGGAGAGTATGGCTCTTAGGAACTGAGTACTGATTCATTCTCTTTTTACAATGGGGCAAATAGGATAGTTTATGACGGACTGTTTCTCAGCCCCATTTGCTGATTTCTTTTCATCTCTACAGGTTTATAAACTAGAACATTGGACTGCCCAGGGTTTCAAACCTTGACCCTCTTCGCTTTTCTGTTTCCACTCATTCTCTGGGTGATTTCAACCTCCCTCCAGAATTCTAGACTCTTATATTTAACTGTCTGTTTGATATTTCTTCTTGACTATTCAAATAGGTTTTCAAACTTATTTCCAAAACCAAACATCTAATACCTCCATCCTCCAAAAACTTGCTCCTCTGGCTGTCTGACCAGTCTTCGTGGAGAGTAATGCCATCTTTTCTATTTCCCAGACCGGGAACCTAGGACTCACCCTTGACTCTCTCACATCCTATCTTTCTCTGAAATTTCATATCTAAACTATCAATAAAACCTATAGGCTCCACTTTCAAAACTTCCAGAATCCCTCCATTTCCCCACCTCTCCTTCTCGCACTCTGGTCTAAGCCACCATCATTTCCCTTCTGGATTATTGCTGTAGCTTCCAAACTGATCTCCTGAGTATCTGTTCCTCAAACAGCAACAGGAGCAATCTTGCCAGTCTGTCACTTTTCTATTCACAACCCTCTTACTTGCTTCTCTTCTTACAGTCTGAAAGCAGAAGTTCATACAGAAGGGAAGAGGCAGGCCCTCTGTGATCTGGCCCCTGCTTTCCGTCTGACCTCACTTCCCAAAACACTTCATCTCACTTATTCCCTTCTAGGCCATCCTTGCATATTCAGTCTTTTTAGGCACACCCAGTATGTTTTTTGCCTCAGGGCCTTTGCATGTGACATTCCCTCTGTCTTTCACCTTCTGGTACTTTGCATGGTTTAGACTCTAATTCACATCTCTGGATAAATATCACCTCTTCAAGGAGGACTTCTTAGACTTGTCTATATAAAATAACACATTAATAGTCTTCTTATCCTACTGTTACCTCTGCCCCTTACATTCTTTTATTTTTCTCCATAGCAAACCACTGTGTAACTTAATGAACCAGATTGTAGAGAAGAGGGGCAGGTATTGCACCCGGATGCTACTGGCACTCCCAAGTCTTACTCAAGAAATGAGAAGGGTCTTAGTCTTTCTTTGTCTAATTTATTTCATTTAGCATAGTACTCTAGGTTTATCCATGTTGTTCCAAATGGTAAGATTTCACTTTTTTTATGGCTGAGTAAATTCCATTGTATATATGTACCACATATTTATCCAGTTGTCTGTTGATAGGCACATAGGTTGCTTCCATATCTTGGCTATTATAAATAGCACTGCAGTGATCATAGGAATGCATATATCTTTTGAATTAGTGTTTTGGCATGTGATTTCACTGATATGTGGAATCTGAAGAACAAAATAAGTGAACAAATAAAACAGAAACAGACTCACAGATACAGAAAACAAACTGGTGACTGCCAGATGGGGGGTGCTGCTCAAAAATGGTAAAGAGATTAAGAAGCACAAATTGGTAGTTACAAAATAGTTACAGAAGTGTACAGTATAGCATAGGGAATATAGTCAATAATACTGTAATAACTGTATGGTGTCGGGTGGGTACTAGACTTATTGGGGAGATCACTTCGTAAATTATATACACAACTAACCACTATGCTGTGCACCTGAAACTAACACAAAATAAAATTGAATTTCAACTCTAATTTAAAATTAATTTTAAAAAAGTAGAAGGGAGAAAGAGGAAGGGGTATTGAAAAAAGAAGGACACACTATAGGAAGGAAAAGCTGGCATTCTGATGCCACTTGGATAGCAGTGTCAACGTTGCCTTATTGAACCAATTTGCTAGCATAATATCTTTTGTGAATAATCCTGTTAACACAACTACTGGTAAAGATTAACCATGATTTATATGAAGAAATAAAGAAAGCCTAGAAATTTACAGTTTAGGGTTCGTGGCTTTGAATTTTTACTGAGAGCCGTATGAGTTAAGCACCTTCCTGATTCCTATGATTTAAGCTTTCTGTCCCTTTGCCTCTCCCTGTGTCTGCTTTTGTCACCTACTTATAGCCCTACCCTTAGTTCTGTCCTCATTAAGAAACACTGCAAGTTGTACAGATGAGAATGTTTAAGATACATTAGCAGTTAATTAAGGCTTCTCTGGCTGCTGTTACATGGCGGACAGGGTAAAGACCATTGACTCTAAAGAGGCTGGAGCATTGTTTGCTTAAATAAAAATGAGCAACTGAGAGCAAGATCATAGAAGATTTTTCTATTTGTGAATCTTCATGTGCTTGTACACAAGAGGACAGCCTTATTTTTTAAAAATATGCAATGTAGAGATAGTATAGTATGTAATTATAAACAATGAAATATGTTCATGGGCTTGGTTTGTGGTATTTCCAACTGAGAACTAGAAGCTGTTCTAAAATGGAACAATTCTCACCAGCCCTAAAAATAGAGGTTAACTCCTCCTTCACCCCCCAGACCCCATTTTCCTGCCAGTTTTCCAGTTCTTACCGCCCTAGCCAAGGCTACAGAATAGGAATCAAGCCAACTCCCTGGGCAGATCTCTTTAACAACCAGCATTGCTATTTGTGATTTTTTTTTTTTAAAGCAAAAATTCATATCAGTGAAAAGATTAATTAAACCTTTTGGGAATGATAGTATTTCAAGTGCTCATTGCCTTTTTACATATAGTGCACACCTAAATCATTTTATGTTTTTTTTTGAATGTGGTTTTTGATTCTTCAAAAAGATAATTGGTGTATTCATAATAGTGCACAGACCCTTGTGTTCATTCTGATGGAGGCCAGGTGGGATGAATGTGAGATGCCAACACGGCTTCGGCATGTTGGCACCCAGAATGAACTCAGGGGGCTTTTGAGCAGGTTTGAGTATTCACTACCCTAATGGAGCATAAAACTGGCTATATTGTACATAGTTAACCTCAGAAAACAACTGGATTGACCCATATTCCACTAGGAATGCTAGTGGGTAGGATTCAGTATAATTCAGGACCTTTGAAGATCCCACACCCTCACCAGAATTTCACTGACAGTATGTTATTTAGCCAAAATTGAACTACCAGGATTTAGAAATATCTGGAATTTCTCATGAACATAATTTAAACAGGCCAAATGGGTGGTAGTATTAAAGCACGTGATGTTTGGTATGAAACTTGGTAGGCTCAGAAAGCCTGTTTAACAATTTTTTAACAATCAATTTCAAGGATAAATCTCATAGGCTTTCTGTGTTGACCCTTCCATATTATGTTAAATGATGCCCTTGAAGAGATCTATACAAATTAAATCTTAGATCAGATTATGCTTTTAATACATTTTAGGTTAATGTGTTTTGAAGATTTATAGGAGCTATTTAGATTAACACTAAGTTTCTAAGTTTCTGGGGCTTTCACATATATGTCAGGAATGATATTTAATTATTCTATGGAATGTCAAATACAAGGATCTAATGTGCAAAGGCAGATCCAGGTTTCTTGGGGCCAGAAACGTCAAATTTTGGAGGACTGCTTAAAGAAAAACAAAGTTATGTACAAAGGGAATCTTTAGAATAAGAAAAAAAATACGGAAAATTACAGATTAAAAAAATTCTGACAAATACCACTATTGTCATATAATATTCAGAAAATTACGTAATATTTTAATGAATTACCTACATTGTTCTTTGAAAAACATTTCTGGCTGCATAGTCCTTGATCACTTCATGCAACAGTATTTTATGTAATATTTTCTACAGAAAGCTTAGAAAGATAATTAATTGTCTTCCCTCTATCAAGGTTGATTGGACTTTGTTTTTTATTGCTATTTTAGAAACATTTTAGATTTTATTAGTAATGTCATATAAATTTTTTAGCATTGTTGTCAAATTAGGGAAACTCGATCAAATTTTCTTCACTGTAAATATCTTTCTGCAAGATTTAGAAGATTTTTTCATTGACTGATTTCTGGCTCTGAAAATTTATTTCAGTTCTTGTTTCCTCCTCCTGCACCTGATTTCTTTTTGGTTCTGGGCAACGTAGGCCACATTTATTTTTCAATCTCTGTCCCTGCATCTTTGGGTTATGACATGAGGAATTGTGACTGTGTGGCGGGAACATTCCTGGAAGCCATTTCTCTACCAGGATTCCTAGCAATAACTAACCTTACATGGGAGCACATGTATGCATACTGTGAAATCCTAAGTGTACTCCCAAATCAGCCGCTCCTTGGCTGGGTTTCAAAATGCCCACAGATGTTACCACACCACCTGCCAGGTATATGTGTTTGACAGGGTGTATGAAGAAGGAAAAATTGAAATAGAAAGAAGCGATCTTAATGGTAGTGGTAAAAGATCTCACTTTTGCAGAATTTATAAAAACGTCTCAATGAACACATTAATAGGGCTCCTCCCAAGTTCTTAGAAGAGGCCCAGGCAAGTGAGAGTCCTGAAGCTTCAGCTTCATTATCATCACAGTAAATCTGTCTTTGCTAATATATATTAATTCATCAAATCCATCACCAAGAGTGCTCTCCAGAGTAAGAGTATGGCACTTTTCCTCACCAGCAACTCACCCCCTAGGGTCACATTCAGTTTTCATAATTTAAGCATGTGATTTAACATCTCTTTTTGTTTAATGATGCTGTCTCACTCTTGGTAGCACTACCCTTCCCTTTACTAAATAAATACTAGGAAAGGAAGTTTTTTTTTTCTTTTCTTTATTTTTTTTTAAGTGAGGGTATACAAATGTTAGCCTAACTGTGGCTTACAATGGAGTTAACACCCATTTATTCCTTCGGGTTAGCTCAGATGATCAATAACATAAACAGCACTGTTATATATTCCTTCCACATTAGCTTTGCTGGTGATTTTTGTTTTATACTCAACATGGATATACATATCTGTCAGTTGGACTTCTGTTCGAATTTTGTTTGCAAACTGCTTTCTCACAGTAGTGGCATTGTTGGGCTAAGTGAGTGTCAAATTCATTTTGTGCAAAAATAGCTTGTCAAGTATGCCTCACCTGTTTTCATTCCATGGCAGGAATTAAGATCTTGATGCATGAAAGTATACATGTCTTTACATCTATCCAGACTGGCTGATTTGTACCTGTTACACTAGTTAGTGATAAGATCCAGAAAGGTTTCATGATTAACTTAGTGATTGGAAATTGACAACATTTCAGGAATTATGTAAGAATTAGCATCATTTTCTTAAATATTATTCATGTAATTTCATAATTTGATGGCAAAGAACAATACTTAAATTAGTTTACTCTCATTAATTCACTAGATATCATTGAAGGGTGAGTTTTAAGAGTCCTGGTTAATGAGGTAGAATGTTACTACTATTCAAATCTCCAAAGAAAATGTGATTATAAACTACCAAAGAGCAAGAAAAGCTACCATTCACATTTAAACACCTGGGATTAAAAGTAATAGTTTGTAGATATTTGCAATGTATGTCAATGGTGTACCCCTGAACATTTGGTTCTTCATTTAAATCAAGATCTGTTAAAACTAGAGCAATTACTTTGTAGTTATTTGCACATGTTCGAATATATAACACCTTAGTGAAAAGATTACCAGATCTTTACGTTTGAGAGTCTCCGAGGCAGCATGCCCAGCCCATAAATTCCAACCTTCCATAGAGCCTCAACTTGTAAATGGGAATGTGCAGGCAAATCATAAGGCATTAGAGAAGAGCTTTCATCATGGAAGAAACACTGAAATGAGCAAATTGAAAAAAAGTGTAGAAAATGGAGACAAGAAAATGTCAAAAATAACCATGTTTAATAGGAGATGGTGTTGCATTCATGAATTAAGAACGAGATGCTGTAATAAAGGAGCAATTAAAGAATGAACAAGAGGTCTTGTAAATGAAAACATACTTAGGCAAAATTTTGGAAATCAAAGGAAGATATGAAAAATAAATTTTAAAAAGTAAATAAAAAAGCAAATGTGGAAAAGGAACACTAAAATTTCACACTTAATCAATTTAGTCAGATCGTTAACTTTGAGAGAATTTCACAGTGTATGAAATAGACATATATAGGACATTTGTCCTTTTTATATCCCTATTGGTTAAATTTAATATTGTTATTATTTTACCTACTGGAAAATTTGGGTGTAAATATAGATTATTCCCAGGAATATGCCTGGATTGGGTAACAAGGTTATTCATTTATGAACATTTTTTTCCTATAGTCCTCCTTATTTTGTTTACTTGTTCTTGGTATACTGCTTTCTAAGGATGACTGGTTAAAGTGGCATGGGGTAGGTTTTAAGTGTTGGTGAGTATATTTTAACTTTAAGGTGACATACATCTGGATTGCAAATAGAAACTAGTGATCGCTTAGACGAGCATCATCTGCGGTAGCAACTAAATATGTGTTCTGCTTGTAGTCAGTATTGAGGACTCTAGAATTATTACACAGCCCATGGAGCAGAGAACAATCTCCTGACCTTGCAAGAGCAGAGAAGTTCTCATATTCTCTGAGTTGCTAGGTCTCTCTAAGACCACAGAGTTCCCTCATTTTGAAATGCCTTTTTGTCTTCAGTGACTATTTTGATTCTTTTGTAATAGCTCAGCAGCTTAAACAAGGAAGCTAGATCCTGGTGCCAGGTTGGCAGTTTTTTGATAAATTTTCTCCTGGTCTTCTTTATTAGGGAATTTCTTCCTGTGCCTTTGATATCTGTCTTGTAATCATTAAGAGGTGGGAATAGAGGTAAAATTTAAAAATAATCTTGCATGGCGCCTCATTTTTGAGGCCTGATTAAACCATTTGAAGCAGTTGGTTGTTTTTCTCCTGAAAACTCTGGGAACAGGAAATCCAAAATGTCTCTAATTTTTTTTTCTTGTTATGAGATTCTTATGACCAGCTAGATTTCTCCTGTTTTAAATTAAGCACATTTTCTTCCTGATTCTGCATTAACATAGAATCATAGCCCCAACAAACTTTAGAGCTGAAGACAATTCTTTAGAGATTGTTTAACCAGTCTCTCTATTTGACACAGGAGATATAGAAGTATAAAAAAGTTCTTTAAAACTTGTTTAAAGTCATAGGGCAGTACTCAAAGCTTGACTTGATATATGATAATTGCTTCATACATTACATGTAACAACTTTCTGGAAGAAATTTCTGACAATTCATATCTTCACTGGTTTATTTATTCTTTAGGCTAACATCATTTAAATACCTTCTATGTACAGGGCATTCTGCTCAGCATAGGAAATGCTAACATGAGGAAGATGAGGTTCTAGGCTGTTGACTTGGAGTAGCACTTAATTATTTTCTTCTATGGAAGCATCATAATGAGTGAGAGTAGCACTTACCTCTCTGCTAGGTTTTTAAGCAGTGGTGACTGACTCCTGCTCTGAGTTTAGGAAGATGAGTTGGAGTTAATTCAGTCAGAGTTATTAGGAAAGGACATCGTGGACAGGTGGAGTAGCATGTAGGAAAAGTAACTCAGGAGAGATCATGGGGTTTTAAATATCTTGGCACGGCCGGGATTAGGTAGGCCTGTGAGGACACGTGGGAGGTAGGCAGGACCCATGTTTTCAAGGACATTGGATGCAGAAGAAGCCACCAGGAAGCTTTTGAAGGATTGTAGTTGGGGAATAATATGAAATCATATTTGCTTTTCAGAAGGATCATTGTGACAGTAGCATGGAGAATGACTCTGAGAGAAGAAGCTGGGGGGGGGCAGGCAGTATAGGAAAAACAGCAGTTCAGGTGGGAGCTGATGAAGTTAAGTAAGGGCACCGGAGCTGTGTGGTTGAATCAACTGAGAATATAGGAGGAGAAGGTGAGGTGAGTTGGTGCTTCTGATTTCAATCTTGAACTTGTGGATTGTGAGAAGCTTGAAAAGTGCCTGAGTGAGATGTCAGTAGGTGCTTGGATATGCTGGTCAGGAGCTGAGTACATGAGTCCTGGCTAGAGGCACAGGTAGGTGATTGGCTATGTAGAAGTGTCATTAGAACCTGTGTGTTTTTAGTGTCTTTCCACCATCCTAGAGTTTCTAGATCCTCTGTATTGGGTATTTACTCTCCTCTCCTCACCCCCTTTTTTTGAGAGTTAAATCAAAAAGTTTCCTTATAACAAACTTGTTTGAGTCTGAACGAGTCTGCTTTGAAATGGTTTCATTTTTCTGTAGTCACAGCCTTCGACTATGTCATGTCAAACTGTTCTTTGCTATCTTTTAATGTCATTGTATATCCCAGAGTTTTCTGGTCACTCTAGGTATTTAAGAAAGTCCAGTCCAGTCTGGTCCAGTTGAATACTTCAAGTTGATTTCTGGCTTGGAGTTCACCTTTATCCTGTCCTCGTATGTGATGCCCAAGGGTCCAGTCTGAGGGGCTTGGCATGTTAGCAACATGGTCTACTTATTCTCACTTCTTCCTACTTTTCATGACTTGTAATTTTTTTATTGTATGCTGGATATCTAGAAGAGTCCTCATAGGGAATCTGGTGTCTGTTGTCTTCTTTGAAGAAGATTGATTGGATTTTCTTCTGGCCAGTAGTTAAATTTTCTGATAAATGCTTTTGATGCTGTTAGACTTATTTTAATTCTCTGTTAGAACTGCTGTACTTTAGGTTTTGTTCCGAGTCCTAGGACATGGCCCTTACTAGGGAGTGATGTTTTCTCCAAAGGTGTGGACTTTCTATGGCTTTAAGCTGAATGCCAAGGAGTTTGGTGAGGCGTCTTCATGCTGGCAGCCACAGAACTGCAGTGTCTCTCAGCAGAGTGCAACATCTAGTATCTTTCCTCATCTCTCAGCCTTGTAACAGCTATTCTCTGCTAGGCCTGGCATAGTCTCACTCTGTACCTATACAATTCAGCCCTTAGTCAAGGGCCTGTGGGAGACCGCCAAACTTCTGGGCTCCCTCCTCCCCAGTTCCCAGCCCCACAAATTTTAGTCTCATTAGTGGTGGCAAGCTCCAATCTCTGTCTCTCCAGCGCAGGGACACAGTGTTCTGCTTGGGTTCTACTTCCCTGTGCCAATTTTGGAAAGTGCTCCTGGCAAGAAGCCAGGGCAAACATGGGCTCGCCTTGTAGGCTTTCCTCCTCTCAAAGATTACTGTTTCCTATTGCCTGTTGTCTAATGTCTGAAAACAGTTGCCATTCCATTTAACTTTGTAGTTATTTATGTCAGGAGAGCAAGTCCAGTTCCAATCATTCTGTCAAGACTGGAAATAGAAGAAACATTCTCTGTAGAATGCATGTTAGAGTTACATAACCGATTCTCTGTCACCTGGCATTCTTTTATCTATCAGATCTATGCTAGGCTTGGCCTTTCAGACCCAGTGTTTATATGGCTCTTCTTTCTTGGCTCTAGGACTATTATTTCTCCTGTATTTTCTCACCTTTACCCTTTTTGGATTCTTTCTCTGTTTGCTGTTTGCCTGAATTTAAGAAATGGGACATTATAGCACCTAGCACACACAGTTCTGTGCATATAAATGTGAACTACTTTTTCAGAGTGTGAAATATTCTTCCCAATTTGGAGCTGGACTTCAGGCCTCTTAAGTTGTTTCCCTGTTATCTTCAGATTTTTCCTCTTCCCCAGAAAGCTCCCCATGAATCATGAAAGAGGCTTTCTGGGGAAGCTTAGGAGCCTCCGTCCTTTCTTTAAAGAACCTGATGTTAGTCTCACCTCTGAACACAATGCTTTTGGGGATGATTGAAAGTTTACTCCCCACTGAGAAGGAGCACTAATATCATGGTAATTATTCATTGCCCAGGGATGGAGTGGTCTGAGGTCCTAATAATGTAAGTGTGATGAATAGTTTTATATCTGGTTATAATCACAGCATTTTTATTTGAAGCAAGCTCATCATGGCTCAACAGACTTTATCTTCACTTGCCACCTTTCCATACTTAAAATTTACTTTTGTTCCTTTTATCCCTTTTAGCATCAAAACAATCAGATGCTTAAATATTTTCCAAAGCAGAAAACTGAGAATGAATTACAATGAAAATTGCTACCAGTTTTGAAGCTTTTTTTTTTAAACACAAACTTAGTCTGTTTTTGACTCTTTCAATAAATAATGAAATTATTGTAAAATAAGTTAGAATTAGCTATGTCTGTCTGCATATTTTAGTCTCAGAGTGTTTTAATTAGATACTTTGATGTATTACGTATAATTATATTTACCTTTGATTTGTCATGAAAATGACATCTCCAGAACTAAGTTCCATAGTGTATTTTAGAATATACCACTAGAGAAGAACATTTTATCTCCTGGGGTCCTGTTTCTGCTCTCCTTTACCATTATTAAAGTTAAATCAATATTTTTTTAAGAAAAACAAATCTGGTTGTGCCTAACTTGTAGACCCTTAGACGAGAGCACCACAGTTAACACCATTGACTTAGTCAGAGAACACTGCAGATTTGTAGTTCAGTGTCTGTATTAATAGTTCAGGTGTCTTGTGGGGGGCCATCACATCTGCTCTGTAGTGGAAAAGAGATTATTTCTAAAGTCTGTGTACAGAGAGCCTTGTGGCCATATGTAGAGGCCCTCTACTTGCTGAGGGTTTCACTAACATGGCATTAAGTGTCTCAGCGTAAAGCAGAGGTGGCACAGAGTAGCACTGGGAGGTCTTTGGTGCCCAGATGCAGACCAGCATTCCTGGGTATAGGTAGAGCTGCTCACACTGCAATTAGTGTCACATGAAAATATATGGTTTTTAAGTCACCAAGGCCCATGATTTCTGGTTACTGTCTGAACTCAGTTTCAGATTATCATTCTTTTGTCTCTCCTTTTGCATATAAATTTTTTCATGTATTTATTCATTCTACCCACATTTATCAATCACTGTTTACTGTTCATTATGGCAGACACTGGGGATATAGGCCTGACAAATAAATTGTTTTGTAAATGGACCATAAAACATAGTATAAATATTCTGATACAGTTTTGTGAGCATTGGGAGATGCAGTTAAACCCAGACTGAAGTGGAGGGGAGCTAATGGAAGGCAACTGAGCCAAGTCTTGAAAGATAGATAGGATTCAGCTGGGCAATGAGGGGGTGATGTGCTTGATAGAATGGCATTCTAAGCAGAGGGAACCTGGGAGAACATGGCAGGCTTGGGAAGCTATGTAGTTTTGTATGCTTGGACTATAGAATCTAAAACAGGGTAGAGGTGTCATGGGGGACAGTAAGAGATGGAGCTGGGAGGTAGGCACACACCAGATCTTGAGGAGCCATCAATTCTACCATCTTTCCACTATTCATCTGTTTACTGTGTGCTCTTTACAGAGTATGTAAACTTCATCTCTGTTGACTGAACTGTCATCAATTCTCGTTTAGTGAAGCTTAATGTTTTTCAAGTTATTTTTGAGGAATGGAGTTAAAGCCCACCAAAAGTGTAAGAACATGCTGGTAGTAAAATATAATCTCTTTGTTGGGGCCTATGTTAATATTTCATACTTCAACTACAGGTCTAAATTGAAAAGATTATTTGGATACTAGGTTCTCAGTGGGACCATATCTCAGAGGAGTTGGGGTAGCGATTTTTCTGTTTTGGACCCAGACCCTTTTTTTCTGCTATTATCCAGTCCTCAGTTACTCCCACCTGCTTCTCTGCTCTTCACTACTGTGGGCCACACCCGTCTATAATTTCCTTCTCTTATTTTTCATCAGGGCTGACATTTCAATTGTAATGAGTTTCTAATCTATCTATAATCACTCAAAGATCAGTCTTAGATTTAATTCATTATCTGTCTGTCATTCTAGCTATTTCAGTTCATAATTATTAACTATATAATCTATGTAAATGCTAGGGGTGTAACTTTTTGCCAGTACTAACATGACATCTCAGCTCTTTTCAGTGTGCTTTTTTCACTGGTTTTAGTAGGAGGGGTCCTATGGAGAGCCATCATTTGTGTTGGGGGGGAAAGAATGAGCTGTTGCCAATTCTGGTGTTCATGATTAAACATGCGTGGTTCTTTGTCTCTCAGCTATGGCAAATGAGGTTAAATGAATTAGGTTTGTATCTATGGTGAAGTTTTGCTCTGTAACTCTTTCAGACTTACTCAGTTTTGGGATAATAACTACACTGATGATAATCATTTATCCAGAAAACAAACAGAAGAAGGAAATAGTGTAGATAATTTTGAAATCACATAATTAACCTTTGGTCTATAGACCATTAAATTTTAATTATCATTGTTAGTATTTCAGATTTATATCACCATCATTACCTTGAACCAGCAAATATTTGTTAAGAAAACTACATTTTGCATTTTTTTACATATTTGTCTAGAGAAGTTGTTTCCCAAATGTATTCTGTGAAAAACTAGTTCTAGGGACGTCAATTGGTATCAGTAGAAAAACTGGTTCTGTTGTCAAATTAATATGGAAAATATTTGTTTAAACAAAATTAGTCTTGTTTACTGTAATTCTTTTGGAGCTTTTAATATGCTCATGTACATTGTGAACTTCCAAGGCCAAAAAAAAAATGTGTAGTGATTCTCATATTCATTTTTCCATGTGATTTTTTTTTGGGGGGAGGTAGTTTTCAAAACTAACATTTTGTGTTGTACGGTACTATTAGCACAACTGATAAATTGGGAAATTCTGATCTTGGAAAATTTAAATATACAGGTATCCCACTTTTTGAAATTTCTCTTTATGCCACTTCGCTTTTATAAAAGACTTATACTAGTACCTGTTTCTGCCACCTGAAAAAAATTTGAAGAGGATTTTCATTTTTATGAGAAGGCGAAAAGCAAAAATAGCATCATGTGTCCTAAGGTAATTACTTCTTTGCTTTGCACCATTTCTGCTTTCAAGAAATTTCATAGAAATGTTCTCCTCTCAGGTCATGTGTGATACTTGCATTGCTTTCTCATTTAGAGACAAATGATATATGTACAAACAGAATGGTAAGAGAATTAATGAAAGCTTGATATCTTAATCTTTGAATAGAGGCTCAGTAGCAAAATATACATAGATGGATTCAGCCAAAAGGGTTCTTATTTATTCACTTATTATTCATTCAACAAGTATTGATAGTCCTTCACTATGAGACAGTCACTATGCTGCAGTCAGTGAAAAAGAGCATTAATGAGTGAGATAAAGGTGTAAAAGACTCAATAGATAATAAAAACAGCTGGTGGTAAGTATCTTTGTATAAGTGACAATGAAAGAATAACAGAGTGGGGGCTTCTCTGGCTAGAGTGGTCAGAAGGCTTCTCTAAGTTGGTGATGTTTAAATTGAGACTTAAAAGATGAAAAGATGCTTTTCCCTTGAAAATTTGAGAGAAGTTTAGAGGACTAGTAAGTACAAATACCCTGAAATGGGAAAGAATGTTTGAGGGCTGTCAGGGCATAGTGTGGATGCCGACTAATGGGTGCATAGCATGAGATGAAGTCAGAAATGTAGATAGACTATATAAGGCCATGCGAACTGAGTTATGCATCTAACTTTTATTCAAAGAAATATGGGAGGCCTTTGTAGAGTTTTAAGGAGGGAGACATCATAACCTGATTTTTATATTGAGAAGCTCATACTGATGGCTGAATAGAGAGAATTATAGGGGAAGGACTAGAAGTATAGAGGCCAATTGGAGGCATGTGCAGGCCCAGGTGAGAGGTGGTGAAGACTAGCTTGGACTAAGGTGAATTTATGGAGAGCATTAGGCAAATTTGAGACATACATTTCAGTAAAACCATTACATCAATAAAAACATTGATGTGGCAAAGGCATATATTGAGTTGCAGTATATTACTAAATAAAAAGCGATACATATTTTATTTCATTTCCTTCTGGTCTAAACCATTCCAGTTTGAACTTCAGAGATAGCTGCAGACCTCTCTATCCTCTACAGCCCTTTCTTAGTCCCCTGGGAAGAGGAGAGACTTATGAATAGTAATCAATTGGATTTAAGGTAGGATAAGGGACAAAAGATTAGTCTGGTCGCTTTTAGTGTTGTAGGCTACTTGTACCTGCCTCAGAAAAAATAAATAAATAAAAGGTAAAAGAAAAAATATTCCATGTGATCTGTTTCTTGGGTATGCCATTTATATGTGTCGCTTCCAAAGGGACCATGAAGGCATTTTGAGTGTTACAGCACAATGGTTTCATTATTCTGGATGTTGGTTCCTGGTTAAGTATCATCCCATCTCATTATGACTAACATTAATGAGATCATCTATATATTAAAAAAAAAAAAAAACCCTGAAAATGAGGTAGTGTGCAAACCTATAGAAGTATGACTTTCTCCAGATAATTAAATAGAGTAGATAATACTATGAAGTTAATTGATGGCTCATTTAGAGGAGAGGAGGGCAGACTAGAACAGCACTTTAGCCTTTTTGTGTCATGGCACATGTAGAAAATAATTGCATTAATGCAGCACAGTGGAGTGAATAGACTAGGCTATTCACCGCTGGAGAACAGTGTCGGGGCTCAGCCCCCTTGGGCACTGCTTGGCTGTCTCAATGTGGAAAGGGATGAATATCTGGCATATTAGTGACCCATTTGCTCCCTGCCAGGTGTATCAGTTGCAATGTTCTAGGTTGGAGGATTTCATGAAGAAAAAAACTAAAGGTATCCCAGAAATGGGAATCAAAAGTCAAATCTTCAGGTCACAGAGTTTGTTTTTTATTCTATAGGAATAGTTACAGCCAGCGTTACTCAGTCACTGACATTCTCAGTTTGGGAGTTGCCTCTTATAATTCGTTTTTTTTTTTCTTGTCCATCTCAATCATCAGATAAAACTGTTCTGAATTGAGGATTGACATCTTTTTTTTGCTTTGCTTTTCTTTCTTTCTCTTTCTTTCTTTCTTTCTTTCTTTCTTTCTTTCTTTCTTTCTTTCTTTCTTTCTTTCTTTTCTTTCTCTTCTTTCTTTCTTTCTTTCTTTGTCACTTGCTTTGTGCAGAACTTGGGGATGTGTTCATGAAAAGCGGATACTGTTTCCAAGTTCCTGGGCTGGATGAGAGAACTTCTGGAGAACCTCACACTTAAGATTTTAAGTCCAATGTAAGACTTGCTGCTTTTAGGGGGTCTTTATCTGTGAGGAAGTATACGTAGTAGTTCTTAAAGCTAGTACCTCCAATTGCTGAGTACCTGAAATACCCAGCATGGATTGATATTGTTAATATTAGTAATAATAATGGCAGTCAGTTATTTCGGCAGTGATGAGGACTAATCACATGATTGCAGAAGCTTGGCTCATTGTGTATATTACCTGATATGAAGTAGCATTCAAAACATTGTATTTACAACACCAAAATTGCTCGAGAAGTGTGCCACGTGTTAGTTGATATGTTTTTTTTCTGCCCAGATTATTTGAATTGACCACTTACTTTTTTTGAATGAATGGATCAGATACCTCTCTAAATTTTACCCTTTCAAAAAAGAAAATTGGCTCACAGCTTCAAAGAAGAGTCCATTTGACTTGCATATTTATTGTTATTTTTTTCTCACACTTGTTTTTAAGATCATTTGGTTATTGTTTCTCAACTAATTCTTATGGTTGTTTTTCTTTTGTATAGTGAGACCTAAATCAAAGTTTCCTTTGATCTTCTGAGATGGGTTGTTTCTTTACAAAGGGCCAAATTTTACATATGGGCCATGACATAAGTGTACCTGATAATAGCTTGCTGATAGTTTGACACTTTGTGATGTAGAAACTCAGCCTCCACATGGTTAAGGGAAAGGAGGTTGACAAATTTCTGAAATAATGCTGCTAGAGTCCACCCTAAGGGCCCTCAGAGGGTTGGCAATAGGTGTGGGTGGCAAGTGACTGGCTCCAATTAAGAGAAATGACCTCTCTCTGGGATTCTGTTGCCACTCACTCGTGTTTCAGATCGTGTTTGTCCACATTAAGAAGGTGGTGTCTGTGTAGAGACTTCTTCCCATGAGCTTTAGCATAGTTATCTAATGTCAGGAAAGTCTTTGGGGGATAGGATAAGAAGGATGTGCCAGGAGGAATCCTTGTCCTTCCACACTGGTAAACTTTTGGCTTCAGGCAAAGGCCAGGTGAGAGGCTGAGGTGCAAAGCCACTAGTGTCACTGGCCAGGTGCTGTGTGCCTGAGGATTTCTGTGTCGGATTCTGTAAACCTAGTTGACAGGATTTTCTATTTTCTAATTAAGTCTGTAAAGTGTTGACATCTCTCTACATATACAATAAGGAGAGGGGAGGCAGGCAGCCCTGAAAATGGAAAAAAAAAGTCAGTTTTTAAAATGTGAAATCTGCAGGCAGGAATTTTTCTTTTCTCTATGTAAAAATAACATCAGGAACTCAAGCACACCAACATGATCTCATGGGATAGCTTTCATTGCCTTTCTCTATTCTCCTCAATATTTCCCACTTAATAGAAGCTTCCAAATGTGTCTAATGGCCACGTGTACCTCTTTGGCTACCATAATGGCACTTTCGTAAAAGGTTTATCCCAAAGAGTCATTAATAGTTTAGAAAAGGATTTCTTTTTGCTGAACTTATGTTATGAAATAACTTAAACTATTTATGACATATCTAATGAGAAGTCCCTGGAATGTAGGAGTTTTTCTCTTTCCGCTTTCCATAAACAGCAAATGAAAACAAGAGGAAACTGTCGAAGCACACTGTCAAAGGAGAAGGCTGTGCCACGGTCACCAGGCACCCTGTCATTACTCTATGGAGGCATTCAGGTGATTCTCAACTAGTGATTTTTCTTAAAGCAGGGCGTTAGCTTCTAGAGTAGGGAATTTTGGTGGATTTTAACATTTAATGAACATTAAGCAGGCATTATACTGAATGCTTTTTTCGAGGTTTTGGCTTGTTTTGTAAAAGAATCATGGGACAGAGCGAGCACCTGGATTGTATATCTCATGCATGAGGGAGGAAATGGTTTACTTTGGAAGGGCATTTCCATTTGCCTTGGGAGGGAATGCACCATCTCTAATTATGGAAAGAGGGAAGAGTTAGCAATTTAAACAATTTACATAGCAAATTAATAGCACAACAGTTATCCATTGGCTTGTTTAAAATGGGCCAGAGGTGCCTGCTTTTTTCATGGAAGGTTCTTTCATTGCATGTACTAAAATAGAATAATGCCGTACAGAAAAGCAGTAAAAATGAAATAAGACTTTTGAAAACATATTAATATATAAAATATTTATTACGGAGGCTCAGTAGTGTTTGCATTTAATCATTTTTATTGTGTATCAGGGAATATACAATACTTCATTCTGAATTCTGAAAAATGAACATGAGATGTTTTGCAAGCACTGCTTTTTCTGGAGTGTGCTCAGTGGGATTTACGGAGGAAATACCCATTCGTTGAGAGGTGGGGCATGTATCTGTAAGCACATTACAAATGCTTCCCACAGTGGCACAAAAATGATCAGGGGAAATAAGAAGTAAGCCTGGTGAGGTCGCTTCATTGAAATGGATTCTTACTGGTATGCTAAGTTGAGTATGGATGAGTTGCAGAAGCTCACTCAGGCCAACAGAGAGGCATTGCCTCTCCTCTGGCTCTGTATTTAGAAAACCACATGCTTCTCTTAGGTGTTTTGGATACTAGTCTTTATACTAGTCTGTGTTTCCCATTGTATGGCCTTTGTGTGACATTTTTTTTTTCTCTTTCCATAATAGGATTATATGATTGCTTAAGTTTTAAAGCCAAGAGATAGAGCATTTGTGATGCAGCTACTTAATAAACAAGAGTTAATTGACTGAATGATGATTTATTTTGAGTGAAATCACAACGCAAGGCCATGGAAAGTGGCTCCTTGGTAGATTTTCTGTGTTACACTGTGAAATCCCCAAGGACAAAGTCATGCCCTATTCTCAGTCAATTCTAAAAGCATAGGGCAGTGGGGAAAATATTTTCTCTCTAAATCCAAGTTAGTGTCAGAGCTTGCTGCTTGAGATGATTTGGGGACCTTTGATGCTGGTGCATGGAGCTGGGTCCAGAGCTTTATTCTCCTTCAGCCATTTGGCGGAACTGGTTGACACTTGGCAGACAGTTGGAGCTTGGCACCAACCACTGGCAGTGTTTAGGCCTGTAAAAAAAAAGAAAAAAAAAAAAAGGCTGTGAAATGATAATACTTCCCAACCTGTTATGTGTTTGGAACACTGTGATCTAATATCAACAACATAGTCATCTTTGGAAAGGGTTTTAGCTGTGATTCCCAGGCTGTGCCTTCACACACAGATTTGACACAAGGTCATGCCCTGGGTACCAAAGACATCTTTCATAGTCATGGAACCTTCCTGTGGTTGACGGTGTGTCCAGAAATGATGGTGCCTTGTTTGTGGATGCATTAGCTAAAGGCAACTTGTGACAACTAGTTTTGGGTAATTTGAAGTGGGCTGAGTTAGTACTGGCTGAGAAGTAGCAGCAGGAGAGAGAATAGGCAAGACTGAAATGATACTCAGTACTCTGAGGTGGCTACAGAAGTGAGGGTTCTGGTGTGTGAATAAGTTCTAGACAGATACCTGCATTGCCTAGGAAGCATCATAAGGTTTTAGATCTGAAAGGGAGAAAATATTAACTTGTACCACAAGGAGAAAATATTAACTTGTACCGCATTTGGTTAAGGGAATATATTGATACTTGCTGTAATTATTTAGATCCTGAATTCTGTTTCAGGGGTCAGCTACATTTTTCTTAATTCAGAAATGTATAAGGTAACTCTAATATATATGGTGTCATGCATTCCTTGAGCATGGGATGCATTTAGAGAACCTTTTAAGCCTAATAATATCTCTTTTCTAGTTTCAAATTTTCTCCAACTCTTTCTAGGGCAGCTGGAGTCCAGGAGGTCACTTAAATGGTTTGTGGTGTCATCGCTTATCTCAAGAGTAGAAAACAGTTAGAAATTAGGAGAAGCAGCTAATTTAATTGCACATGAGCTTCACAAGGTTGGACATTTGAGGCCCAACTCACTAAGAGAGCAAGTATTCAACCATACAAATCAGTTCTATTTGTCTTTTGTGGCCTTTGAAATGCTGTGATTTTATTAGCCAAATTTTAAAGGTTTGGAGGGGAGAGACCTGGGAGGGAGGTGCAATGCAGAGTGGACAGAACAGCTGGAGAGAGGCTAAGGACAGCATCAAAGGTACAGATTCTTCCTCAACTGTGCCTTTCTCATTACCATTTTGGACACACAGAGTAGCAAATCCAGTCACACTGTAGCAAATGCCAGGCTTAGGCATGCATTAGCGTGACAGGGCTGAATAAAGCTTTCCGCACCTGTAGTTCTCATGCATTATTTATTGCTTGTACCTCCGCTCCTTACTCCTCTTATAACTGCACTCAGTCAGGAAAAGTAAAGAGTGAACAGGAAATCTCTAGTTCTTGGCCTAGTGCACTTAGAGAATATTGCCTGCCAGTTGCTAACTGTGATAACTGCAGCAATATTCTTGGGTAGCTTGTTTCCAGGGCATCTTTAATGGGAGGGGAGGATGTAAGGAGGCTATTAGCCTTGCCTGTGGTAAGTTTAGAGTGTTGTCACTGAGCCACTGCACAATGCCCCCTGCTGATTTCTTCTTTGATTAGTCTTTTCTAATGTTCTTGCCTTGGTGCATCTGTGTTGCAATTGAGAATTAAAATTCATAATGTCTGTTCGGGATCCCAAGGCTGTGCTCTATTCTGGAGCCCAGACGTCTTTTTGTTTCCTAGGTTTGCCACTGGAAACAAATTTCCTGGCAATTTGGATGATCGTTGAATGAGCAGCATGGGAAAGAAAATGCTGGGCATGGAGGATGATCAGTTACTGTCTCTCTGACTCAGGAGATTCAGGCTGCTGTGTAGATTAGAAAGGACAGTAGCCAGTGAATAGTCATCCTGAATCAAGAAACTGGGCAGGGTGTGGAACAGATCATTGTAAGCAAAACAACAGAGTAAATTAGATCTCTGAGGTAGGATCACCTGTGATTCCCTGCCATTGTTCTCATGAAATCAGTTGATGCTGCCTTTCCCCATCCCCAATGCATCTTATAGCTATATCAGTCCATTTGACATGGCCTTGGAGAGTGAGTTTTTACTAACTAAAGATCGGCAATTTATTTAAAATCTGTACAAAGAGGACACATGTCCTAGGGATCTCAGATGCAATGACTCAAAGGGCATAATGGGGACTAGAAGAGTTAACCAGGTGGAGAAAAACTGGAAGAGGTGAGCAGCTAGACAAGAGATATGACTCATTAGGCCCTGTTCTAGGGAAGACAGGAGTACAATATCTGGAGAGAATGATGACAGGTAAGAGGCACTGGGTTATGTAAAGATGTGTCCTAGTGGTGGCCTGAGGAGTGACCAGCATTTAGAAGCAGAGAGTACACATAGACCCAGGCAGGCCATTCTCCAAGTGACTGATTCAGAGAAAGAACTCCATAATTCCCAGACCTAGAGGAACTGGCTTGCTGGACAAGTTATTAAAATCTGGTAGTATAAGGTATTAGGGGAATAAGTTAGGACATAGTTCTCCTATGGAGAAGGGATAAGTGGAATTTGACTTTAGTATCTAGACCCTTGAAAGGTATACAGAGTAGGTTCTGAATAAATATTTGTTAGCAAGTAAGTAAACATGGAAAATATTATTTTTTTTTAATGCTGAAAATAGACTCAGATATAGTTTATCAGCAAGTATAAGTTAATGCTGATTCGTTAGCAAGTTGACTTAGATATTCTCAGCAATCCCCTACTACAAGGGCAGCTTTAGTCACCTGGGAGCAGGGCTGAGCCTGGTTGTGAGGGAGGGAGCTTAGTAAAGTCTGATCCAGTTGGGTGGAAGGGAAACATAGGGGCGGATAAAACAGGTTATTGTAGCACACCACTGTCTGATTTTCAAGGACGGACTACATTTCAGTTTGTAAACTCAATAAATTTATACTTTTTTTCTCCCCAGAGGATTTAATAATCTGTCCAGTTATTTATAACGTGTTGTAATAAAAACAGTTACAGCATTGGTTCACTCCTGTCAGTGTGGACGGGCTAGCCCATTCTTGTCAAAGCCCATTTGGGGATGGCAGGGGTTGTTTTGAGTATGATTGCATTTGTGTTTACCCTGGAAGGTTAATGAACCTTCCTTTACAAGTTTAAGTTTTGAGTCGTGTTTAATCCCAGTACTTTTTCTTACAAAGTGCAAACTTAAGTTTAGAGTACTATTTAAGTAATCGAATTTTAAAACCCTGGTTTTATTTTGTAAGCAGCACTGAATGGAAAGAGTAGTAATTAACCCTCTCTCTTTTTAAAAAAATCTGCTCGAGCTCCAACTAAATTAATTTTTTTGCGCCAGAAATTTGTAAGTCAATTTTTAGACTTTGGATGCCTTTACTAAAATAATAAAAAAAAAGCTCTACTCTAAAATCTTTTCCCGCTCAACGTTGTATTTCTTTGTGTTATAGAAAAATCAGATTACTCACTAAATGTATCGTGTGTGTGTGTGTGTGTGTGGTGTGCATGTGTCATGTGTGTGAATGTTGTATGGTATGCATTTGTGTTGTGTAGTTAGTGTGGTATGTGGATATAGTGTGTTGTGTGCGAGGGGTGAATGTGTTGTATAGTTTGTTGTGTGATGTGGGTGTTAGTGTGGGGTGTGTGTTGTATGCGTGAGTGTATACATGTGAGTGTGCAGAGTTTTGTCATAGGATGAATTTAGGGCAGGGCACTTTCTCTGAGCATGACCTTCCTGCCACCTGAGAATCACCTAGAGTGCTGGTTAAAATGTAATTTGTTTGGCCACACCTTCCCTGTTAGTATTTCTTAAAGCTAGAGTCTGAGAATCTCTTTTAAATAAGCACAGTCCTGCTACCTGTGATTCTGTTACACAGGAGATATCAGGCTGTATAATTTTTTTGGACAATATGTGATTAACACCAAAAGAACAGCAAGTAAGAAAGGGAAAGGACACTGGAGATGGTGTTTGGGGTGTTGAGAAAAACTTTATAGACAGTGTAGAACCTGAATTTTTCTAGGTGCTGAAGCAGGAGATAGACATTTTATGCATAAAGAATGGCTTAAAACAAAAGGTAAAGTTTAGAAGAAAGTAAATAGATCTGCTCCATCAGATTGGGGCAGTAAAGATACTTGAATAGGTAAAATGAGGCAAGATATAATGAAGGGCTTCAGAGAGAAACTGACTGGTGTTAAGCTCGGGGAGCAAAAATGAGACTGGCTTGTTGAGAGCACTGAAAGTAACTTGTGATGCTTTGGCCCATACAGGTTCCCTTCCTGTATCAAGAAAGTGAAACAGGCAGGCATGGCTTCCAGAATTTTGGACCAGAAAAACTAACCATATAATTGTAGGAGGAAAACTACTTGGGAGAAATTTATTTGGTTTTGTATTATTTACTTAGTACGAAGAGATGTGGACAGAGATTAGTGTGTCCAGATACCGTCTTTCCAACACAATGACATCTTTGTTTCTCATATTTCCTGGCATGGACCTAATCTTAGACTAATATAGTAATTTTAACATAAAGCTCATTTTACAGTCATCTGAGTCAGATTCACTGTGCATGTGCATGATGCTTATTTGTGAATGTTAGGTTGACTCTTCTAGGCCTTCCTTTTCTCCACTGCTGTATAGCCAGCCTAGTATAAATATTGAGAACAGGGTCTTAGGAAATTGCATTTCTTTTTCCTCTCCTTTGATGCTCATATGAACCCTGTGAGGCAGATGAAATGGACAGGCTTTGTTAGAGCATTTAAGCTGAGAACTTGAGTATAGGAGAATATGCTTGGTGTCATGCAGAGCGAAGTGGGGGAGGATTCAGGCCAGGCTTCCTGATTCCCAGGCCAGCACTTTTCCTCTCTACAGGCAGTGCCTTTTTGAATGGACCTGCTGATTTCTTTTCTGGAAGTCCAGGGATTTTCTGTCCTTGACAGAAGTGTAAAGCCTTTAGGCTGCTGGCAATAATGGTGATTTGGTTTCCAGTCAGAGATTTCTCACAAAATTCAGAAACTTAGAACATTCTTTGGACTTTTGTCATAGAATTATCGAGGCTAGAAAAAAAATGTGCTAATGTGAGCGCTAAATGGGCCTTTATTTCTCTTTTGTGACTCAGAAGTATACTGTCTTCTGAGATGCTGATTATGGTCTCTAACTTGTAGGGCATGCTAATGTTGGAGGATATGCTGACCATTGCAAAGTGCATGAACTTTAGTGGGCTTAGTGATTTGCAATTGCATTGACTTCTGATAATTACAGTGTCCCAGAAATTTTTCTTTTTTCTTTTTTTTTTTCCACTTAGTAACTTCCATATGTAAGGCATTTGGAGCATATATAGGATTATAAATTACAGGTCTCAAAAAGCTTGGTATAACACTTTTAATGTATATGTAGTGGGGAAGAAAATTAAGAAATGAGATTTAAACTTTTCAGGGAATAATTTCTTTCCTATTTAAAATAAAATTTCACTTTGAAAATGATATTATTCAATTTTATTAGTAGACTTGACTTTCCTCATTATTTTTATTTCACCATCTTAGTTCTTTTTTTGTTTTTCTCTGGATTTAGCTCAAAGCTGGTTTTTTTGTTAAGTGATTAGCTGGATAAGTTTTATTGAAACACTTTCCCATGTGCTGCATACTGCAGAAGGCACACATTATGATAGCAAAGAAGTTTGAAACATGGTACCCACCAAGAAGGAATGGAAAGCTGTGATGGGAGGACAGGCCCCTTGCATGCAACCTCTTGTTCTTTTGCCCCTCATTTGGACTCTGTCCTCATTTCCATCAGTCTTCTGAACAATTATTTAATTTTACTTTCTCCCCATCTCCTTATAGAATTATACTGTCCTCTTGACTACTATTCTAGTATCTTATATCCCTATCCTCCTATAATGCAAACCTGGTCTAATCTTCGTCCATATATTACTTTTCAGTAACTCTCCATTGCCCTAGCCAAATGATACATTGGGATAGGTAGAGATTCTTTATCACCTGGCCTCTACCCATCTTTTTGGCCTCTTTGCCACCTCCCTGGCACTGCTTTCATTCCTTCGTGTCTCTGTGCCATCACTCTCACATTAAAATACAGTGTTGCCCTCACCAACCCAGCCCCGTTACCTCTGTGCTATCTCTGTGAAGGCATCTCCAGCTTCCTCTTCAACCCAGAAAGAAGCCTTTTCTGTTTTTCATTAACATTTTATACCAATATCTTTTATAAACCTATCTCATTGCATATTCATTATTTGTTTACTTTATCACTTGTGCTAGACTCAGAAAAAGCTGCTTAAGGCCTTAGGTTTTGTCTCTTCTACACTTTATGTCCCCTACACTCTGGCACATAGTAACTAATTATTATGTAATGTTTCAGTGGAAGATTATGCATGATTTTGTGGTTCACACTAAAAATCGTCCAAAAGAACCCAGAGGATATCAGCTGTTAGTTTCCTCTGATGCACTCTCAGTTATTGGCTCAAGACCTGGCACTAAGTATTGCTTTAATCAGTATTTGCTGTATGAAGAAATGGAGGAAGATCAGCAAGGACTGTCCCAAGAAGGAAAGAACTTGATCTGAATACTGAACCTCAAAGGCTGAGTAGTTGAAAGGACACCAAGCAGGAAAAGCATTCTAAGAATGGTAATTGCTATGAGCAGAAGACTTGGGAGAATAAGAAGTTAGTCCTTATGGGAGCCAAATCATTATTTTTCTTTTCTGAATGGTTGCTGTATTTATAAAGCAAATGAGAAAATACCAGGCTTTCTTTTTTTTATGGAAAAAATTATTCATAAAAGTTTTGAACTGTCTTTGTTGAATGCAAGGAGCAATTATTTGATAAGTATGGTTTAAACTATTATGTTCTGGCATCATTAATGGACAAGCAATATGTTGGTTGATGTGATGTTGTTTAGAAGCTAATGACGGTTGTTTAGAAGATATTTTTGGGAAATGATGCTAGTTGAGGAAGTTTATCATATCAATTAAAGCCAGTAGAGGCTATGAAAGAGATAAAGATTGGAACAAAAACAGGGAAGAGTAGACATTACATCTCGATATCCTAGTGAATTTCAACAAATGAAAGCATTTATCTAAGTTATTTCAGTTAGGTAGCAGTTGTGATGGTTCCTTGCATTGCTATGATCTGGGCTGTTCTAAGTGCATTCTCATTAGAAAATATGACGTTATCTGAAATACCATGCCATTCATGACCAATGCCACTGACAATAAAGTTCACCTATGATTTTGTAGTTCTAATTGAATACAGCATGTATTATCTGGGTTTTCTGGACTTAAGGCAAATTCACAGAATTGACATTTAGAATAAATGTTTTTGAAACATTTTCATGCTCATGCTAAACAATGGCACTGAAGATGGATTTGAGTAGAATTTTAAATCTTGGAATATTATATGCATGCAAGTTTGGCTTTTATGCAGTGGCATTGATAATTTCTAGGACTAGTGCATTTATAAGAGACTTCACCGTTCCAAATAGACTTAATTATGAGGTAAAGTAACACTCTGTGATTTTATTTGCATCTGTGCTGGTGACAGAATAGGTAATTAAAATTATGGGAAGACCTGTTGGGCCACCCACATTAATACTGTGATGAAAGTGAAACTCAGAAATGTTGAAATAGTAAACATTTCTCAAAAATTTTAAAGAAAATGTCTAAGTAAACATCTTTAAAATGTTTTAATTTTTTTAAATGTTTGTTTTAATAATCCATGGAAGAGTGTCATCAAGATTATTAGGAAAAGAGTAACAATGGTTATCATGAATATATTTAGGATATAACACAATTGACACATTGTCACTTTTATGAATAATTGTCACTAAGGGATGGAAGTAAAAATATATGTTTATTAGTATTGGCTAACATTTACTGAATGGTTACATTTTAGCAGATGCTATTTTAAATGTTTCACAGGTATTAACTTGATCTTCCAACAAGTATGTGAGGTGGGTATTATTATTATCTCCATTTTATTAAAGCACAGAGAAGTCAAGTCAACTGTCCTAGGTAACACATCTGGTAGTAGTGGAGTTGGGATTTGCCCTTGGACAGTCTCTAGTTCCTGTGCTTTTAAACACTAAAATATTCTGCCCTGTGTTTTTTGTTGGAGGAGTACTCTTTGTAGTACAGCCTCTACTGCCAGATTTATTGAGAACAGCCAATAGATAATGACTCCAAGAGATTCTGTAATTTGTGTATCTGCCCCAAAGGCAGCAAGGTCAGACTTATTAAAGTATATAAACAAGGAGGCCATTAGATTCAGATGACTATGATGTCTTCGTTGCCTATGTAAGCAAACCAAAACCTAAGCCAGAGTCAATACATACAAATCCAAGAAAGTGAAACTTAAGAACAGTCAATCACAAACAGCCAACCAGACTTTCCCAAAGAAGGCAACAACATAAGTTATAAGAGGTCAAATAATTTCTTTGCTTTGCTTCCATATCTTCACTGTCAAAGCCTTGTTCCTATTAGTAGAGCACTCCTAACCACTTTCCAATAGGTGTTTGCTCAAATCAACTTTTCAGAAATTGTATTGTGCCTCAGTTTACCTTTTAATAGGCTTCAACAGTGGCTTAAATGTCATTACTTGCAGAATTCAGCAAATTGTATCTCATTATTCGCTGATTAAAGTCATGGTCTCAGGTTTAATTGATTGGCTAGTTTATATGCTTAAAATTCAATATTGATATTTACAAGTGGGCACACTGGCTTTGATTAATTGCTGAATTTAATTCAGCATAAAGTACTTCTGATTCTGTAATCAGCATTGCTGATTTAATAATCAAGTACTCTTGTACTCTTGTTTTCCAGATAACGATATTAGCTACCAAAAATGACAATTTAAAGATTGACACATTTCAGATGAACAACCTTATTTCAAGAAGAGATTCCCTCGTTCTGTCTTCCTTCTTTCAGTTCCTTTGCAAAAATTGTATTTAAATACTTGCTAGATGCCAGGGCTGTGCTAAATGATACAGCTACAGTAGTGACCATGAACAGGAAGAGGTGGTCTCTCCCCCGTGCTGTTAGTTCTGTGAGACTTACAGAACAACTTGCAGAACAAGAAGTTATATCTTCCTAAACAACCATTTTTAGTTTAATTAAAAATGTTTTATAGAAATATTCAAATTTTACATCATCACCTAACCATTTTACACAATCATACATCCAGTTTAATTCAGAGAAATAGTGGGAGTATAAGTTTAAGTTCGTGAAGGTTAAGTTAGTATGGATTAGAATGATTTATGTACTGTGCATATATATAGTAACCTCGTGTCCTGGTCTGTCTTAGTCAGCTTGGGCTGCTATAATTAAAACATCATAGACTGGGTGGCCTAACAACAGAACTTTATTTCCTACCCATTCTACAAACTAAGAGGCTAAAATTAAGGTGCCAGCATAGTGAGGTTCTGGTGAGGGCCCTCTTCTTGGTTACTAAAACCTTACCTAATGGACAGGGAGAGAGGATGAGAGGGAGAGATATTAGTATCATCTCTCATGTTTTTTCTATTCAGGGCACTAATCCCATTCATGGAGTCCCCACCATCATGACTAAATTACCTCTCTAAGGACCCATCTTCAAATACCATCATATTGGGAGTTAGGGCTTTGCCTTAGGGATTTGAGGGAACACAAGTTTCAGTCCATAGCATGGCCCATACTGTTCCTATCTGGAGATCTGCCAGTTATACTAACATGCCAAGGAAGCATGTTTGAAATGTGATTAGGCACGAGATATTTATTGAACACCTGCTATGAGCCAGGCCTAGGCTGGGTATTGAGTGATAGCAGTGGCAAGATGTATTGTCTATCCTGGACAAAATGATTTAGTAGGATATTGCCAGACTCAATGGGATTATCATCTGAAGTAGGCTACATTTTTCCTTTCTAAGCTGGTATTATGTTAGGAAGACATTTTGCCTAGTTCAGGTTAATGGATTAAAAATTCAGAATGAGCAGTTTTGCTCAATTCAAAATTTATGTGACTCTTAATAATTTAGCATTTTTTAAAGCTGGAGGTAAGGTTAAGCATTTAAAAAATTTCTAGAACCATAGCTCAAAACAAAAAAAAATCTATAGGGTTATCTTTATAATTTACTTTTTGTGCTTTGAACACATGAAATTTGAGTCTTTTTAAAATAAAATTTACTACAAGTAATATTTTTGAATTCATTTTTCTTCATTTTTTTTGCATGCAATAGTATTACCAGTTAAAGGGATGGCCTACTTTTAAGTATCCAAAGTAAGAAAAATGGTAGATAACAGTTTACCAAGATGAAACATATTAATTTTATAGTATAGAAATTATCATCTATGTGTAAAAATTAATTGAGTTCAAGCCTGCTGCAATCAGATCAGTTTCTCACAGGAATCAAGTTCCATGGAGGCCTCTCTCATTCCCAGGAGTAAGTCTAGTACCTTACTTGGTGATAGGAGTAGCAGAGAAATTTAATGACCTGGAATAAATGGCTCTTTTTTTATATCGAGTGACACTTATGCATGGAGACTTTGAGTTTTCTCCTCTTTCTTGATATATACATGTAGAAGTAATATTTAGTATATCATTGACTGAATGTTTATTTTTTGCCAGTTATTTATTTCTTATGCTTACAGCAATTCTATAAAATGTTGTTATCCTCATTTTCCAGGTGAGGAAATAGGCGTTGGGAGATTAAAGACTGCCTAAAGTAGTGTACCTAATAACTGGCAGCACCAGGATTAGAACACATGTCTCCATGGCTCCAAAGCATGTCTTGTCCACGTGCTATGTGCCATTTTGTTTAGCAAAGTGAGATGGTGGACCCAGTGATGGGCACTTAGGTTGGAAAAACAGAATGCATACATAGCCATAGCCGTTCTAGCATTAGCTTGCAATGAAGCAAAGTTGACAGAATAGCCTGCAATGGTTGTTATTTTGTTCTGCTGCTTCTAATGTCAAGATGTTCCTGCCTGATTCTGACATTTCTACAAAAGTTGTAATACCTAAGACTAAAGCAAACCTGATAAAAAGTAATTTGACACATAAAAACTTTGATTTACACAGACAAAATATCTTTTCCAAATACAACTGGTGTATACAGACTAGTGGAGATGATTCATATATAGAACTTACTTTTTAAAAATATTTTTATTGTTCAATAAGGACTGACATTCAATATTTTACTTAGTTTCAAATTATATGGTATTTGTCTTTTGCTATCTGACTTATTCAACTTAGCATAATACCTTTTAGGTCCATCTATGTCATTGCAAATGCTAAGATTTCATTTTTTTTATGGCTGAGTAATATTCCTTTATATGTATGTACCACTTCTTCTATATCCAGTCATCTATTGGGCGCTTAGGTTGCTTCCATATCTTGACTATTGTAGATAGCGCTGCAATGAGCGTAGGAGTGCATATATCTTTTAGAATTAGTGTTCTGGTTTTCTTTGAATAAATACCCAGTAGTGGAATTGATGGGTCATAAGGTAGTTCTATTTTTAATTGTTTGAGGAACCTTCAAACTGTTTTCCATAGTGGCTGTGCCAATTTGCAATCCCACCAACAATGCACGAGGCTTCCCTTTTCTCTATTTCCTCACCAACACTTGTTGCTTTTTGATTTATTGATGATAGCCATTATGACAGGTGTGAGCTGATATCTCATTGTGTTTCTAATTTGCATGTCTCTGATGATTAATGACATTGAATATTTTTCATATGTCTATTGGCCATCTGTTCTCTGTGGAGAAATACCTATTCAGTTTCTTTGCTCTTTTCTCAATTGGAATATTTTTCTGGTATTGAGTTGTATGAGTTCTTTATCTGGTATTGAGTTGTATGAGTTAATTTTGACATTAACTCTTTATCAGATATCATTGGCAAATATCTTCTCCCATTCAGTAGGCTGTCTTTTATTTTTGTTGGTTTCCTTTGCTATGCAGTCCTATTTGTTTATTTTTTCTTTTGTTTCCTTTGCCTGGGAATATATATCAGAAAAAATATTACTAAGAGCAATGTCAGAGTTTACTGCCTATGTTTTCGTTTAGATTTATGGTTTCGTCCTACATTTAAGTCTTTAATCTATTTTGAGTTTCTTCGTGTAAGAAAATAGTCCAATTTCATTTTTTTGCATGTAACTGTCCAGTTTTCCTAACACCATTTATTGAATAGACTGTCTTTATTGCATTGTGTACTCTTGCCTCCTTACTCATAGATTAAATGACCATATGGGCATGGATTTATCTCTGGGCTCTCTATTATGTTCCATTAATCTATGTATCTGTTTTTATGCCAATGCCATGCCAATTTGATTACTATAGCCTTGTGGTATAGTTCGATATCAGGTATCAATACCTCCAACTTTGTTTATTCTTAAGATTACTATGTCTATTCAGGGTCTTTTATGGTTCCATATAGATTTTAGAATTATATGTTCTAGGTCTGTGAAAAACTCAACTGGGCCTTGAGTCTGCTTCTTATAGAAATAATGGGAAAATGTTATTAATATAATTATGCTGCATTGAGGGTTAATACGATTTATTTTGCTCAGATGGGAATCTAGGTGTTCCTTCTGTGGGAAAATAGAAAAAAACATGTGAACTAACATAACAAAACTTTCTTCACAAGAAAGTAACTGCAGAGGAAAGTTTGATTTTATTTCTTGTTCATGAACTGTACAGAAGAAAGGAAATAAGATGGGGTTTATGACATGAGTCTTTGTAATGGCTAAAATTTTCTTTCTTGGTATCAGACCCAGCTCTTAAATCTGATAAGCATCCATGTAGATCACAGTTTTGTAAATATGCTTTATGAGCTTCAGCTTGCAACACACTGACATTGCAGCATAATTATTATAAAAGTTTTACAGACCTTAGTTGGCCTTACAGGCTCTGTTTCTAAAACGTTTTATGGTACAGTGATAATTTGTTTAATACCACAATGTGAAATATTGCTCAGAAAGTAATGGTGACACTGATGTGAGAGGTGAAAAGATTATGTGCAACATTTGGTTAATAATAAAAGTGAATTTGGAAATAAAGTCTAGGGCAGTTTGATGAACCGGAAAAATGACTCTACTTGTTCCTGGTTCATTTAGAAAATGTTGGGAAAGTATTTGGTTCATTTAGAAAAGCTTTAGGAAGGATTGAAATATATAAAGAAATTATCATGTGTTCCAGTGTGAAAAGTTGTCAATGACTTTGACCATCCTTTTAGGGCCCAAAAGGATGTTACCTGAAAAACTGAACGCTTCCAAGAGTGTGCTGGGGCTTTGGCAATGGGGTTTGAGGCTGGCTTCAGCTCAACATGGTTGGCTAAATGTCAGCAATTTTATGGTTGCTTCTTAAGTTGTTATAACAATGAGCACTTTGCCTAGTAGAGAAAATGATTTTTTTTTTCCTTCAGTTTTTGGCCCTTTATCTATATGTACAAGATCCTGGGAGTTGCACCATTCACACCATCAACTTTTGCTAATTTGTTCCTTAAAAATCAGAGGCCTAAAGAATTGATATACTCCAGGTCTCATCCAACTTGTGACAAGGTTAGAGTCATTTGCTGTCTCCAGTTACAGTCACTGTTTGACCTTCATCTTTAGTCTCAGGGGAGACAAGGACATACATGCCTTGGGAGAAATGTCATGACTGATCAGTGATGCAACTGATTGTTGGACAGATGTTTGCTTATTTTGACAAGGAGTGGGTAGGCCAGCAAGCAAGCAGGGCTGCCTCCAACTACAGGAAGCAGTTTCTGATGGATGGAGTTTAGGTTGCTGAGGTTAGCACAGAATCTCTCTGGAATCTAGCTTTCTGTTACTCTTCTCAACTGCAGCTACCTGAAGCAGCAAGAAATCCCATTGTTCATCTAGCACACAGCAGAAATCTCAGAATAATTCTTTTTAGGCAAATTAGATTTCCTCTCTTGTAACTTATCATAAGACCCTTGAAAAGTTAGACCATGATGATGATTATGTATTAAGAATGAAATTAATCCGGTCAGACCAATCAAAAACAACAAAAAAATTGATCTACTTCAGCTTTATGTTATTGGATCATCTGAGCATATTCTTAATTGATTTCACATTCCCTGGGCTTAGTATTACTGTGATTATTAAAAGTTTCTATGTAGCTGCATCTGAGAATGCCCATTTAAGAATATGCCCCAATGGTGAGAAAAAAAAAAAAGGATTCCTATTGTTAGAGCTGTTCTTCTCGCATCTGTATAAGATCTACAGCACTCTGTACTACTGAGAAAAAGAAGCAGCCAGAAATTCTTCCAGGAAGCAAAATGAAGACAAGGTTTTATGGACAACTGTACATGCTTTTCAAGAAGAGAGAATTAGTTCAGTCTGAATTTCCACTTCAGGTTTAGAGGTCTAAACAGAAAACATAAAGACTGCTGAATTCCTTCTGTTCCTCCCACAGCTTGAGCCTTTGTCTCTCTCTTTAACTCAGACCTTCAAGGAATTCTTTAACTTTGTGATGCTGGTAACTTTTAGGGAGAAAAAGTCAAATATGACCTTTTCCACCCAGGTTTCCCATAAGTTCACTACCACTGTCCTTAAACATTTCCATGGATATATTATTCTTACGTGTGGGTGTTTTGACTTATAACATAGAGAAAAAGTAATTTTGATTTATATTTTGTTGCAGTTTTAAAAATTCTTCACAATTCTCGGTACTCTCTGGTGATGAGGCTCAGGGAAAAAGAGGGAGAGACTACAAAACCTTAATGTCTCAAACTAGAATCAGTTGTTTGGGGGCAGCCTTCCTCTCCCACTGCTTCCTGTTTCCCCCTGCCCTCATTCACACTGCATAATTCACACCATTCCTCAGGCATCAATGTCTTTCTCCATTTGAAAGTTTCCATCCGTGCTTAACCTTGGGACTTTGGCTTTTGTTGGCTTTTAGTAATTCTGGTGAGAGTCTTTTTGAAACTAATTCTGAAAGCTCATGCTAATGATCTGTTAATCATGGTTGTGGTTGTTTTAATGACTTTGCAATAAAGGGAAGGTAACTAACATTTCTGAGAATCAAACCATGTGCTAGGTACTGTGCTAAGAGCTTTTATGTGAATTCACAATAATTCCAAAAATGTAGCAATATAATTTCCCTTTTGCGGATGTAAAACCAGCTCTGAAGGTTGTGTGACTTGCTCAGGGTCTCACAGCTGGCACAGGGCACAGCAGGGACTCAAGCATCCACAATACGCTAATACCCTGCTCTCAAAAGGCTGTCTAGGGAGGAGCAACAAGAGTGCCAGCCAAGCTCAGATCTACTGAACCAAAATCTACAGCTTGAGGTGATTCATAGGTGACGTGACACATTAATGTTTGAGAAGGACAGTTTTACTCAGAAGTTCAGATAAACTGGAGACTTCAGTCAGTAATTGAGTTCAGGGATCCTTCCCTCTGGTAAGAGAGGAGCCATCTGAAAAATGCAAAGGAAAGGCCTTGCAGAAATGGCTGACTCAGTTGGTTGTAGATTAACCACATCCTATGGATCTCTGAATGGCCTTCTGGAAACTTGTCACACCTACATGAAAATTGATCTGTAAATAGATAGGACTGATGTTCAGGAAATTCCTTCCTCCTGCCCAAAACTACCCCACCTCCATCCTGAGTCAGGAGGTGCACACAGACCTTCAGACAAAGGAATCACACGCCCCTTTGCAGGGAACACTATTGGGGTATATAAGCTGTAAGAAAGCTAACCAGAAGGAGCTTGTGCCTTTTGTCTCACGCTCCGCAGACCTAATAAACTTCCCTTCTTCTAACAAAGCTGTCTGAGCGTCCACATTCCTCCAACGGGTGTCGCTTCCTGCAACAATGGCACTGTTTAGGTGTGATGTTGAGCATCTTTTCTAGCTTTGACTTAAGTAGGAGAAATGACAGTAAAGAGAAGTACAGAGTCATTGGTGACTTATAGACTAATTTTTGAGGTGTAGAAACACCACCATCACTATCATCAATAGTGAATATCTACCAAGCACCTTTTTTTTTTATCAGCAGCCATCAGTTGATGAAACTATTCAGAATGCCTGTTTATTATGAGACATTTATCAAGAGAAAATGGAAGTCCATCAGAATTTCTTTGACTATAATTAAACACAGAGTCTGTGCTAAACAAAGCAAAAGAATCATTGTTAATTAAATATTTGATATTTGTTACAGTTATTACAGTAGTCAGGGTTTGAGTTTATAATGTAATGGGGTTGTATTTTGTAATATAAATACAATGTATGATGCATTAGGGCCCTTTGTATAATCAATGTGTACCCTGCATGATGCCCATAGTATAGGATTTGAAGAATAACTTTAGTACTTTACACGATTATAAAGATTTATGATTATTTTATTTTTGCTTTTATGACATTGTAGAGCATCCTATTTATGACAGCTGTAATATTGAATACAAGGTCAGAAACAAACACCCAATTACAGCATAGTCTCAGTGGGAAAACATGATTTGCTTTTCGAATGTCCACTTTATGAAGTCTTTTTAAGGATTTCATCCTGACAAAAAGGAAATATCTGTACTTTAACATTCATTTATTTGACATTTATTGAGTGCCTACAACGTGCTATTCATCTCTAATTTTGGAAATCTGACAACATTCACAAGTCTTGAAACTGATTTAATGTAATATTTCTGGAGACTTATATAAAAAAGATAGTTTCGTTAGTTTAGGTTTTAATCCTCACATACAAAAGGTTAACGACTAAGTTTGTAGACCTCATTATGCTTCCAAAATGCTTCACGTACACCATCTTATTTAATCTTCACATAAGTTATGTCTTAACATACCGTTTTATGGAAAGACAGCTGAGTCAGATGATCTTATTGCCCTTCACATCCTGAAAATCTTTTATTATATTCATAGATGAGGAATTGTCATATTATTGCTCTGAACTTTCATGGCTGTTATTGTTTGTACAGTCTGGTTGGCAACTAATCATGTTCCTGTTTGTGATAACTGTCTTCTATTTTTATCTTAATAGTCATGTAAATCATTTATTTTTTATACATTTCACTTTTATTTTTCTAACTAGACTGTGCAAATCTCATGTGTGTTATATTTCTTTACATTCCTTATATTATCTGGCACATTGTGGGCCCTTGATAAATTTAGCTGAATCTGAAGTGGGAATAAGGAGGACTGATATCCTGATTTGCATCCTGCCCTCATTTGTTTCATCTCCTAGACAGTGATTTTTCTCTGGGCCAGTCATGGCTGGGACTGCTGCCTCTCATTTCCAGGCTCTTAAGCTTTAAGCCGTGTCATTGCCCAGCAGACCATGGTGTAACAAAGAGGATTGGAGCCCAATATACTCAGTTTTGCCAAATGTTCACTGCTCTGATAAATCATCTATTGGCTAAGCTAACTTTGGGGAATTATCTGTGGACTTTAATTCTATTAGCTAGCCCCATCTGGTTGCCATGGATACTTGCTATGGCAGAAGGTTATCCTACACACACTGGTACAAGATGTTGCCTGTGGCAACAGCTTGGTGGGTGGCAGAGGAATAGGGATGGGACATGAGTACCAGGTATTCACAAGGAGGGCAAGGACTTTGGCTGGGCCCAGGAGAGGCCATGGAGGGCTCTGTAGTCAGATAGTCAGTGCTAGGCATGTGGAGTGAGTATGTGGTGTCAGGAGATGGTGTTGCTGCAAGCAGTAATTAGCGTTGGAGTGGCCCATTAAGGTAGCAGGTGTGTTTTAGCTGGTGATCAGCCACGTTGTGATGGGGATTCTGGTGGCAAGTAATCTACAGAGATCCCAGTAAGCTGGCAATTGAGATTGAATTTTGTATTGAGTAGAGTAGATGAGGGACAGGAGTCAAGGGCAGTCTTGAATGAGCCGGGGCACTTAGCCTTGGAGGGAGAAAGAAGGCAGAGCCTCAGGATCCTGAGGGAGAGAAGGAGAGGCTAGGGCACAGCTGCCTAACAGAATTGAATCTGTCCTCACAGCTGGAGTTAGAAGCTGTGTGGTGCTGTAGACTAAAGAGTACTGACCTGGAGCAGGAAAACTGAGTTTTAGTCTCTTTTCTTCCACATATTAACCCTGCTGTCTCAAGGAGTTATTGTGCTTCCCTAGGCCTGTTTCTTCATCTGTAAAAATTAAAGGAGGGGCCGATGTGCATTTTCCACTATAACCTGCATAGTGTTGTCCTTCACAAAAAGCATTGTTTTAGAAATAGTTTGGGAAATGCTGCGTTGTATATCTTTTCCCAACGTTGCCAAGACTTACAATGTTCATTATTATCTTAAAGGAGCCAATGATGACCCATGATTGATTCTGTTTAGCCTAGTGGTTCACAAGCTGATTGACCACAGAATGTCTTTTTCCCAGAGCAGCTTTTGATTTGGTGAAGGCATCTAGAGTTGGGAAGCACACGGAGTGAGAAAGACTGGGCTCAGTGGTTTCTCAGATGCCCGCCATTTGAGCATACCCTCAAGGACACCCACCACTCATTTATGAGGCTGCTGGTACACAAATGGCCTGTTCGATTGGGTCCCTTCCCTTCAAGTTTAACTTGGTAATTCCTTCTTTCCTTCCTCTTGGAAGTTATAGTGGAGACTACTTCTGTTTGGAATTTTCTATCCCCCAGCACTAGGGCACTGGACCTTCATTCCCAGATCAAGACACAGAAGAAGGGGTATGGAGAGCATCTGTGATTATTTCCCCTCCCTTGGTGTTGGGGTAAAGTCAGTCTTCCCAGGTCTTCTTCTGCCCCCTACTAGAGCCTCTCCTCTTCCCAGCCCCTTTTACTTCATCTGTCTCAGGCTTCTGGAACCTGCCTCCTCTACTCACACGCCCCATCCCTCCCCCGCTGCCCCAGACCATTATTTCTGTCAGTGGGAAAGTGTTTCCTCTTTCCAAACAACTGATTTACAAATAAACTTTTGGAACCCTGCCCATCTCATGGGGTTGGCTGAGGTAATTCCTTAAATACAATTGAGTAGGAAAAAAATGCTAATTGTTTTATCAGACTGCATTTTGCATAAATAAGAACAACCTGACTTTTTTTTTTCCCCAGCAGCCTTTTGGGAATGAGGAAATTTCATAAACTTGGTGGAAGTAAATGTGACTGTTTTCTAGTGATCAAATCTAATTCTGGTAATGACTTTAAGACTGAAAATATTTACTCAAGTAGCAAATACTTTGGTGGTTTATTACCACATATCTAACATTGTGCCAGACACTGTGGGGTATCAACCAAGCTCCTGCCCGCAAGGAATATACGCAAGTGGGGAGGGACAACCACCACGTGGATCTATTAGAATGGAATCCGTTGTTATTTCACATAGTATTTCATTGAGCTGAGGGAAAGTATGGAATGAATTTAGAGATGGGAGTGACCATTACAAGCTAACTTAGTCAAAGGATGTTCTGAGATGGGAGGATTTGAGGGCTGCTACTGAAACAGTTTAGATTTTTGGATTTTGCAAAGAGAAGGGACTGTGTAGATGGGCAGGAGAATCAGGAAATCACACTTCCTCAAATAAAATACTTTGGTCACCCTGGCGTGTGGTAGATAGTGTGCATTTTGTACCAGGGGTGATAATGAGAACTCCCTCTTTGAGGTGGCAAGTGGATGTGTAGGGTCTGGGAACGTAATGTTCATAGTAATAGTATGATTCCTCATTCCTGAGACATATTTGTTAAAATAAGTTAGGGGTTTGGATTAGATGACAGCTAATGAGAATATAAATTTCAAATAAAATATGGTTTTCATTTGGAATCATCCTAAAAACTGCCAAATTTGGTTTGAATAGCTATTAACCATAATCTTTTTGAGGACACTTATATCATTATATGGAAACTTACATGGTTATCCTATAGCCTGTTCTTGCATATCATGGGAAATATCAATTCAATGCCACTCTGGATTTTATTTCTCTCATATAATCTGACAGTGCCTCTGAACTTTAGGTCTGCTTTTGACTTTTGGTCCACAAAGTCACAGAGGACTTTGGTCCAGCTGAGTCAATAGAAAGATCCGTCCAGTGGTTCACCTGAGTTTCGAGTTTGGCTTTGTTAGTTATAAAAAATGACAGGCTATTGATGAAGCTAACTAATGAATTCTGTCAAAGCTTTGAACTGGTTTGTAGGTGTAGACACAATCTTGCAACTTGACTTGGAAATGTCACTAACCTTTGCTAGGTCCCATTCACCCTATCTATGGAATAGTGATGATAGTATTGTGAGGGTAAAACAAAAAGTGTCCAAAAGGCACATAATAAGGGAATGTTTTATTAAACATATATTAAGATTTTTTTTTTCCAGTACAGACACATGGTTGACTCTATAAATTTTGTTTAATAAATGCATGGTTAAAGAATCCCACTTCTGTTTTAGGCAATTATTCACAAAATAGCAAAGTGTCACTTTTTATGGTAGACAGATGTCACTGATATTCAACAAATTGAAATATTAATGATAGTTGTCAAAAGGTTTTTAAAATGGTGTGTATGTATGAGTGTGAGTGTGTGGGGGGTGGGGTGGGAGGGAAGGATCCATGTCTGAAAAACATTCTTAAAGTCATAGTTTTTCTTCTATTCTGTGTTCAATAGGATATTCTATTTATAGAGCAAACTTTAGCTTTATATATTGAATTAATTCAGGCTATCTCATGTTATAAGAAATGCAGATAGTAAACGGAAGATGGTAAAGTTGAAGATTTTTCTTTTCCTGGTATTAAAAGCCTATACTTCCCACAGCTAAGCCAATTCAACAAAGACTGTAGGCACCAATTATTTAAGGTTTTTCTTCCAAGCAGCAAACTTTAATTAAAATATATGGTTGCTATGGTTACCGAGCCATCCATTTGAGCAATTTATCTGTAAAGATATTTTCACAAAGTAAATTCCACATTAGTTGAAGGTTTACCTTCTCTATTAAGGAGCACACCTACACCAGCCAGTATGTAGCAGTCCAAAAAGTCTATGCTGGCATTGTTGGATGTAGCATTTTCTCCAAGTCTTATTTCCAAATGAAACATTATACAATTTTTCATAATCATTAATGTTTGAACTAAGCCTGTCTATCTTGACTTCCAAAGCTAAGTGGGGAATTAAATACTTAGTCAGGCAACCCAGTTCATCTATCCCCAGACTGTTCCTTTCCTCATTAAGAGGAAATTTTACCTGAAATATTGGAGTTGTGTCATAATCAGAAATGGTTTATTTCAGAAGGAACTTAAAAAGGGTGTTTTTTTGCAAAGTCCCCTGCAGAGGAGTTTGAGTAATGCTCTTAAACAGCCTTGGAATTTAAACTTTAAAATCTCTCTGTTTTAAAAACGGAATTACAACAATATTTTAAATTCCAAGCTGTTCATGGATCTGCTTGCCCGTTGCTATGTAATCTCTAGGTCCTACTTTATCCACCTCATCTCTGTCCTCGAGTTCTGTGGTCCTTTCAGTGTGAAGATGGGCATTGTCAATGACTATTGTATTTGTTCTTTGACTAACCAGGTCACCACAAAGTTTCTAAAGTTGAATCCACCTTTTTTCTTGTAACGAAGGCTGATGATTCCTATGCATGTCATCTACTGAAATGCCTCCCTCTGGTCCAAAGTTAGTCCAAAACGATAGAGCCAATACAATCTGCCTTATCTAGAAGGGATTACATGACCCCAATCACCAAACTGGTTTGAGGCAGATACAGACTCGATGCCTAGTACTCTTTTTAATTGTACTCTCTATTTAAAACAAAAGTATTGTTCTTATCTCCATCACAGGGCCTTTGCATGTGCTGCTCCTTTTGTCTAGAAGGCTCAACCCCTGACCATCTGGTTTTCATTTATTCATTCAGTATTTATCAGTTTAAATGCCCATTCCTCAGAGAGGTCTTCCGTGACCATCCAATCATTCCTTCATTCCCTTTAATACATTTGAAATCATTTCACTTGTTTATGTTCTTGTTTCTTGTCTTTTGTTATATATTGTTTGTCCTCCATTGTATTCCAGTATCTGGGACATTCAAATATTTGTTGAACAAGTAAATATACTGCTTATATGTGACCTTTGTTTGGGCCTAAACTCAGTGTTCATTAACAGCTGGAGTTCAACTAGTCAGTTTACTAATACTAGTTAAATTTGGGGCACATTTAGTCATTTCTTCAGTGCTGCTCTAAAACACAGGCATTGACTTTCCTTTTAATCTTCTTAAACATTCATATTCATCTGATTTTCTCTTTGATTTTATGGATTCCCTCAGTGAGGTTCAGTGCTTGATGCAGTAGTCTGGGTGACTCATTGAAAGCTGCTGTTAGTGTGTATAGCTGAGACCAAGCAGCCAGTGAAGGTTTATGACAGGAAGCCAGGCCAAAGACCACGTGGACTTGATTGGGGTAGAGACTACACAAATATCGAGTATAGTTCTGTCTACCATTATGGCACTGGAGTAGGAGGGAAGAGGCAACAAACAATCTCTACTCCACTGCAAAGGGTGATGGTGGTATCAAACCCACATTTAGCACTAGAAGGGGGGCAGGTAATAATCACTGGAGCTTACTATGTGCCAGGCACTGTCCTAGGTGCTTTGCCCATAGTAACTCACTTCATCTTCCACCTATGAGATTGTGATTGTTATTAATCTATTCTACAAATGGAGAAACTGGGACCTGGGAGTTTAATAACTTTCTCAAGGCCAGAGTAGGGAGTAGAGCCGGATTCAGACTCAAGCGATCTGGCTCTGGTATCCATGCTCATAACTGCTAGTCTATACAAGATCCCAAATGAGTGTCTCGGGGCTGATTCTTACTGTAACATAAAGGGAATATTGTACAGAAAGGGCTGGGTTAGATACAAGTTGAAACTGGATGATTTTTAGTTTAAGTCAGTAGAAGCAAATGAACAGGAAAGATGCCTGGTCCTGAAAGTCAGGCACAGGTCAGTCTCAGGAATCTCCACACCTGAACGTTGTTCCTCCTTTAGAGATCTGGCACCTGCTTTTCCACCTGGCCCTTGCTTTTTTTAAAGTGTAGTGCTCCACTCCCCGGCCTGACTTTGGATTTGTGGCTTGAGTATGGGTCCAGATCTTGAGACCAGAACCCAGGTTGTCAGCGCAAATGAAAAGCATCAACAGCATGCAGCTTCCCAAGAGTATAGTTTGGGATGAGTTTGACAGTCTTCTGGTCCTAGTCCATAATTCTTTTTTTAAGAAAGAATATCTTAAGACTTTGTATCTGACATGCTCCATTTTTTCCTCTAAAAACAATACGTAAAAATGTTTAATGCAGTAGCATAAATTAAAAGATGCTTTAAAACTTAAAAACCTTTTATTTAAGGGTAACTTTTAAGAGGCCAAATTTTTAAAAGAACATAACTCTAATAAATGTCGTTTTGAAATAATTATTGTGTGCACTTTTCAGCTGCCAATAATATATAGAGAATATGCAATAGAAAAAATCAAGAAACACTGGGCGCAGTTGATACCATTATACTGCTGAAGACATGCAGAAGACCCAAGTGCCAGAGATCAGGGCCCCAGGAAATGTCCTGGAAACTGGCTAGGGAATTCCGTGGACCCCACACACAAAATGACTGGGCAGTGAGCACTGAGCCCAGGCTCTGGGAGACAGAACAGCAGAACAGAACTTAGCGTCTGCAAGTATAAGAAGTGGAGGCCAAATCCAACCACTGTGAAGGAGACTCTCCAGGGAGAGTCTGTGTTATATTAACTTTGGAGCTACTGCACCATATGCTTGATGTTCGGATTAGAGTGAAGAGAAGATAGTAGTAACAGGCAGTTCCCGACCCTGTGGATTTAGGAAAGTTCTGTTTCATAACTCCCTTCCTGGGGTAGAATCTTCTGTGAGATGATGTGGAGGACTTGACTAGACTTCTAAAAATTATTTTTTCTTCCTACATATCAAATATGCAATGATGTTGGTGATAACACATCAAGTACTTTTCTTATCTTCTATTTTTTAAAAAAATACTTAATCATATTTACACAAACTTGAGCACTATCTTCAGAATTATATTGTGCATTTCTTCCAAGTAATTCATTGTTTTCCGTGTACATTAAGAGCTAAATTTTTAGCCTGACTGCAGGGAGAGGTTAAGAAAAATCCTATGTCTCTTGATAGACTGACTTCTCAGTCACCCCTGTGTAGGTAGCAACAGGAAAATAAATTTCAAGTGAATTATTATTTGGGCTAAAAAGATTATCTATATAGATCAGTTCAATAATATGGTCATTATTGAATGATGTGCATGTATTTTATTTGTAAATGTAAGAGGTGGCCATCACTTTCCCTGGATTTGAATTCACATGGGTCATGGGGCTGTTGTTTTATTCTACCTTAATGTTCCTAGGTTCTTCTTAAGGACGGGCTGCAAGTTAAAAACAATTGATCTTGTCCTGTTCTTGGGTCTAAGAAGATGATTTAAGAAGTCCTTTCTCAGTAAATCTGCTAAGCCAGTAGCCTCAAACAGAAGCCCTGGTTGAGTTGTTGGTGCTTCTGCAGAAAGCTTAGCTGACCATAGAGGGGAGAAGGATGTGTGTATAAGCAATTGTTGGCAAACCCTCCACTTTCTTGCATTGTTTTAAGTTCTTACATAACTTTGTTTATTCTCAGGGGAAAACAGGCTCGTAATTCTCTTCACACAATGACGGTGTCCCCATAGCTGTGTACAACCAGAGGAGCCAGGATAGGATAGTATTAATTATTAATTGAAGAAGTACACAGACAGAAGCTATCTCTTTGACCAGCTTTCTCTACCCAGCATGCCCTGAGATATCTTACTAGAATAGAATTTTCTCAAATGTGTAAAAATATTTTTTAAAAATTAGATTGCCTCACTCAAGCCATTTGGGACCAGGTAGATTATTATTTTAAAATCGTAATTTGTCCTAAAGGAGAATGTTTTTATTATGATCTTATTTGTACTTCGATTTCCTTTATGCCCAATTGTTTCTTCCTTCAAGTCAACTGCTTGTGTTTTCTTTCATTTCTTATATACTTGAACTTTATAGAGATATTTTTAATTCTTAAAATACTCATAGGCTGTTATTTTTATGCTGAAGAGGCATGCACCTTAATTTAACAGCATTTTGGGGTATAATATTGGTGCCAGACTTGGGGTATTCCAGATGAATGAAACAAAGTTCTTTCCATAAGGAACATGGAGTCCACCACAGTCTGTTTTATTTCATTTTTTATATTTTTGATTTATAAATTGCTTATGTATAATTTAAGATCATCCCCAAACAGAATAATTATGGACTAAGGGTAACTCTAGTGAAAACTTAAAGATTTTCAATTCCATCTGCTTTGAAAGTTACAGAACACTCTTGTCTTTTGTGAGTGTGAATAAAAATCATTGATTTAAGAATGCCATTTTATAATACAGCACATAATATTTCTAGGGTAGTACATAATCAATCTGCAAGTTTATGTAAGCAAAACAGAATTTAATAGATTCACTGTATGGCCAGAATGAATTTAAAATATCCCTTTGATTGTTGTGTGTATAATTTCAGGCCATATTGAGCTGAGAAACCACTATTTTGAAGATTACTGTTATTTTAGATGTAGAAGTTTATTGGACCCACTTGTTATTCATGTATCAGAAGTATTGATACGTACTTTCAGAGTCCATAGGATTTTGCGGACAAGGACGATTACGTTAAAAACAGCGCTTTGAGATATTCAATTTAGAGAAATAACCAACTTCTCTCCAAATGCCTGTGATTACTTCTGCTGCATAATATATATCCAGTTCTCTTTTGTTATCACCAGGAAGAATGTTGACAGCATTAATGGCCATGACATTAAATTAGGTAGAGTGAACATTTAACTTAGTTCTCCAGCTTCCAGGAGAGAATCCAGGAGAGAGCCAGGAAAGCAGCTGCTTTGAAAACTAAAATTAGACATTTACGAGTGAGCAGAAAGTGCCTTTTGCCTTTGTTCATTATTTTCTTCTAGGCATGTAGATTCTTGATACCTGGATTGTAAGAAATTTGTGAAAATTTCCAAAGATTTCATTGTGAATGGCATCTGCATTTATTAAGTCCTAATGACTTAGCACATCCACACACCTACCTTGGGGTGGTTTGTTTGTTGGTGACTGTAAAACTTGCTTTCTTCACTTTGGCTAACTCTTATTTCCTTGAAGGCCCCATCATGTGAATGGAAGAGGTGATAGATTTATTTGCATCTTAGGGAAAACATGGTTTTCATGCTTTCAACAAATGCATCAACCGATTGATGGCATAGTACTCAAGTATAATGACAAGGAAGACATTTTAAATCAATAACATTCTATCGGTGCTGATCAAATTCTTCAATAATTGCTTAATATGGTCTTCACGCTCTACAAGGTCTTTGTTCTCTAGTGGTGGGAAGGACTCATAATGTTGCAGATGGTGGCCTTTGCTGGGGCAGACCTCAGGTTGAGTTCCAGGATTGAGCTCTACTAGCTTTGTGACTTTGAGCAATTACTCAATGTCTCTAAGCCTTCAGTCTTTCATCACTAAGATGAGGATAATAATACTTCTTAGGTCTGCAGTGAGGATTAAATGCATTAATGGATGGGGAAAATGCATATACTTCTCTAGTAGAGTTTGATACATGATAGATCGAGTTGAAGTTATTAGCCATTATTCGTCTTATCTGATTAACTTGCTGACCAAATTGATTAGTCCGTGTTGCCTAGTAATTGTTTGGTGAAGACCAAATTATTGAATACTTGTGAATCTAGAAGCGGTCAAAGGAACTTTGAGGTCAACAGGAATTTTCCTGGACAGAATGTGGTCTCTCTACTGCACTTTTATAAAGGGTCCCTAAAATCAAAGGACATAAAAAACAGGGTAAACACGTTCAGGTTGCCCTGAGTTGGATGTATTTAATAGGACTTTTGAGATTTATTTTCTATATCAATTTTACTAATGGTGGAAAGGAAACCCTGATATCTGAAGTTATGTTAGAATACCACTGTTAAGGAAAATGCTTAGACTAAGTAGGGCTGTTATGGTTTTTTGACTCCCTGTTTTTTTGCAAGCACTCAGTAATTTGTTCTCAACAGTGGCATGAACTAATATTCCTCTATACTGAGGTAAATATTTTTTTTCTTAACCTCATTACCGGAAGAAGTTCTTAGGTATACAGAGTTTAGGACAGAAATCTGTAAGGGAGTATTCTTAAAGAGCAGTATCTGAAAATGTGAACAGGCCTCAAATAAGCATGTTTAGCTGCCATAATCAGAACTGGTGTGCATCTACCACATGGCTGTGCTTTATTTCTTTTCTCTGAACATTATAACACTGTCTTAAATATTCTCTGCTTCCCCAAGGCCTTCTGCATGGTAGACGTTCTCTAAATGTTTGTTTAGTGAATAAATGAAATAGCAACATAACATACGTATACTGGTAGAAATTCTGTCTTAGCTGCCTTTAGCATTACATCATTAATAAGGATTACTGTGGAATGGACAGTAACTGTAACCTAGGAATTGTGGGTCTTGAGTGAGTCATAAAGGTCTTCTACTTTGGTATTCTTGCTCCTCGGTGAGTGAAAGTGAAACCCACAGAGCCTGCACTCTCAGGCCCTGTGCTCTGCTTCACTCTTTCCACAATTACCGTGGGAAGGAGAAGGGTCCCAAATGAAGATGAGGGAAAAGGCATGTAAAATGGAGCAACAGGAAATAAACAAGAAAATGGGAAGACTGGATTTAAGAGTGGAACAGGTGAGAGTGAAGGAGTGAGGAAGGGAGGGAGAGAGGGAGGGAGAGAGAAAGAGAGAGAGAGAGAGAGAGAGAGAGAGAGAGAGAGAGCGCGCCAGCGTGAGCGCGTGCGAGATCTCTCTTGTTAAAATGCACACGAGCAGAAAATACACACGGTCTGGGCCAGTGTCTGCAGTGGAGGCTGGGTGCTCGCTCAACTTTCTGAGGCCCAGGGCTGGGGAGAAGGGGCTTGTAGAAAGATGCCTGCCATGTGACTCTTTGGCCTCCTCCAGACTTCTGTACTCAGATCTTTCTCCATCCCCCATGCTTGTTGACAGTAGCTCTCTGCTTTTGACTTTCACATTTAAACCCAAACCCTGAATTTCTCCTCTGAGCTCCAGATTTGTATATTTAACTGCCTACTCTGTATCTTTCCTGAAATATCTAGTAGAAATATTAAGCCCAACATGAATAAAGTCGAATTCTCGATTTCAGATCCCAATCCTTCTTCTCCAAGCCATCTCACAAATGCCACTGTCATCCCCTGTTTGTTCATGCTGAAAATGTAGCCATCCTCTTTGGTTCCTTTTTCCATAGCACTGTACATCTACCCTGGACATCTGCTTTGTCATTTCTCCACGAGACATTGAATGAGGTCAGTTCTCTGCACCACTGCTGGAAAACCCACAAGTCATCCCCCGGCTCATCTCCTACAGAGGCTCCCTCACTGATCACTCTACTTTAACTCTCATTCCCTTTTCCTCTATCCTCCACAGCAGCCAGGAGGATCACTGTAAAGTATAAATCGGACGATGTCACGATAAGGTATCAATCCCTCCCTTTCCAAATAGCTTCCAGGTCCAAACAGTATAAAATTCGAGCTTCTTACATTGGTTCACTGACACTTGTAGGTCTTGTCTCCTTCCTACTACTCCAACTTGATCTTCTCCTTTCTCTCCTCACTTTGGCTACTGCAGCCTTCTTTCTGTTCTTTAAGTGCCCCGGGGTCATTCCCATCTCGGGGATTTTGCAAATTCTATTCTTGCTTGTTGGAAAGCTCATTCTAGATCTTTACATTGAGGTTTCAACTTGGATGTTCCAGATCTTCTCTCATGATCTAGATCTAAGCTAAAGTGGTGGAGGGTGTACAGGGAAGCAGTGCACTTACTTATTTATATGTCTCTGTGTGCATGTCTGTCTGTATGTCTCCTCTATAAGAACGTTCCGTGAGCAGAGGAGGCCTTTATGATTGTTTTCAGTGGAGAGTTTGTGGCACATGCAAGAGTGTCTCGCACACAGTAAATACTCAGTAGTTTAACTGACTGTGATTACAAAGTACTTGTTGATAAATATAGCAAAATTGCTAACATTCATACAAATGTTCTAAAGTATATGGTCTTTCCCATTTTGTTTATCTTAACTAGCTAGATTCATCCATTATTTATCCACATCTCTTTTTATATGGATAGATAATGCCAACACATTGTGAAAATATTGCATTTCTTATATAGGGGGAATATTTCTTAATTTTTACACTGTGAGTTTTGTTTTGCCAACTCTTGCTTTATAGTCAGTGCAGACAGTATATACAGGCTAAATTTGATAACATTTTTATGACTTTCCAATTGATGAAGTCCAAATGAATGATGCTTTGCTGTATAAGTTGATAAAACTTTTATTTTGCTGAAAAGTATGACAGTAAAAAAAAAAAAGGCACCATATATGGCTTTTAAAAACACCTAAATACACATAAAAATTCAAAATAACTATCCTAAGAGAAAACAACATTTTTATAGGTTTACTATCTTTTGAAAATTTGTTTTTACAGATTTACTTCCTTATGCATTCACTGACAATACCCCTAATACAAGGGGGCTACATACATTTAAGAAAATTCTTACATTTAGTAAAATGACATAAATTTTATCTTCTGGCATTGGAAAAGGCAGTTATTTTCTCTAAGATGACAACAGTAGCAACGTAACAGTGGAAAGTAAGACATATTTTAATTCTAAATAGCTGTTAAAATGGTATACATGCTAAACAGCTCTTTAAGCATTTGAAATATTTTTCAGTCAGTTAGCCCAATTTATTGCTACTTACCTGGTACCTCCTTTGTGGGGCTGATGCTTTCAAAGGAAATGGTAAAAGTGAAGGCAATTTTAGGGCACGAAAAGTTCTTTTAAGCCAGACTTCAGTTTAGATTGCTTGTTATTGTACATTTTCTAGGTGGAAATCTGACTGCATTTTCAGTTAACTGCTTCAAACTGTCCTGGGAGCACAGAACTTTGAGTAGAAGCTAGAGAAGTTGGGAACAGAATGACAATGACGTTTGTTCATTCATTCCTTAGACAATCAGTTATTGAACACCTTTTAGCATACAGCATTGTGCTAGTCATAGATCAGAAAGAAATATAAGGATGGAGCCTCCAGCTTAGAGAAAGAAGTAGAAGCTGGAACAGACAGGTGCCAATTCCCAAAGTGGATGACAGTAAATATGCAACAAAATGTTACTTTCTCCCATTTTAAAAACACTTTCATTTGGGAAGAGGAGAAACTTGAACAAATTTATGGTGATTATTTTGTGATACAAAAGTTAAGACACAGACAGCAGTTTTTTTCTGATTTCTAAACTGATTAATATGCAAATCATCAGACTTTGATGTCCATTTAACTGTTTACTTTTTTTTAGAAAGTAATAAATGAAACAAAATCTGGACTGTTTCAAAAAGTATAGTCCTTGCTATGGCACTAGGAGAATAGTACTCATAATTTTTTTCTGTCAAGCATTGCAAAACGATTCAGTCTTCATTCTAATTAAAATAAACAGTACAGCACATTTCTCTGTTTTCCTTGGAAATGAGACATTTTTTTTCTCTTCAGAAAGAAACATAACCTGCTTTGATCTGGACCACTGCCTACTACCCTCTGACAGCTCAAAACCCCTCATTCAGGGCCTGATTGACACCTGCCCAGGGCCTCACAACTGTGCTTTCTCCTGGCCCTCAGCACACCCCTTGCAGGGAGTGGCTCAGGGTAGAACATCCAGGTGAAGTTTATATTCCTTCCAGTCGGTATCTGCACCCAGAGGAAATCTTATTAAGCAGACATTTAGCTGCAGGGCCTTTATAATATATTCTAAGGTATTATTGGTATAAATGGTCCCTAATTTGCATATCACCCAAACCTTTTCCTTCTCCTTTCTCTTTACACCTCCTTCTATTCTCTCTCTTTACCTCATAATCCCCCTACACACACACACACACACACACACACACACACACACACACACACACACACACTTCTTTTGGAGTCTGGTCAAAGCACATTTCAAATTTTCTTTTTGAAATTACCCATCAATGGTTATATCTGACATAATGTGAGAACCTCCCCCAAAGTTTCCATCTAAAGTTTAATGTTCCATAGAATGTTTTTCAAATGGCACGAAAGAATTGCTATTAGGCTCCATTTAAATACAAATCCTGTCTTACCTGGAGGGATTGAAAAAACCTGTACTACGAAATAATTTCCTTTTGGGGCACTAGCTACATAAATGATTTATTGATGACTCACTCAATACATCTGCACCATGCCAGACACTGTTTTGGCGTTTAGCTTACATCACTGAGCACAACGGACTAAGATCCCTGCTGTGGAGTTTGTGTTCTAATGGGGAGAAACAGGTCTTAAACAGAAAACTCAACATAGGAACAAGTTAGTTAATATGATAGAAAGCAATAAAATGTTTTGAAGAAAATAAGTACAACAGGCTAAAGGAGATAAGCATGAGGTGGAGGTGAGGGCAGATTGTAGGATTAAATGAGGTAGACTCTGTGGGTCTCTGAGAAGCTGATTTTGAACAAAGACCTGGAGGTGAAGTTAGCCAGGCAGCTGATAGGAAATAACATTCCAGAAAGCAGGGACAACTAAAGCATGCCTGGGGTGTTCAGAAACAGAAAGGAGGCTGCCTGGCTGGAGCAGAGAGAGTGATGGCATGCTGTAGGTAGGTACCAGGTGGCCAGATCACTGGAAAGCTCTGTTGGATATTTTAAGGACTTTGGATCTTACATGGTGCAAAATGTTAGGCTGCTACAAGGTTTTGAATGGAGAATGATGTTTAGATTTAGCATTTAGAAAGAAAACCCTTACTGCTGTTGGTTTGAAATAGACTCTGAATGAAAATAGACCTGGGGGTGGAAGCGAGCAGAGAAGCAGGGACACTTGTTAGACGAGACTGTTGTGAGGTGGGATTCTCATGTTATTTTGGAGGTAGGGCCAAAGGAACTTCTCAGTGGGTGGGAAGTGGGGTGTGTGAGAGGGTGAGGCCACACATAGGATAAAGCTTATCACAAGGAAAGACTAACAGTCTAGGTCTAAGTTTAAACAGGAAAAAGAATACAAGGTTTTGCAAATTTAAGCAGTGGAGGAAGGTGACAAGGCAAACTGATCCCTGTCTCAAGCTGCTGTCCCTTGCCCCCTCATAGATCCCACGATACAAGTCTTCCCAGTCAGTGCCTGTGCCCTCAACTTTTCCTTTTCCCTTCTCTAAGACCTTTGCATAGTTGGCTTGTTTTCAGGTCTTAGTCCTCCAAGAGCTCTTCACTGTACTTCCCCAAACCTCTCTAGGCTAGTACTCTGTTTTGTTGTCCTTATGGCACGTTATCACCTTCACAGAATATCATATTTTGCTTTTTATTGTCTGTCTTCCCCATTGGAATGATCAATGAGATTCTGTACATTATCATATTTTCCAATCTTTGGGTATTCTAATTATTAGAAAGCTGTTTTCATACCACGCATAAAATAAAAATTCCTGGACTAGCCAGAGTGAGCATCTGGCCAGGGGAAGGTGTGGGCAAAGACCCAGTGATAAGAGAAGTTGAGTCCACTGAATAATAGTGAACAGGTTTCTACATGGGAAGAACTGGATAGAAAAAAACTACCTCAGATTCCTTTCAGGTAGGCTCAGAGAGAAGGGTCTGAGAAGAGTAAAATTAGCTTCACAGATAATAGACTGGAGCAAGACCTGACATTATTCTCTGTCAGTAGAGCAGTTTGAGTTAAATACCTGGGCAAATCTGAAAATGCTGATTCCATCAAGATTTTTTTTTTTTTTAAAAACAAGTATCAAATGATAGAAATATAATCACTTACATTTCCGGAGCTAATATAAATTCAAAGTAGGAGGCTGACCTTTGCTTGCCTGAGGAAGGAAGAGAGGTACTTTCAGTCAGAACAGTAATAATTTTTGAAATATAATTCTGAAGTGCTTTCCTTAAGAATGTATAAAAGCTTGTGGGTTGTGGAATTTATTTGAGACCAATACAGGCAATATCTGTAGAGTTTGGAGTTTATTGAAGAGACTCAGATTTGAAGTCATGTGGTCACTGGACTCTCTCTGGCCAAGGGACACTCTTAGAAGCCACAGAAAAGCTAACATCTATAAACCCCTGGTCACTGTTGTCTTCAAATGTTTTTCCTTAACACTCTTCCAAATGCTATAATTTGTCTCAGAACGGATCATTACCCAATTTTATTTTCTGCCCTCAATTCTGGAGACCAGACAGCACTTCATCTAATCAAAACCACTCACAAGTTTGATAAACCTTAGACAGTTGCAACTATAGGCAATAAACCTTTTATGTATAATAATCAGAGCCATTCATGGGTGATTTCAAGGATGGGTGTTTCCCTAGAGAGAGAAACACTGCTTTAGAAACCAAGGGGAAATAAGAGGATTTAATATTTTGATTAGAATATTTTCAAAGTAGCAGAGAAAAAAAAAGTTGAGCTACTTTATAAGAGTGAATACATTTCAGATTAATTGAAGTGAAATCAAGTCCAGGATATTGTCTAAGGAAAATATCAAGTTACTGTAAAAGTAAAAATCTGTCCAGAATATCTACAATCATGAAGAAAAAAGAACTTAGAATTTATCTATGTAAGAAGCTTGACATTGATTAGTAGATCCAAGATAAGAATCACTGTGATACCCTAGCAATGAAATAAAATCTTTTTAATATATTTGACAAATCGATAGTGTTAGTTCAAGTTCGCTCTTTTTTTGGCCTTATTCTCTCATTTGCAAATGAGTTGGGGGTTGGGGACGGGTTCAATTGGGAAATCTCTAAGGTACATGCCAGTTCTAAAATTGGTATTATTTAGATGTGAATTTGGTGGAATTCTTATGACCATTTCTTACGCTTGCTTTATTACAAGAGGTGGTGTGACCTTTTACATGTAAGTTCAAAGAAAAGTGGGGTACGTGGAGAGAAATGGTTTCTGCTTTGAAAATAGGCCCAAAATTTACCCAGAGAACATCTTGGCAATCTTGTACGATTTTCACATTGGTATTGTTTAACACTGCTTTTCTAATGTGTAGATGTCTGTAGGTTTCCCATGGTGGAAGGAGAAATAAAATACCTTTTGGGGAGGTTAAAAGCAAATCATCACCTACGTAACTATGTTTTGACGCTTGGTTTTCAGATATTTGATTGTGGGAAGCAACTTTTGTTTCCAAGTATGTTCCTTTCTCTTCCCTCCTGTGCTTTTTTTCTCCCTTCCCTCTTTACAAAAAGATTATTCCTGACATCTGGCCCTTGTCCATCCTGTGGCTCCACTCACATCTCTCTGGCCTGTCAAACTACAGTTGACCCATTAAGCTTAAGTTTCTCCTTCATAAGAACTATGGGTGGTATTGATCTCTTTCTGTACTACTCTTTCACATGAATTTCATATTGCCTTACTGTTTATTTTTGCTGCTTCTCCCCACAACTAGTTATATGCTTCTTGACCAGAGGGCCCTTCTTTAATACACTGTATATCTATGTAGAATATAGCACAGTACGTGGCTTCTTTTAGGAGAGGAGCCTTGACACTCTTTTGGAAGCTTGTCTTCAGTTCTGAAAGCCAAAATGACTTTCTGAAATCTCAATTTTAACAGCTGTTAGCCACTGGTATAAAATGTAGTGACGATCGGTTCAAAATATAGCACAGCCCAACGCAGTTATGTATGTGAGTGCACATGTATCACTTTATAATAGAAAGAATGCCCGTTTTTGTCAGACAATCCTCTTAGGTCAGTGGGCAGTTGTCCTCTGCATTCCCTAGACACAACAGAAGACCAGCTTACTGTATTGTCGACACCACTCTGGAGGTCCCTTGAGGAAGGAAGAAAGAGAAGCAGCAGCATGGGCAAAGGGTTGTAGAGGTCATGGCCGAATGTGTTCCAGCACGCAAGGGGCTCCCATTCTTTTTTGCACACAAGATTTTATCAGGTTTTTTTTATGGTCACCAAGGACTAGGATATGGATTGTGATGTGAATATTTTAAAAAGCGTGGAATTCCTTACACTTTATCCTATTGTAGTTGACTTTAAAATATTTACATATTTTCTATCCCATTATTGGCTATGTACTCACAGTTAGGCTTGGCTAGCCTATGGTGCAATAACAAACATTGACATCCTAAGGGATTAATGAAACCGATATTTGTTTTTCTCTCATGTCACAATCTTGAAGGATTAGTTGGTTTCTTCAGTGGCTCTTCATATAAGGACTTGGGGACCCAGTGATGATCTTATAGTATCTTCTAGGAAAATGTCCACCTACTCCACTCCCATTAAAGGATTATGTGATCAGTTTCTTGAGGAATAAAATAATTAGTGGCCTGAGTTCTCTTACTTATGCATGCAGATCAGCGATTCTTTCTGTTTCTCCCACCCCTCCAGGAGTTTTTTTCTTTGTTCGATTCCTTCATTTGTATTAACTGCAACAGAGATTGAGGACTGAGCCTGGAACAGTAGGATGTTCTGAAACTCAGCACATAGGCATAGAAACAGAATTCGTACTCTTAGAAACCTAAGACTTGCAATAACTGGTCATCTTTTCATCCCAACCCTAGGGCAGTTCCTCACACAAATCAGTGATGCAATATTTTTTGAATGAATTACCTCAAAACTCTTAGTTTTGCCTTCACTGTAAAGTTTTTTTTTTCATTATTTTACCTGCCTAAAATATTCCTCAGCTTTTCCTGTCTCTGCCTGTATTTGCAATGAATGCTTTGAAATGAAGATTTGAACTTTATTTATTGTAATTTGACATTAAAAATTGGAGAAAAAAATGCTTTCTAAATTTAGGAATACACCTTTTTTTGGAACTGACATGGCATAATTTTTGAAATATAAGTAAAAACAGTGAAACCGTCACATTAAATATGCAAACTGCAAAGATTTTTTAAAAAGAAATAGATTAAAGTGACTGACGATAGTTACTGAATTAAAATCCATTCAGTGGCAGTTTTCAAAAGTTACTTGAATCACTCTGTACTGAGTCATTTCAACTACCTTAAATATTACAGCCTCAGGGATAGTACAGTATAGGGACAATCAAGATAAGATGCAAATTACGGACAAAGGAGAAAAGAATGTGTTTGTTCATGATTTAAATAGAGTATTTCTGAGCATCTTTTCACTTGGATGGCCTTTATCAAGTGGTTGTTTTTTCAGAGTAGAGTGGGGCTTTCAAAACTGTAAATCAGGAAATCTACATTCACATTTTGATGATCTGCAAATCACTTATTCATTTGCTAGAGTAAAGCAGATTCATGAAATCAATAAATTTGTTATTCATTTATGCCTTATACTTTTTTTTCCCCTTTTGGAAGAGTCCATAAAACAAACTGTTAACATTGCATTGAACTAAGAAATGAGAACATATTTCTAGCAAATGTCTTCGGTTTCCTTCACCTTGTGTTTCTATCTTTTATAAGAAATGTTTGAAACTGTCTTCTCCACTGTTGAGAGATCAGTGGGTAGTTATATTAATGTCAATGATGGGGACTCTGCAAGCATTTGTGAAAACAGGTATGCTGTCAACTGGTCAGGGATGACCTTGGTTGTTACATTTGTGAATTAGTGACCGAAGTCTCTTATGTATTTTAAGAAAGTAAAATGTTGCTTTGGAGGTCACAAAAAAAATGGAATTGAGCTCATATAATCAATTAAAATATAAAATTGTAGAGTTTCCATGATAAATTTCAGATCAAGGTATGAATTTGCATCTATGTTCATCCTAGCTTCAGGTTGTCAGGGGCTCCAAACACTTGCTTCTTAAATGCACTGCCATCTTGTCTCTTGCTCTTTTGTGTTTCTGGAACTGAATGTGCACTGAGCAGGATCTGCTGCTTTAATCTTAACTATGGAAATATGCTGTGGATGCTATTGTCATATACGTTCCACTGTGCCTGAAATATGCCTGTTCTTGGGTAATGAATGAATTGGAGCTGTGTTGCTTTATGACGTGCTTGAACATTTTTGTTTTAATGAAAAAGAATTACTGTCAAACTGTAAAATGAAACTCCACTTCGCTTCACGTGTGACCCTTTCCTGAGGTAAAGCTATAAACTTCAGTTTCACTGGGGAACAGAAACTAAGTATGATGCTGATTCTGAGCTTTCAGCACACACTTGAGCCTGTGAAGAAATTAAAATAACAATTTCAAGTCTGCCCCTGGTTTACGTAGAGATTCTGGGAAAACTTGGGTCTCTGTCACACATAGCCCAAAATCGAAGTCAAAATTCAGCCTAACTCTAATTCTTTAGCCCTGTTGTAGTCATTCTCAGAATTATGTCTTAATATCTGCAGATTTGTGACAAGAACACACATTGCTTTTAAGACCTGAAATATTTATTGGGAAAATGAAAGGAGCTGGATAATTGAAATATTTTTTTTCTATTTTTAATATGATCTTGTAATTTATTTTGGTTATAATCAACATTACAAAAATGTCTTATGTGTGGGACACTTATTGGAAGCTTAAAATGCACAAAATAAGTAGAAAAGAAGAAATAACTGTCTTCAAGATGGCTAATGTTTTAAGGGCTGCAGGGTGTACAAGTCTGCAGTGTCACTGCCTGTTGATTTCTCTAATTCTTCTTAACATTGTACAATCATTCAAACCACTTGTAGTTTCCATGACTCCTGTTATTGTTTTTCTAGGGAAAAAGGTTTTTTAAAAATTCTTTTTTTAAATAACAGAATAAGTAGTCACTACATGATTTAAATAAATCAAGCCATAGATTTCCTGACAGTGCATCATACAAGACCTGTGTGTATAATGTGAGTTCTTTCTTTTTAATTTTAGAATCAACCTTGTCCTATGTTAGGCAGCTGGAGGCAAGAGTAAGACAGCTGGAGGAAGAGAATCGCGTGCTGCCCCAGGTGGGTGACTTCCAGAAGCTCATAGCTAGTCAGTGTCGTTTGAGTTATAGCATTTTATTTGAAGTCTCAATTATATTTCTCCTTTAAATGATAGAAGTCATTTTGTAAATAGCCATTCATCAATGTGGAGTGTGATTACTTTCCATAATGGCCATCATATTATTCAGATTCTTAAGTGTGATATGAAAGGATATAGATGTCTGAAATAAGAATGTAAAATAATTTTGGAAGGAAGAAGGGAGATTCTGAGAAGTAGAAAGTACTTTGGTAGTACTGTTTGTATATATCATGCATGTACTTGGTGAATGAATATAGAGAAAGGTCTCATATTTATTTATTTATTTTTTATTTTTAGATGAGACAACCCTTGGTTGACCTCACACATTGCAATGACCATGTCAGCTTACAATCTGTTATTTTTTATTTTTTACACCTACAGCACCTCGTCTTCCTAGGTGGTCTCCCATCCAAGTACTAACTAGGCCTGGCCCTGCTTAGCTTCCGAGATCAGATGGGATCGGGCTTGGAAAGGTCTCATATTTAAATTGAGAAATTGCTAATTTATAAGCTAGGGAAAACTGTAGGTAGTTTGAAGATCTCATATTTTAATCAAATTAGTACTTTCTAAAATTCTTTGTGATATAATTGAACTCTTTCAATGCAACAAAATGATGACAGAAATTGACAGCTCTTACTTTGGGGCTTCATTTCTTTTCCCTGGTGAATTAAAGTGATACTTTTTCCCCCTAGGATTTAATACCTTGCTATATATTTTATTATAAAATTATTTTCATGGGTTAATTTCATGGTGAGATGCTGTTGGTCTTTTGAGGTGGTGGTTCTTGGGAAATGTTTTGTTGAGGAGTTGGACGAATCTGATTCTAGGTTGGTTTTTTTTACAGACAGATAGTAATGTATTTTAATATTTTATAAAAAGGAGCTTTCTAAGCATTTAGTCACTAATGTCCTATCCACATTTTTGTGATTATTTCTATTTCATAAGTTAGTAGGGGAAAATTAGACTTTAAACAGCTAGTAAGCAATAGTTTGAACGAAAACAGAAAGACTGGTTTTAACGCAGGAGAAGATATATAAACTTTAATGCAAATATGCTTTAGAAAGACATTTTAGGTCTTTTTAATCTTGTTTTGTTTTTAAACTACCTTTGCTTATTAATGATGATTTGAGCTATTAGGTACTGAATGTGATAATGCCTTTCTCTTCCTCCACTGGCCAGCTGTCTGGCTAGAAATCACGAGATGAAATGAAATGAATCTACTTATCTTCCTTCTCAAACTATTTATGTATATGTTAAAACTCATAACTGGAGGGATTATTTGTAGCATGAAATAAACTACTACTGGTAGAGTTTTTGCTTTTCTCTACTTTTCATTTTTAAATGTTCTTCCCAGTTTTCCTTTTATATTGGATTCACAGTATGACTGTGCTAGAATTCTTGACTAAAACCATCTAATTTCTTCTCTGTTCCAAAAAAATGAAATATATTGTGAACATTATATATAGTTATACCATCTCTGAGGCGACTGGGAATGTAAAAAAAGCAAGAGAAAAAAAGCAGTTTCCTAGTTTTCCTTTGAGTGGGAATTTAGGCTCATATCAACACTGAAAAGCGAATGCTAGCATGTATACTATCTTATTGAAAAAGAGGCACAACAAATGTGAAAATGATTATTAGATTGATTTTTCAAAATCTGTGAGTGTCAGAGTTCTTGAAGGGAAATCAGAAGGGTCCTCAACTACACTTGATTTATGTGTATATTTAAAAATAGTCCTTGTATAGTGGAGACTACAAGAGATTTAAAAACTTTTCAAGATAAAGTGTTTAAACATATGTCTCTAAATGCATTGCTATTTTCTATCAAAGAAGATTTTTTTTTCTATAAGAAATGGCTAGGAAAGATCAAGTTTTATTGAATCTAAGATGTTATTGATATGGGATGCCCAATTACCATATGTACCCTTAAGAAAAAAAAAAAACAAAAAGATGTCAGTTATTCTGTATCATTCTTGCTAATTTCAGAGATGTTAAAGTGAAAAACGTTTTAGAATTAAACAGTTATGTATGTGTCCAAATTACTTTAATGCAAAGAAAATTCATTGTTTGAATGAAATGTGCTATTGGATAGATCTACCTCAGTCTAAAAACAATATTTGTGTTTTTGTATCTGATAGTAATTTCTGTATCTGATAGTAATACCTTCATTTACACTAAGATATGATAGAACCACCAATTGCAACTACTTGTATAAGCACAACTGAAATGAACATAGTCAAAATCATGTGAAGAAAATCCTTGTGGAAGGCTGAGATGACACAAGGATATGCAGCTACTTCTTAGATATTTCTGGGACTATTACAAATAATTATGAGATTTCTCTGCAGAAATGACTTCTGATTATACAATGTTAGCTGATTTACAAGGTCAGTTCAATGCCACAAGCTGACATCCCCTCCATAAATTAGGCTCAATATCTGAACCCTTTGGTTTCAATTGTAAAAGATAGTTTGCTGGGCCTTGATTAGAAGGTATTTTTTTTTTTTTTACTCCCAAGTTTTTGAAAATATGTCCACTTATCTTTGGATAAATGGGAATAAGAATATACTTGGCAATTGGAATTCCAAGTATACAGATATCTTTTGTGGCTACAGTCAGGTTTTTTGCATAGTTCAATGTTTAGGTTAATTATGTAAAGCATTTTCTTGGAGGAAGAAATCTCCTTTAATGCTCATATTTATTCTTTATGTAAAATTGTACATAATGAACAGAAAGTCAAACCTTTGCCTTAGCAATACATATTTAAAAATAAAGTGCTTATGGATTTCTCTCTGGTTAAGTGCAAAGGCTTCAGTTTCTTAATTTATAAGTGACAAAGTTTCCCACAGCTCTTACTTTTTGTAGGTCTAAGTGTAAATAAAGCTCAGGTCCAGTCTTATACTCATGCAAAGTTACCAAGTCCCAGTTTTTTATTTAAGAACTGATAGAAAAATACAGTGAAGATTAGGTTGGTTCTATCCAGTGGTAAAGAGGAACGCACGGAAAGTTTGGATGGACCACCAGTATAGACACCATGGTGGGTCATCATCACCCAGTGAATACAGAGCTCTTTGCTTTGCCATGGTCTTTCCAGTATCCCACCGGTATCACTGAGCTTACTTTAAATCTAGTTTGTGAACACAGTAATCAAAGGTGCCCTAAAGTTAGAATAGTCTCATTATTTTCAGAAAATATAGTATTATTGCAAGGTATTATTTGGAAAGAAAATGCCTTAAGATTCTTTTTGATAGAAAGACAACAAGAGATCTAACCTCTTAACATACTTTTAAGTGTACAATACGGTATTGTTATCTATTGGTATGTTGCATATCAGATCTCTACAACTTATTCACCTTGCGTAACTGAAATTTTTTATGTTGATTATCAGCTCCCTATCTCTCCCTTCCCACCAGCTCTTCACAGTCACTATTCTATTCTTCTGTGAATCTGGCTATTTTAGATACCTCATATAAGTGGAATTGTGTGGTAGTCATCTTTCTGTTACTGGCTTATTTCACTAGGCATAATATTACCCTATGATATAGCAATCTTTTGGATGTTTATCCAAAAAGAATTCAAATTAGACTCTCAAAGAGATATCTGCATGCTCATGTTCACTGTAGCACTATTCACAATAGCCAAAGTGTGAAAGCACCCTAAATGTCTATCAACAGGTGAATGGATAAAGACAATATGATATACACATACAATGGAATATTAGCCTTAAACAAGAAGGAAATCCCTCAATATGTGACATGAGTGAACGTTGAACATACTTTTCTGAAAGTTGGTACAAATGATCATTAAAGATCACCTGAACTTAGGATATTCTTTCTTGAGAACATAATGTGAACACTTTTTACAGGTTACATGTAAACATATTTCAAAGGATTGCTTCTAACCTCTCATAACACATGTAATGTTAAAACTGCTCAGACTGGTCAGCTCCATTATGTACATATTTAATGTGGTATGAACCCTAATGAAGATTGTGTTACTTAAATAAATGTAGCAGCTAGCTATTAAATTTATTAACTTTTAAATTCAATGATATAATCATTTACAATGACATAAGTAGGCATTTATTAAATAAGACCCGATATTGTGTGAAATTTTGTTGTAAGGAATTTTATATCAAATTTAAAAGAAACATACTTATTTCATGTATATATTTACATATAAACTTTATGTGGATAAAGAGTCTGATTTCCAAATTGGATAGAACTTTACATGTTACACTGGACAATACCCTCATTTAGTAAAGGAACATAAGGGTCACAGAGGTTGGGAGTATAGTTCTGGTCATACAGCTAATTAAGGGCAGACTTTGACCAAGATGTAGGCATATTCAGTGTTCTTTCTAGCATACACACAGTGCCTCCTTTAATTACTTCATACCATTAATGCAATTCAGTGTCGTTAAGCTGATAAATCTATTTTTATCTTATTGTTAATTTTCATTTACACATCTTAAAAATTAACATTGGATCTGGTTAGCCATCTAAGATTTCTTAGACATTTATTCTATTTCTACTTTAAGGGAAATAGTCTATTTGTTTAAGAGCTATGGTATCCATCATTAATGAAAAAATAAATGCATTTTAGAGTCTTCTCTCTGACACATTTTAAAAATACTTCAGAATCAAAGTTTTATTGTACAAACATATACCCACATCTGCATGAAAAATTCATACTTAACAGAATATAGTGAGAGAGAGCCTTTCTGTTTGGAGTGAGTTGGTGGGAGTGGGTATGGGAAAGAATAGTTACAGTAGTAGTTTTCAAGCTATATGCTTACGAAATTTGGTATTTTAGCTCAAATTCAAAAACCATGCTTAGATCTCATACCATTGTCCTTTTCTTGATAATCATCATACCTTTGGAGTGATTAGAGTTCTGATAACACACACAGCTCTAGGTCCTTGTCACTGATGAGGAAATGAATTACAACTCAGTGACTGACTATAAGAGATATTCGTTTATTAAAAGCACATTGTGAAGTAGAAGATGGGTCAAACCGAAAAGTGGCTAACCACATGGAAATAAGGATACGTATCCCTGGGGGTGGGGGTGGGGGGGTATGGATTATATAGCCAGGGAAGATGGAGAGATGTAACCCTGGGTGAGGGAGAGGTCTACCTTATATTTAGGGTCATGATGGGTGGTTCCAAAGGCGTTCTTAGGTGATTGGCATGTGAGGCCATTTTGATTAACATTTGGCTGCTATGTAATTCTTTGCCTAGTGTGTATGTGTTTACTCAGAATTCAGTCTGTTATCATTAGATTCATGAACTTCCAGCATAAACATGGTATTATAATGAAGCTTAAAGTCGTAGGCATATTAGGGTAGGGGTCTGTGCAGGGGTCTGTAGTTGGATTAGGCTAGCTAAGATTATGACCCTCTTTTGTCTCTGGGGATGCAGGAAGAATTCTCTAATTACCAATAGGGTGTCCTTTGGGTGGTCTCTAGGTTGGGTACCAATCCCTTTGTTTCTCCTGTCACAAGATTTTTAATTCAGACCTAGTCAATATGTTTATGGACTATGACTGCAACGAAGTCTATTGAACTAGAAAATAAAATAGGTGATAAAGGATACCTGATGATTACCCTTTGAAGACATTAGTCACTATTCAGACAGAAAAATGACATAAAAACTGTTTTTTAAAACTATTCTCACTTATTGTGTTTACTTTGGATTTTGCATCATTAGAGGGCTTGAGACATGAAACATGCAGTTTGCTGAGATGCCAAAGTCAGTTAAGTACATTCGTTAAAAGCCGTACTGGGAAATCTGTTCCCTTCACCCAATGCTCTGGCACCTGTTTGGAAAGCACTGTGTTTCTCCTTTGTGCCCTAGAGACCCTCTCTAAAACAAACCACCTACCTCTTGAGATCAACATTTTAGAGACATTTTCAGAATCTGTAAAGGGTCCCTGACCTGCCTAGTTCACATGCTGCTCCTGTACTGTGGATGCAGCAAACGGGTTTGAGCCATGACAGCCTGGAACACCACTGAGTGGGCCCCTTTCAGCAAGTGTTTCTATTTCTCTTGTGTAATTTGGTTATAATGTGGCCTCACAATGCAGTCTTCCAGTGCATTGGGAAAGAGGCAGGGCCATTTCCAGAGCAGATTCTTAACAAAGGAAAAGAACCTGTCACCATTGCTAGAAGTGCTGAGGGGGGTGCACAAGAGCTAAAAAATCGAGCTGCTCACTTCCATGGCAACACAGCCCAGGTCCAGTGTCACATCTCTGAAAAGGTCCTCACCTGTGTGCTCACTGCAGGTTACCGCTGTGTGGGACAGACAGACCAGAGGGTTCTCTCTCCACATGGATTTCCTTCCTGTGCTTTTTTTTTTTTTTTTTTTTTTTGCTGTGGAGATTTTTATTTGTGGCTGTTACTTTCTCCTTGTCACATTTTCTGACTTTACATTTTGCAAGTCATTTTTGTCTTATAGGGACATAAATATATGGCTCTTGTAGAGTCTGAATTGCTCCCCCACCCCCCAAAAAATGTTATTAACTGTTGCACAAAAAGCAGACACAAAATAATGCTTTCAGAATGTTTAAAGCACATTGTAGTATTCTTCAACTGTTATTTGCATGGAAATTACCATTCTGGTCCTCCTGAGGGGTAATTCGTGCAAAAAAATTTTTTTTTCTTGGATAGTAACTCTATGTTGCACAACCTGAGTAGAATTTGATAGGAGAAAAACGTTAAATCCATTAAGGGTTGGTTGCTGTTGAAGTCACAGTTGGAGAAAAAATGACTCCACCAGGGGAATAGTGCTTGTGATTACCATTTTCTCTAAATCACCATGATTTACATAATTAAAGAAAAAAAACTCTTTTATATATAGTTCAATAGAGTTTTCAGAGGACAGATGGGAACTACACAAGTGGTGTGGGTGTATTGGAATAAGAGACAGATATGGAAAATAAATTTATGGGGAAAAAGTCATGCTGGAGAACCTAAATAAATGGAGACTGGATTAAGGGAAAAGCTAAAGGCCATCAGAGAAAATATCGAAGAGAGTAAAATTCGTAGGAAAAACGCCTAAGGCAACATGGAAGATTCTCAAAGTGAGATTTACAACATTCTTCTGTGATCCTCTCATGCTGGAGTGTTCTTGTTTGAGAATATCCGATATGTGATTAGAAATATCCATTCTAATGAGAAAAATAGGTGAAATAGAAATATAGCAGGAAATAATAATATGCCACTTATTTAGCTTATTAATAGAATTATTGAATTTTAAAAGTACTCAATTATTAAGGGCTATTGTGTCAATAATTCACATTTACCAGGGTTGCTTTTTTAGTACCTCCAGTGGCATGTTAATCTATCACTAAGGCATATTAAACTTTTTTATTTGTAATTGCAATAAAAATAGCATTTTTATTACCTGTCCTTGGCAGAATTTGTCACAAAAAATTTTGAGGCTCCCTCAGTGTCAAGTTTTGCTGTGTAATAATATTTGCTAGAATCACAGATATATGAATGCGAAGCAATATGGAGGAATATTTGGGGAAATTTGAGATAGAACTATAAGAGAAATTAATGTTGCCTTGTCAAATGGTTTTCTACTCTTCTTTTACTTTTTTAAAAATAAAATCCAAAGTCAAAAGTTAAAGTTACAGATGAAATAGTCTTTGTTTCTAATAGGGTAAGGAAACAGGCTCACAGAATGTGGCAGAAAATATAGTGCAGTGTTTGACTTGGGAATTAATGCAAATTCTATTAAAATTTGGATATCAGAAAAGCAGAAAATCATAGAAACTTGGTGTAGTTGAAGCTTAGATGCTGAGGTTCTTGTTTGAGCATAGTCTCATTTTCTCTTCCTTTCCTACTGGAGGTCACTACTTCTTTGACTGATGTAAAAGAGACATCTAAACCGTGCTCTCCTCTTTCTGGTTCAGACCATTCCTACAATGTGGTTTAGGCATATTTCAGGTAAAAGCACTTCTGGTTTCTTTCCTTGCTATAGCCTGAGCAAAGTAAACATGCTATTAACAACACATAAAAATTAAAGTTAGTGCCTCTTGATAGTTGGTAGTTACCTATATCTTCTAAATACAAAGTAGACAAATATAAATTTAATATAGGCAGTATTTATATTGCCTAAATATAAATATACTCTAGAAAATCAATGTTATAGAGACAATTATATTCTGTGACAAAATAAGACACTATAAATAGGGACTTAAGACTTCACTAATTCTATTGAAAAATAAGCAAAATATAACTGAGTCACTTTGGAAATCTGAGACATAGCCATGACTTTGGGCTCAGTTGGTAATCAAGTGATTAAAGGAGGCACTGTGAATGTTAGAACGAACCCTAAGTGAAGATAACAAGAACAATGTGTTGGTCTAATTGCTTTCAGTCCTGGATGATACCTCTAACTTCTGTGAGCCTCATACGCCTTGACCTTGAAAAAGACAAGTGTGCTAGGGGATGTGGAAAGTTCTACTCAGTTTTGCAAATCCATGACTCTATCCAGAAAAAGTAGGTTTATGTGAAATGTACACACAAAATAGGTGTACCCATTTTTGTTTTAATATAAAATTCCTTAAAGCTACAACTTTACACAACGCTGGGTTTTTTATTTATAGGTACTGACTTATGTCCTTGTGGGTTATTCCATCTCATTGGATTCTAAAGTAAAGAAAATTTCATCAGATAGCTATTAAATTTATTTAAGTAACATATAGTCATAGGTATGTATCTTTGAGACTCTTAGCATCAAATATACATATAGTGGGGCTCACATACTAGTCTGAGCAATGTTAGCATATGGGTATTTTGACAGTTAATATGCAGTCCCCTAAGTGTATTTTTATTCACTATATTGAATTATGTGTAATGAACAAAAAGGCACTCATTTTCCTTAACAATATACTTATATAAAAATAAGATGAGTGTGATAAGTCCTTTAGGTTTCTCTCTGGTCAGGTGCAAAGTTCTCTGTTCCTTTATTAAGTGTGGTCCTTCCAGCCCTGAATATTCTGAGCCCAAGGATAAATGAAGGCTTGTGTCCATGTCTTATATTCATGTAAAGTTACCAGGTCACAGAATGAGGGGTCTTTACTGAAGAACAAACAGAGAGATCCAGTGAAGATTGAGTCAGTTCTATCCAGGGGTGGAGAGCCCACAGGAGGTGTGTCTGGAAGATCCTCACTACTCTGTGAGCACAATTCTCTTTGCTCTTTCGTAGTTTCTGTGCTATCTTACAGGCATCCTGGAGCTTCACTTTAAATCTGGTTTGTAAACACAATATTTCAAAGAGAGCCTAAAAGTATGAAGTCTTATAACTTTTAGAAAATACAGTGTTATTTATCATGTGCCATTATTTGAGAAGGAAATGCCTTTTAAAAGTTGATATAAATCATAGTTAAAGCTCACCTGAACTTAGGATATTCTCTCCTGAGTATATAAACTATTTTAACAAATTTTTAAATTACACATAAAACTATTTTAAAGGATTTTATGTAATAAATGGAGACATGACATTTCACAATTTTTAAAACTGTGATGAAAGAGGACAATAATATAGAAAACATTAGAAAATTAATTTTTATGTACTTCTAATTTATACCAAAACAATGTGTATCTTTATTTTAAAATGTAACATAAATTTTGGGAATTCCATACTGAGATAGCCAGAATAAATTACTGTGGGAAGGGAAAGACATGAGGTAGCATACATTAGTTTTTTATACTGTGATTTGACAGAATAAGAGTCCCTCCCTGCATATAAATCGAAATCAGTTTTACTTATGATACATAGAAGGAACAATGTCCAGAGGAAGAAAACATATTTTTCAAAGGTTATCTGATTCATTGGATTCATTCTATAGACTAAAGCATCTGAAATAACAGCCAGTAAGAAGTAGACTTAGCTGTTCTTTACATGTTCTTGTTGACATCAAGAATGAGAGAGAAATCGTAGGACATATACTGTGAGACAGTGATCAGTGTCACTTTTATAGTTTATGTAGAGCTTTTCTGTAATATCTTTTAAATTGTGTGCCATCAAGGCTGTATAACCTGGTAGTATGTCAACATTCGAAGCTAATTAAAGCAGGGGTAGAGAAGCACTAGGAAGAAGAGAGCATGTGAAACACAGACTTTGCCTTGTTTTACGACTCAAGGGCCTTTGGTGGCTATAGGTAAATCATCCCTAGTAGAATTTTATTTTCAAGTTTTATTCTAAAAATTCTACAGAGTAGTTCCCATATTGATAAATAGGGGAGAGTATTTTAAAGAACAGACCATGAACATTTTAAAAAGTTGCATTACCTAAAGTAATGGATGTGTTTACTCAGGCCACTTGTGTGCAGATTGGTGTCGCAGGTATAGAATCGGTTCTCTTAGCCCCCATGAGCCTACCTTGGGGAGCTGCTTCCTCCTCAAATATGTGGGTTTTCCTGAAGTGTGGTCCTGACTTGGGCTGTTGACTGGCTGCTATAGTGATGTCTGGCCATTCTCCATGGCTGCCAACAATCTGTGAGCTGAGAAAATCACCACTCCTGCTTGGGTGCCATCTTACTTCAGGCCCAAAGCCTATAGAGAAAGTACTCCTTAAAACAGGGTTCTCGTGTTAAGCCCAGAAATGGAGGTGGGAAGGAAGAGTTACTATTAGAAAAAGGGACAATCCATTCTTCAGTTATCCTTGATTCCAGTGTATTTACTTGGTCAGATTCTTTCCTTTGAGAGAACTTCTCAAACTTCTCAGTCCCTTAGATACTTGTGATTTCAGAAGTGCCCAGCTGAGGCACACAAATGATCAAAGCCCTCTTTCAGAATCTTTATCTACTTTGAGATTTTTTGGAACTAACATTATATAAGTTAATAGACAGAAGCAACTTTTGAATTATCTTTTTAAATAGAAAAATAAAACACAATAAGGCAGCCAACCTACTTATAACTCTTGGACTAATTATTTTGGTCATTTTATTCACCTAGCTATTGCTCTTACAAGTTACACTAGAAAACAGATTGGATACAGACACATAATTGATCACAGAAGAAATGTAAATCTGGCTCAAATGTATTATAACAAATAAAAAAATTTGGTACTCTCTTTTCTTCACCTAAAATGCCTCTCATTTGCAACAGAACAACATGTGAGGCAGAAGTTCTAATGTTTGACAAATAAAAAATAATAAACCCAGGACCAGATGGGAGCCATCCTGGACTTTTATAAAAGCTGGATCTAAGAAAGGAGGCTTTTTAATAGCCAAGATATATCAGCTGCTTTGACAGCCAAGGCAGGTATGTCATCATGTCAAAAAGAAGGAATGTTATTATTTAAACATTTTCATATGCTATGAAATTTAACATCTATTACTACAGAAATCTAATGAAAGAAAAATATAAAATACACACTCAAAAATAAATCAAAATTCCAGTAAATATGGTCACAAACAGTTGTGTAGGAATGCTGGGTCTTTGTCCTTTTGGGTGCCAAGCTTGTACTGAGTGCCAAAAGTTAACAGAAGCTATGGTTAGAACTTGGATAACGTCCTTCTGACAAAGAGTTGTAGAGAAAGGGGGCTTTAGCAGCTTTGCGTTTTGAATTTGATTGTTTTATGCGGGACCAGCCTCATTCACTGTCCATTCCCTGTTCCCAGCCACTCCTATTTTAATATGTACTACCTTAACCAGCAAAACAGGTCCTGCCAATGGTAAGAGAGGTAGTGATGGCAGCTCAGGTTCTTTGCCAACTTAAAAGGACTTTGGAGAGGTCTGTTTGAGACTGGACCCTCTAAACGGTCACTTGTGGAAAAGGTGGCTCATGTGGCTGCTCATTTTTTTGAAGAGGATTCTGTTGGTTAGAGAAACCAGTTATATTGCACCTTTGGCACTTGAGGATGAAATCAAGATGGGCATGAGAGCTGTAAGCTGCCCCTTCAATGTTTTTCACTTAAAATAGGTACCTTGCTCAGGATCTTGATATTGACAAAGTTCCTCAGAATCAGTCATGAGAATATGATAAGCTATCTCTCAATTCTGGGTGTTTTCTCAGGGCTATAAATTGATGCCATAGTAATTTAGGAATAACTAAGACTTTAATTGGTCTTTAAACCAGTAGAAAATGTTAAATATTATCACATTGATTTTCAATACTTTTTGGCTTATGAAATGATGCTTTTTTGATGTATCTTTTATGTTACTTGCTTGAAGACATCAAACCTACTGGTCTTAATTGTTTAGAATCTTGAGCCTTTAGGGCCCAAGGAGAGACGCTATCGGTCATGAAAAAGCAGTGTCCATTCTTTTATTTTTATATGCTATTTTTTTCTTTTACACGATGGGGCTGCAGCCTGAAACAGACCTTTCTCTTTATGAGAAACATAGCTTGGGATACAGCAGGATGGATGATTTAAAACAATCTGTAACCCTTTATGCTAGGTCTTCTGCCTCAGGGTGTAGACAGTGCACAGGATGGGATAATTGTGTCACCCATTCCACCCTGGAAATTTATTCTTGTCACAAGCACAAACTACAATCTGAGTATCAGCTGAGGTACTGGATTTTGGACCAACACGGAGACCATCTTGATGCTGAACTGATTTCCCGGTCTGACCCTGGCCCCTATGATTATCTCTGTTTCACAGGGGAGAGATGTCCAGTGATGTGCAGAGGCATGGTCTGTGTCCAGATTTTCTGCTATCACTAGTTTAGGGATTTTTTTTTTTCTCCTGAAACCTGTCTTGTGGCTAGAGTGTGTTTCTCAAGATAGCAATGAAAACACCATCAGCATCACCATGATCCAAATCAAATCTCTAGTTTATGAGGTATCATTGGGGTCTGAACTAGGAATTAGCCAAAAAACGCAGTTTAGTTTCTAGTCCATCTGTTTCGCTTTTCACTGAGAGATTTCATCCCTCTAATAATGACTTATTAGTATGAGAAGCTCTCATCCTCTTATCAATCTTAAGGACATTGCTAGCCTCTGGATAAATGATTACACAGAAAAGAATATTTGTTTACTTACCACTTCTGATTTAATTATAGTTTCTCTTTAAGCTACTTGCCTCCTTCTCCTGAATCTTCTCAGAGCATTCCAGTTTGCAATGAACTTTTCTTTCTATCAGGGGTTGGAACCTTTTTAGTTAAGGACCAGATCATATTTTCAAATTTGTGAATTGCATGTGTGTTGCAACTATTTTTGTGTCAGCAATTGTAGCACCAGAATGGCTGAAAACAGCCACAGCAAACATCTAAGTGAACATCAAGATGTGTCTGTGTTCTAATAAAACTTTTTTTAAAAAAATAGGTGAAAGGGGCTGGATTTAACTTTGGCAGTTGTTTACTGGTCCCTGCTCCACACAAAAATAATTTGCCAATTATTTGGGTTACCTTTTTTTAAAAAATTGGTCTTCATGTTGTTACATAACTTTTTATTTGTACATAAAGAATTTATTATACAAGTACTTTTCTTATTATGTATTATTTTTTCAGGGGTTTAAGTTCCTTTGTCCTGTCATACCAAACTTGCCCTAAGTTATCAGGGTTTTGAAATTTGCTGTGATTGAACCAGAGGAGTAGATGGGCAAGAGACAAAGGTATTTTTTTTCCTAACAAACCATTTGGGATGAAAATTTGTTGGAGATGAAGATGCTTGCTTTAACTTGAAAAGGCAAGTCCTCCCAAACAGGCAGGACAATTGTGGAACTACTGGATAGTAAATTTGTACTTTTCTGAAAGACACATGTATGGTGACTGAAGTTGTACTTCAGCGAGTGATTATGCTGCTTTTGTGTCTTGGCGATTCTTGCATGTCTTAGAGAGATTGCTAAGAAGATAACATGGGGCAGACTTGTCTCTAAAATAGATACCACATGGCTGATGGCTTGGAAAAAACATGAATTTCTATATACACAAGTGCAATTTAATTCATATTTATCAGTGAATGAGGAAAACCATATCTGGCTCAGGAAGAGGTCAGAAATCAATTATCCTTTTCCCTCAAACAAGGGCATTTTAAATGAGAAATTGGGAGATCACTTATAAAAATGAGGTGAATTCTGTGTTTTTTGCGCCCTTCATATTAATGTTCTCCTCTCTCATGGTCTTTTCTTGTCAAATATGTGGTTTTTAATTATGGCATATGTGTGTGTAAAAGAAAGAGGAAAAGCCTTCAGTTGGCTGTTTACACAGTGTCTCTTCATCAGGAACCTGCAAGGTGCTCTGGAAGGCACAGAGGAGAGCAAAGGATGGTTTGTGTCTCCAGGATGTTTCCCATGGATCAGGATGAGACCTATAAGCAAGTGAGAAGGATCTTCACTAGGACTGATTCACATCAGAAGAGCCAAGGGATAGAAGGGACCTTAGAAAGAGCCAGATGTATTCTTCGTGCTTAGGTGGTGACCGATGGCAACCTGGCAATTATCAAGCTTCTCTATAGCACTTATTTCCAGAGGGCTTTGCAATAAGGTTTATTAGTCACCTTTCACAGCCACCACGTGAAGCTAATTGACAGACCTCTGCATTTTAGCACTGAGGACAAGTGACTTGCTGAGGGTCAGGCAGTGAGTAGATTATGGAGCTCATTAGTCTCTGGGTCACTTCTCTTGAGTAGGCAAAATAGTTTTTACTTTATTTTTTTGGTCATTCATTTTTTTTATAAGACATCTCTAGCCAGTGTTGAACACTTATTACTTCTGATTAACCTAATTATTTTCCAGAATGATATTATTGTAAAAATTCCAGTTTTATAAAAGTTCTTTTTTAAAATTTGCCTTTCCTAAAGCTTTATGATGTCATTTTTCAGAATTTCTCAGTCAGCTTTTCAGAGAATTTTAGCTGTGTGCATTTTAAAGTTTAGCCAGGTTCTTTATTTGGGTAATGCTCTCAAAATGTTGGCCCTTTTATTACTTACATCCTTCACCCAGAATCTTCACAAAAATAAAAAATTTTAAGCAGGCACACTTGATTTGTGGCATGAGCTGTGGTCAAATTTTATATGGAGGGATGAGGAAAATCTATTCTAAATTTCAGATATTTATTCTATCTTTTATCGCCAGAATCTAGCCCAGACAAAAGCAGTGATCTTGCTATTTGGAATGAAATATGTTGACATTTATCATTAGATGGGTACAGGGATATTCATTTGATGGGAAGCAATTAGTTAGCTTCTGCTGCTTTATTATAACTACAACAGCCCTTCACAAATATGGAATGGGATTTCTGTAGGTCACTGGAGGATGTCTTGGCCATTCATGCACTATTTCACTCCTCTGATAGTTTAGGTGTCTCTTATATAACGATACTGTTTTTAGACAATGCGTAAACAGGCTTGAATAAAAAATTTATGCAGCTTACATTTTTGTAGGTAAATCATGATTTACCTACAAAACATAAATATGTCATATCCGGGAGTGATAATCACTATGAAGAAAACAGAAGCAGGGTACAGAATTGAAGAAGTTATATCTAAAGGGACCATAAGGAAAGAAAGGAATATGGATGGAAAAGAGCGTCACAGGAAGCAAGAACAGCAAGGACAAAGCTTTAGGTAGGAATGAATAAACTAGCTGTGTTTAAGAAAACAGGAGCAAAAAGGCTTCTGTGGCTGGTACAGTGAGTGAGATGGAGAATAACCAGAGACAGGGAGACAGGGAACAACAGACCCTGCAGGCTTGTAACCATGGTCAAGTGTTGGGATTTGGGTCTGAGTTGATGGAGGAGTTGGGCAAGGGTATGATGTCATCTATTAACATTTTCCAAAGATCACTGTCAATGTTGGGTAGAGACCAGACTGAGGAAGGTAGAGGCAGGGAGTGGGGATAGACATAGGGACACTCATTAGGAAGCTAGTTTGGTAGTCTAATAAGGGCTGATGGTAGCCTGAACCAAATGGTAGGAAGGAGATGGTCAGGAGACGGGTTGGATTCACATTGAATTTTGAAGTTGCGCTGAGAGTGCTGTATGATAGAAGTAGAATACAAGGGGAAGAAACCTCGTATGGCGTCATAGGTTGGGCATTGACAACCTACCTCTGGAGGAACCGTTCACATAGACCAGGCAACGAATGGCAGCCCAGTGTGGTGGCCTGGGGAGACTTCAGGATGACTCCTTGGTAGGATCTAAGCAACTGCATGATTATTGGTGCTGTTTAATGAGATAAGGGAGACTAGGAGGAATAGGTTAGGAGGTACATGGGGGTCAAGTTCTATCTGCATGGTAAATTTGAGATGTTGGACATCTCCGAGATCTCACATACAGAGTTTTTAAACACACACACACACACACACACACACACACACACACACACACACACACACACATCTGGAACACAGGAGAGAAGTCAAGGTTGGAGATAAAAATTTGAAAGAATACATGGCTATAGAACTGAATTAGGATTTCCTGTGAATGAGTGTTGAGAACAAAGAGAAGAGATTTATGGATGTGACTTGAGACACTCTAAGATTTAAAGATAGGGAAGGAGAAAGGAGGGCAATGCAGACTGAAAGGACAGGCCCATTTAACATTTTTAATCTCTCCAAATTACAGATGATTTCTGAACTTAGTTTAACTACTTTTACAAAGTCATTTTATATTTTCTTTTAACTCTGATGAGTCCTAGACTTCCTTTTTGAATATTATTTACTTAAATGAGCATATATAGTTTAAATCCAAAAATCTTGTTTTTCATTATAAATTATGTTAGGTAGGGCACAAATAAACATATTTTTAAATAATTTATTGTTTTCCTTTTTGGTAGGAGTTGTTTGTGGAAATAGAGCTCATGCTTTCATGATGCTTCCTCAGGTGTTTGGATGGTACTCTCACTAATGGGAGATTTTATTTCTCCTGCTGGTGAATTTATTGTTACCACATATTCAGAGGCTACACTGCCTAGATTATTTTGTCCACTGATGTTTTTGTAAACCTTTAAGCATGAGATCATTGTGAATGCTCCAAGATAGAGCTTTCGACAAATGGGCTGGGTGGAGCTGCAGTCTAACAAGCAGCTGTACTTGTTTGTATTATTAACAAATCTTCTAGAGAGGTAGCTGCCCTCGTATGAAGCTGACTTTTTTTGCCTCTGTTGACCTCTTTTTTATTGTGATCTTTCCATTTTGTGTGGGGGCTTTGTACACTGAAAGACTCCTTGAAGAAACTGAAGACCCTTTCTTTTGCTAAATCCAGGGCAACAAACAATACCTCACAGTGTAGTATTTCTTAGTCAACATGACATTTATCTTTAAAAAGCTGTTTAGTCCCTAGTGTTCTAGCTATGTACAGGTCTGCCACTGGACTCTGAAGGAGGGCCACAGCATTTAACACAATCATTAATTAGCTCATTTCTGCAAACCAAATGCAGTGTTGATCAGCATGACTTTTTTGCTTTTGTGTCTACACTGGCACTGCAGTTCCATGCCCTGACTCAGTTCTACTCATGACCCCAGCATTCTCCTTGTTTATAAGCCCAAGAACTAGAAATATTCAGATACCTTCCACTCAGCAACAATACAGTAACTTTTACCATGGCATGTCCACCTATTTGGAAAGCCATTTAGATGTATTATTCTTTTTTTCTATAAGTTTCAGCTTCTCACTGGGAGTTGTATGGTTAATAAAAGACAAGAATTAAGCACATAAACTCATTACCTACAAACAGAATGTACGTAAATCTAATTGTCCACATTTCCTACCTATTGTTTAACAGTTTTTTTTTGTTTTGTTTTGTTTTTTAACCAGGTCTTCATTGTTATTCTTTGTCTGCTGTCACTCTGTCTATAGAGATACAGGGTGTTTGCTGTCTTAGCCCATTCAAGATATTAATTCTTTTCTTCCTGGGGTTTGCCCTCTCTAATTCTTGTAAAATAGCATCCTGCTAATCTCTGTAATTACTTTATTTTTTTTTCTGAGAACTATATTATATATATTCGAGTTTTACCTGGAGTCACAGGTGCTCCACAATTATCTTCCTTTCAAGAACATTGTCTCAGTTATTTTCATCATGGCATGAAATTAAAATCATTACAACTTAAATATCTTGTAAAATATTTTATTTTATATGTCCAAAGAAACCCATTTGTCTAGGTACCCATGAGAATGATGATTTGGGGCTTTATAAATTGTTAATTACCTCTTTGATTTTAAAATCCCGTGGAGTCAGATGTATTTCTTTTCCTGGCATTTCCTGTCCTGGTTAATGACATGACCATTTAGCTGGTACCCAGCCAAGGGGCTAGGAGTTGTCCTGGGTTCTGCATTGAACCTCACTGCCTACATTCAAATAAACATTAGGGTTCATAGGGTCCTGTTTTTTAATCCATCAGTTTCATCTACTTTCTTCCTTCTGCAATCGTCCAATGTAGGCATTGAGTAATCATCTTTCACTTCTTTCTTATTATCCTGATTGGAATTCATCCCAGCCAGTCCTGTCCCACCCAAATCATTTTCCACATTACTAGAGCGATCTATAAAACACAAATTGTGTCTTGTCACAGCTCATGTCTCAGCAGAGAATAAATTTTGAATCCTTCGTATGGTGCAGAAGAGTCTCTGTGGTCTGACCCCTGCTTTTCATGTCAGCCTTACTTTTGTTACTCTGTCCCTCACATTCTAGGCTCATGTCCTATTGGACTATTTCTGTTTCCTGAACAAGTCTAAAATTCAGGTTCTCTGAACTGAAGCTCCTTACCACCTCTCCTGTGACTCCACAGACTATAATCTTAGACATTATGTGGCATAGTAAATGAGGAGTGTGAATAAATATTACCTTCTGGTTTCTTTAGCTGGGAAAACCTGGATACTTGTAGAGTGCCTACACTTAAGCTGAGAATACTATCCTTTTTGATGATTTTTTTATTTTCACTACTTAATGTTTGGTGTTACATAATGATTTTGATGACTCAGTAATAAAGCTTATTTCTACTTTAATTTTGCTAACCATTCCCAGTGATTGTTTCAGTCACAGTTTTAACATATTTGAGTTTCAGTGTAGCTTTAGAAATAAAAGTGATTCAAGATTTTTAGGATAAATTTATTTTGTTTGAATAATAGCAATTGACTAAGAGGCAAAAAAAAAAAAAAAAAAAAAACAGTGGAAATTTAGTCTGCGGTTAAAGTGTGGACTTGCCAAATATGGATCACCACAAAAATGACAGTTTCACTTATTTCAGGCCGTTTTAGCACTCTAGAAGTGGATTTTAGTTACTTGACAAATAGTTAAGTACCTACTAATTACCAAGTATGCAGACACACAAGTAAAGCATTTACACAACTATTTCTGAGATAGAGGAAAAGCCACAATCTTACACATAAATTTTGATCATCCATTAGGATATTGTTAATCTGTGCAAAAAGAGTGCTTGTCATCATGATCACAGAGATAAGTCAAGGGCAGTGACCTCGAGGGGCTCTTTGACATATGAAATATTACTGTAAAATGTGATATGGCTTAAAACTGAGGTTGAAAGAGTCTTCTCAGCTCACCTAAAGGTGAGTGGTCAAGGTAATTACTCCTATCTGTTAAACAATAAATAGTAATTCACATGATCATGACTTTTTCATCAGAGTCAAGAGTGAAGCAACTGTTTAAGAAATGTATTCCAAGATGAGAGGGAAAATATGAATATGAATATAAATGTATAAGGAAGCAGAATCAAGAGAGTAACATCCTGGATCACAGAAAAGCATCACTAGATAACTGTATTTAGCTGGAACCTTATTGTGTTTCATTTATAGCATGACTCATGTAGTAATCCAGTGAGCCATCAGTAATTCTGAACAAATTCCTTAGGCTACTTTGAAAAATCCCAAGTCTCAAAATCTTTTTGCTATCATTATAGACTTTAACTGTCACAGTCATAGTTCTATGCCTGGAGTGGAGAAAACTGAGCACAGAACTGACGTTCAGCTGGTGTGCATCAGTTATTAATATTAACACACTTCTCTTCTGATCCTCCCAAGAGCCCTGGCCCATTCCAACCATCCTGACCCTCCCCACATCTCCTGGATCTCCTTGCCACCCAGAGCTTCATGATGAAAACACAGAAGGAGACCTTTAAGGCCCCAAACTAAAAAGAAAAAAGTCATTATGGACTATAAATTATTGAGAATAGCACCAGGCCCACAGTTTGTGTCTTAATAAGTATTAACATGTAGTGGATGCTCATAGTAGCTGGTCTTAATCTTTTAACTGATGGCATTTAGAGTCCTAATATGTCATAGGAGCTTAGTAATTGAGAACTGTTATGACTAAGACATGCCCTCCAGTAGTCTTCTACCAAGAAGACAAACATGTAAACAGACTATAACTCTTAGATGCAAGTGAAGGAGAGAATGGTTATTGTTCTGATACAGATTTCTCTCTGAGTTCCCTCTGCACATCACATGGTGCTCTCATCTGCATGTGGGTTGTTTCATGTGTCAAGGCCCTCATTTCTATTTGATGGCAATTTTACTTTTTCTTAGTGTGACTCCTTAAAGTTAAGTGTGGAATCTTTACCTGTTGTGTTACTAAGGAAGCTTTATTTTCTTCTGTAAGTTCCACAAAGCACTTTCTGCCAATTTTATTCTCTGTGAGATTGGTGTCTCGATTTTCAAGGTGCTATAGGGTAACTATCTCCCCATTCTGAGAGTGCTTTATTCTTTGGGTCAATGCCCTGTACCAGCCCATTTTGTATTCTGATTCTGCTAGCATTGTTGCAGTAGGATGTTTTGGGTATTTTAAATTCTATTCCTTTTGTTAGAAAGAGTAATTTCCTATTTGAGGGTGGGAATATGGATGTCTTTATACTTAGACCACTTGAGGGCTGAAGCTTAGAGGGTTTTCTTTAAAGTCATCACAAGCTCAAAATCACCTGGGCAACTTGTCCTCATATGCAAACTATGACATGGAATTGTCACCAGAAATTTTGCTTTGCAGTTTTTCAATATAGTTCTTTCTCTAAAGCGAGGTTCCTCAACTTCAGCATTATTGACATTTGAGGCTGGATAATTTTTTTGTTGTGCAGGCTGTCCTGTGTATTGTCAGACATTCGGCAGTATCCTTGGCCTCTGCCCACTAAATGCCCATAGAAACAGCCTAGTTTTGACAACTAAAAATGTGTGCAGACATTTTTGCCAAATGTCTTTCCTGGAGGGCCAAATCACCCAAAGTAGAGAGCTGCTGCTCAAAATAATAAACATGTGAGAGTAGACTGACAAACAAACTATAAAATGTGTTGACAAGCAAAGTAAAAACATTCATAATGACAGTAAATACTTATACAGCACTTAAAGTGGGCCAGGCACTGTTTTTAGAGCTTGAGCTAAGTAACCAAGTCCATAGAATGAGGTATCGTTGTATCATTGTTACCTACATTTTACATGTGAGGAAACTGAGGCATAGGTTGGTCATGCAGCTTCTGTGTCAGATCAAGAATTTGAACCTAGAGTCAATGATTTGGACTTAGTGTGCTTCTTTCTTAACAAAAATTGGAATAGATACCTACCTGGCATAGCATGGCATATTACCTCTGGTAGGTGCTTAGCAAAATTTAAGTGAATAAGTGAACATATAAATCTAGAAAATTTAGTGTTTTAAATTGGATAAATTAAATAAAATGTTTTTCTTTTCATACAATTAACTAAGTATTCTCAATTAGAGCAAAACAGTCTCAGCATGTCTAAGCTCATTCACAGGAATCTTTTGGAAGTTTGTCAAGGTGACCTTTAAAGTCTCTCCTAATCAGAGCTGCTATTTGTGTGCTAGTGTGGTTTTACAATATGTCAGAATGAAAATTGGTCAAACTGAACAAAATATTATTTTCTTGATTAGATTATGCAAAATATCTGTTCTTGCCCTATAATAAGGAAAGTCTGAATTAACCCTCCCTCCTAAACTAGGTGTGGGTTCTGATGAGGTACGATGCACTGTATGATAGTCTGACCTAGCTTCAGGACTTATAAAAAATTAAACATCTTTAACTAACAGGAAACCACTTTAGCCGATCAATTTTCAGACTTCCGAAGATAGTTGGCTTCTTTTAATAGATAAGAGGGCTGGGCTCTAAAGTTTCTTACAAATGCACTACATCTGATTTATGTCTGAGCCAGAGCCTAATATAAAAACAGTATTCTCTTATTCTTGTTAAATATTTTTTTAAATGTGTTCTTCTGTAATGCAAAGAATGGAAACTTCGAAAGTGTTAATTTAAATAATATTACCAAAATAGCAATAAATAGAACCACAGAATAGAAACAAGAGAGTTTATTCACAAAAGCTTCATCTTGCCAATTCTCTTAAAACTCATATTATGAATTAATTATTTTACTTAGTGATATTATAAGTAATATTTTTTTATTTAGATTATTTTTTAAAAAATTGAATGGCTTTATTTTTTCCTTAGTTTCAAAAAGGCAATTATTTTAAGGACGATGCTAGAAAATATCCCAAATTTCAATTTTCATGGAAGATCTTCCAGATATCATGTGATAAGAGAGATAACAGAACCAATTCATTTTATCTTTAATGATACTAAGGGATACTTTTGTTTCCTGATCTAGGCTGTTTGCTTACAACATTAGAATTCAGGATTTCTATGAAGCTTACTTACCATATAGTACTAAGTAATTCGTACTTACTATATGGTAAGTAAATCAGCATTTAGGGTGGACTGTCCTGATAGCTAAAATAATTTGTGGATTACTCTATGTACCTGTATATAGAATGGCTAATGAATACACAGACTTCTACTGGAATGGCAGGGTCATTTAGATATTTTTTTTTTTTTTACGAATGTGGAATTCTTAAAAACTGCAGAAAATAAAACTGAGCAAAAGAGAAAACAGAAAGTGACTATCTTAAGGTTGTTTGGAATTGTTAGCCCACATGATGGCCAGAATCTGAGTTTCTCCATTTCAAGCTCCAGAGTTGCCAGAAATGACTCAAAGCACCAAGTTGCTGGAGACTTAGTATGTTTTATGAGGCTGTCTTCAGAAAATAGCATGATTGACAATGGCAGGGTAAGCAGAGAGCTAAGCATTCATTAGTATATAAATACCTTTCAGATACAGTTTACCAGGTTAAAAATGATGGCTGGTCCAGAACACACTTTTCCATAACCAGAATTAAACAACAACAAAAATGTTTCTGACATGAGTAGAAAGTCAATAATCCGGATTCTGGAAGAGTACCTTTTTCTTTCAGATGGTTATATCACCAAGAGTTTATTCTTCCACAAAAACCTGGCCCATGTATATTGCCACCCTTGTCAGATTAAAACTGCTATATGATCTATAATTAATGTTTTAAAAGAACCTTTTACAAGACCCTGGAAAGCATATCTATTATTTCATATTGTATCTACTTTCTGAAAGTGGTAAAATAATGTGTACATTGTCTGCATACTAACCAAATGGCTGCTCTTTCCAGCCATCTTCTAAATGACTATACAAGGTGCTTTCCGACTTCACAGTTGTGATAATGTTACAACAGAGAGGCACTGGGTTTTGATCTCACTATACCTTAAAGACAGTAGGAATTCTTATGTTTTACTCAGTCATTGAATCCCAAAAGCATAAGATCTGAGAGATGTGTAAGTCCTGGAGAGAACCTAGGCCTGAAGTTAGAACTCATTTGTAAAAAAATTTCATTACCCTGTAATGATCCTTTCAGAAATAGAATTATGCAGATTGGGGTGGGAGGTGAATCTTAAGCCATCAGCCATATTATAAATTACTGGTTATAATCCTTTTGGTGGTGGAAATAAGTTAGACACTGACATATGAAATGATTACTAAAAAGCAGTGTTAGGTCAGTGCTGCTATGATGAAATGATCATTATGGTCCAAGTGCAAATAGATAATTTTCTGTTACATGTGAAGAATATTTGTGACTTAATAGGTAACTGGTACTGATTGCATAGATTTAGAAAAGAGTTTTGTGAGTAGCAACTGCTAATCATCATGCTCTTCATTTTTACTTATGACCATGGTACATTTTCTTTATTGTCCAGCCTCCAAAAATTTGAGGCAAGTGAAAATTAGACTAGTACTATTCACAATAGAGCACATACTTCTAGGTATATGAGTCGCTGAGAACTAAAAAATTATGTTCTCAATTTCTGTCTTTAAAATTTAAATACTGAGACATTAATTTTTTGAACATTTTGTGAATTTTTCATTTTTTAAAAATTTCTGTTATTCCTTACGACACGGCATTCTTAGTTGAAGGTCTTGGTGAAAGTGGGCAGGAACAGGGGATTATGTTCAAATAAGTTCATTTTGCTCCTGATTATTTTAATAGAATTGCATAGTTTGGTCATGGAAAAAATTGAAATTTAGGAAACTTTTTGTGTGTTTTCTTTTAAGTTATGTGATATCTTTAGTTCTACAGAAATTTGGGTATTAATTTGATAGAAATTTTGATAACTACATATATGTCCTATGTAAAAGTTATTGTAATGCAAGTTACCTCTTAATTCATACATATTTTTCAATATGCTGAAATTTTGCTGAGAATTTGATGCAGCATCAGTTTTCCTAAGTATTACTGAATATATTGACCCAAGTTATATTTCTTAACAAAGGACAAAGTGCTCCCAAATGCATTTCAAATAATTTCTGTTAAGTTCTGAAGTTATACAGTTTTAAATGCCAGGAAGACTTATGGTAATTCTCTATTTCTCATAAGTAAAACCCACAAAATAAAGTTGTCTAAATAGCTTGATTTTTTTCCTGTAATTTTAGCAGTATCATCTACTACTTTTTGATAGCTTGAGAATTAGTTATACCTTTGCCAAAAAAATTTTTTTTTTTAAATCAGTATTAGATCTAATAGATAGGACTTCAGTTTGTTTTTATTTTAATTTTCTCCCTAGTTTCAGGTGCATGCTATAACTTGCCATTGTGGTCATTGTGGTTCATTTCATTAAGCTTCTTGTTCTATCTGCTTTCTTGAGACTTGGGAAACAGTATTTTTCTGAGTGATTGTACTATATTGTTCCAAATATAAGGCCACCCAGAATAGAAGGCAACCTCCAACTAGAAACAGCTCAAATATGGAGAAAGGCTGGGGGCCCAGAGCCCGGCGGGTCTTGCAGTGGTGGCAAGGGTGCCGAGGAATAGGACGATGCCTGCCCACTCTCCCGGTGAGTGAAGATGAGTCAGCTGCTGCCTTTGCTTGTGCATAACCAGATGGCTTCTGTTGCTGGAGGAAAAGTTACACGGGGGGTGGAGAGCGAGTCTGTACATGTGAAAGCTGCTGTGTGTCTAAGTCTCTGGAGGGGAGTTGGGAGTACAGTCATCTCCTAAACAGTCATCTTCAGTGTTTTTTTCCTGAACCTGAGAAAGTTGAGTAACCCCAAACGCTGGAGAAGAACAAAGGTACCCTGCACCTTTTATGAAAAGGAGATTAAAAGGCCAGTGGCCATGAAAATGAATTGTTAAGACACTACCACGTGGCTCTAGACTGGCCCAGAAAAATATCTCTTGCCCTTTTGAACTGACCGCTGACCCAAGAGATGGTGATATACTTACTCTATGATTATGTATAGCTTGAGAACAAGCCACCCCAAAGTTGCGAGTCACATTTCCAATTTTATTAAGATTTTCATCTTTTTAAATACCTGTTTCCTGAGCCAGCGAAGTTATAATTTAAACGAACTCCAAGAGACTGTTTAAAATCACTTGTTATATTGGTATTTCACTCAATAGCACAGTTTTAAAACTATTTCAGTGAAAACGTACTAGTCAACTGAGAGTATGTATTAATGGAACTTAGATAATTCTCCAAATATTGGTCTGATTCTACAAAGCAAATAGAATTCTAACCTTTTCTGTTATAGTAACTGAGATGTGATAGAATGAGGTACTTGATTTTACTGTAACCTAGAAAACTGTTTAGCCCCCGTTGGTGTACAACTTTGCTAGGCATTTGGTTACCTTTGTGGCTTCACAGAAACCGCATAAAACATGAACCTTGATCCTTTTGGTGATTACCAGTGCATGGCTCATACAGCGAATTTGAAGTACAATTTAAATCCCTAAATGATAAGTCTTCCTCAACAGTGTAATTCCTCTTGTAGTCTTTATTATTTTAAGGAAACTTCTTTTAAAAAAGAATGTTTGTTGTTTTCTGAACAGATAAGAGTATAATAGGACTGTTAATTTTCAACAATGCTAATTTGTCCAGAGAATTTGGTTTAAGGAAGCTACTTATCATTGATGTTAGAAATTCTCTTAAACCGAAATGTCCTTAAAGACAGTGGCTCCATGCCCAAGAAAAAAAAAATGCTAATATTGATATGCCTACCATTTTGCCAGGTCTGGGAAGGGAACCTTTGATAGAAAAGGGCTGGGAATAAAAGGGTTTGAGAGAGAACTGGAAGGAGGGTGGCGGGGCAGGGAGGGGGGGGGTGCGATTCAGTTAGATCACCAGTCGGGAGAAAGACAGCACCACAGGGCTTGGTCCTACATGAGAGGTTTGAAGTGAACTCTGTGTAACCTGAGAAGCCTTTTCACAAGAGTTCACAGGGGTGGTGACAATGGGGAAGGAGGAGAAGAAAGGGCCAGGGCTGTGCAGGAAAGGAGAGCTTCCTCATAATGCCTTTGCACTGGAAACAGTTGATCTCTACAGGAGAAAAGGGTACCCAAAATTTGGTGGTGGGCTCGGAGGGCAGGTATGCCCATTAACCATCTTTAAACCTCACATAGTTTTTCTTTTATTTGTATCAGGTACTATCTATTATGTCTGATTTGCTCTGAACTACAAATACAGGAAAACAAATCTAAATTTTTTTTTTTAGAATAGGTTGGAGCTATTCTAATTATTTGTCTTTACCTGCTATTAATTTAATCATTAGTAGCTATTAGAAGGACAGAAGCTATAGAGGTCACTTAAACATCATTCTACGGCTGCTTCTCCTTGTTTGCTTGAAGGCGGGGAAGACCTGATTTGTTTCCATAACTCTTTGAACAAGGAAAAGAACATGGTCTCAGTGGCTTTGTGAGGTAGCAGGGTTAGCCTTCAAGGACATAAGAAGTGACAGCAGCAAGAGAAACGAGGAAATATTCCAAATTGCATAAATAATAATCTTTGTAAAAATCAATGGGAATTGTCAATTTCTCTAAAAATAGTGTGGTTTGCATAAGACCCGTACCTAAAACTGTTGCTGCATTTGCTTTATCCTTCTCATTCCTAAAATGCACAACATAGAAGCTCTCCGATACGTACTGAAAAGTAAATGTCCCAAACCACAGTTGTTTCTCCCTTTTATGAATCCACTATCTCCTCCTCAGTGGATTAGGTTCACAGGATCGAGATAAATGGTGCAGTTATTAATCTATTAGGCATGAAAAAGTCTGTAGGTTTGTTGGAAAGAAATTAAAATCTCTCAGGCCCTCTGAGTGTAATGATCTCCATAAAAACAGGTTTGGAAAACTCCCACTAGACTGTTTTTTCTAGGAGGGTAGATAACTGCTGCTCTCCTTTCCTGATCCATTAGTCTTTCTCCAAGCAATCCCTAGAAAAAGTACTTATTTTTTTCCCAGTTCCTGGATAGGTGACTGTGACTCTCAAAGGTCTACTTAATCATTCATTCCAGGTTCTAATTTCTCACCAATTAAGTCGAAGAATCACTGAACTACAAATATGTAATTTCTGATCTATTTTATATTTTAAAAATGACCACAAAATACTGAATTTGGTTAAATCTCTTTGGAGTATGGTCCTCTACAGCTCTTTCCCTCAAAGAAGTGTTTTATAAGACAGTTTTGCCAGTGCAAGAATGTGCTGTGTCTGCATTTTCTGAGACATATGGATTTTGGCATTTGTCTTGCTGAATGAGCATGTTTAACTCAGCTCTGGAGTAACTCGCAAATTCTCTACTCATGAGTATCTTTAAGTTTCAAAAATCATTCTTGAAATGTTCTTAATTGCCATTCCTTAGGGAGCATTGTTCTCTTTGGTAAATCAGAAATGCTATCTAGACATGCACGGAGATGATTTTTTTCTAACTTTTCTTGCTGGTCAAGCAGCAAGTGTATTCCAGTTAACACGTTGATAGTATCATAGGACAGGCTTGAAAAAGTTTGACAGAAATGGCTAATTCACATTTGGCAGTGAAAGTGAATATTGAATGACAACTATGCAGTTATAAACGACTTTTGTTTTAATAACAAAGTTGTTGATTTTCTACTAAGGGTTCTTTTAGGTTGTCTTCGGGGGCTGATGGGAATAACAGTTCACCCAGCTCTCCAGCTAGCTTCAGTGGACACACCACACCTTCTCAGCAGCCTGAACCCGTGGTACATTCTCTTAAGGTAACCAACCATGTACGACCATTTATCCAGAAATTCAGTTGTGTTGTGGTTTGTTTGCTGTAGTCTGGTAGTCCTCACAGTCTTGTTTTAACCATAGATACTTTATTTTTTGACCCCTGATGGTGTAACTTATCTTAATTTTTAAAGTTTAATTTTAATTTTCTAAACTAGCATTGGGTGTGAGTACTTATGGTTGAATCTCCAGTGTTATCATTTTGTTTTGAGTACTGTGATTCATTATCTGCATTGAAATTGAAGTCTGATGTGCATGTGCATTCATATGTGTAAAATATTGTTGTAGGTATTTTATGTGCAGTGTTGATAGCATGGATGCCTTCAAATACAAGGAGTTAATAGTTGGCCAAAGTAAGGAAGGATTCCACTTTTTTCTTTCTTTATGCAATTGAAGGATACATTGTGCAGCTTTACTAAAAGAAATTATTGAAATAAAGACCTACTCTCTCCCCCACTAAATTAAAATTAGGTAATTCAGCCTCTCCAGTTAATGCTCCTTTGTAGAGTATTAGAAAATAGAGATATGTTCATAAAGCTATTTTGTTTTTGGCTTTTACTTCAGATACTACAATGACTTCGAGAAAAGACTTGGCTGAATTTTATCATTTAATTTTCTTTAAGTAAAATTAATAAGTACCATAAGTAAAATTAATAATAAGCAAGCAATATAAATATCTGAGAAGAAACTGATGCAGGTTATAAAAATCACCTTAAAACTGAGAGAGAGTTCACTGATGTTTTCTCAGTTTCCAAGTATGAAACGTGTCCTTTATATCATCTGTAATTCCTAACATGTAGCCTTGATGAAACTTTGAGCCAAGAAGTAGATAGAGTGCTTCAGTCCTGCACTTGCCGCATGAGTTTCACAACTTTTCTAAAATTGTTTTGGTTTCAAAATGATTTATCAACAGCCTGAGAGGCATTCTTTTGGAGTGGGCTTTTAAGCAAATAGTAGATGAGGACTTCAAAATATTTGATTTGGGGATGATTTTGTTTTAGCAGAAGATTTAGCTCTCTCATATTTTGTAACTTAGATAAAACGAGTTCACTTCCTTTAAGCATAAACTGACTGTTGGTGAAGGAATGGAGCAGGACCATGCTGGCGGCCAGTGTCAGTGGACTTGGCATTTCTTGGTTGGGATAACTCACAAAGTGAGCAACTGAGAGGAATTCATGGAAAGGCAGCAGAATGAGGGCGTTGCCTCCCATCTGGTGGGTGTTGGTTTATCCACTGATGAACATCTTGCTCTCTGCAACAGTATTTGAATGGTGTTTTTAACATAAACAGCATGTTAAATGTGCTGTTACGTTAGCATAAACTGGGCCCTAGCTATCTGAAAGCATTTTAAAGTGAAAACCAAGAGAGTGGCTTCAGTCCCAAACCATTAGTATCTGCACATACTCCCAAAGCAACACCTTGCCCTACTTTTCAAACTGAAAGCTGATTTGGCCTATTGCCTTATTAAATGACAAGTGTAGTTTGATTCAGATGTATAGCATAGTGGGTCGCGTTGCAATCTGGCCCAAATTTCTCAATGCAGCTGTGTTAGTATGGCCTAAAAAGGAGGGGAGAGCAAGGAAGAGCTCTTCAATTTTCTCTGAATTCATTCTCTAATTTTCAAATAAAATTTATCTCGAGAGGAAGATATTATGTTATAATCAGAACACACAAGTGTCCTCACTTGGCAGATGGGTAATACTGAGCAACCAAAGGATCTTTATTGGATAAATGGAGGCTCTTGAATACAGAATGTGTTTGCTTCCATGAGTTAACTGTGTCTGAAACAGAATATGTGCAAACATAGCCTATGGGAAATTCATCTTAATAGCTCAATGTAAAAAAAGAAATGTAGCCACTCAACACGTTTTGTTTTTAAAACTCACTGATCTAGAGCTGATTTATGTCATAAGATTTTTCTATTATGAAAGGAATAATTAGAACAATGGCTCAGTTTCTCATCTGATAGATTTCAAAAGAATCTCTGGGATTTAATTAAACTCTGTGGTCATGGTTGGGGGGAAGTGTTATAAATCAATGTGAAAAATTAGCTCGCTTATAATAATACTACATTTTTCTTGCTTTGAAATTTATATCTATTAATTGTAGCTTCGTTTCACTTAGTAGAAATTAACTGATTTGAAGTACATTTCTCTGAGGTGCATTATAAATCAAATTTGCAGTTAAACGAGCTTGTTCCAAGAGTTCTTTAAGTTATGAATATTCACTGATCATTGTCAATGATTTCCTCTATGTAAAATATGTGAACTGCGTTCAATTTGAACAACAGGGTGAGAGTTTAATTCACTGCTGTCATAGCCACATTATAGTAGTATATACATAGTAACAATGGCTAGAAGTTGTGAGTTAAGCAGAGATTAGTTTGTGAATTAGAGTATTTATTACAGATTGAACTCTAATAAATATGTAGTCTCATTATCTATATGAACTTGACACGAAGATCCCACTTCATGCTTAAGTCATATATTTTGGCTCAGCTGTTCATTGGTGCCAATTCTCAGGTGACATGGGTAGGTGTGGCCCACAGAACAAGGAGTTTAGCAGTGTCATAGTTCAGGGTGGATTCTACAGGAGCTTTTAAGAAAAGCATATATATTTTTTATGCTACATTAATGCTTTGGTTTATAAGCTGATATAGAGAAAAAAAACAAACAGCACTCAAAGCCAAAGTGTTGACATGAATCCTTTACATTTTTAAAGGAATATTATTTTCAGCCTATTTAGTGGTAATCTAGAGAATGAAATCTAAAAATTGTTTAAAAACATCTCATCCCCACTCTGCTCTAATATTTTTACTCTAAGGAGTGTGTATTTCTCATTGCTACTATCAAAGAGTTGTCTCCATATTCCTTTCCTAGCCACTGAGACTATCCAAGCAAGAACCGTGAGGTTAGTAATGTCAACAAAAGTTCTTATGTACATATGCCTGGGTTCTGATCAGTTTCACCTGTCACTATCATCTGTTTCAGTCATCTTTTCTATAGGCCATGTCTACGTATCATTTGGACTGTTTGGTGTATAATTATACTGCTGCATCTTTAAAATGGAGCAAGAATTATTGACAGTCGCCAAATTCTTGACACAGGTTATCTTAATAACTCAGTTAACTAAATATATCTAATTAACGAATTCAGCTGACTTAGTGATGCAATAGATTGTTTTTACTGGCCATTTGAAAATCAAGTGTAATTGATTACAGCTAGGTTTTAGAACAATCAACTATTTTAAAAGAATTTGCAATATACGTATCCATTCTGATATGCAGACATGGAGAAAACTAAAGGTTTTGCTAAGCAGAGGTCCTTAATGGTTTTACTCAAAACTAACAAGTTTTTTTTTTCCATGTGAAATTTGCTTTTCTTTTTCAACAAATCCAGGTCTTGGATGTTCAGGAAACTATAGATCGTCAGCAGGGTAAAGAGTATGAACATGACCTTAGTGAGACAGAAAAAGCTATAGTCAGAGAAATGTGCAATGTAAGTTTAATGTGCTTTGTTGTGTGTTCTGTGTTGAAAGCCTCATCGTAGCTTAGTTATTGCTTTATGAATACCTACTTTTTAAAATGCTGGTTGAATGCCTTTATATATTTGAAAATAAAACCAGTTTCTCTTTTCCTTATCTTTAATACATTTTGTTGCATTTAATAAGACAATAACCATATTATAAAATATTCAGGTAAGGAATAATTATACAATTCTTATTTCAGAATGAATTATGAAAGTTTCTAAATAATTGTCTAAAATGTTACCAGTTTTGGTAAGATAAATTTTTTTTTAAAGACATTCTTTAAAGATCAGTATTTAAAAACCTGTGATAAAGAAAACAGACTTCTTCAGATTTATTTGTAACTGTACTTGGGGGAAAAATCATCTTGATAAGTAATATATGCTTGCTTATTTATTCATGCATATGTGTGCTTCATATCATGCAAAGTAGTATCTTTACCTTTCATTGGTTGACATTCCTCAGAAAATAGTGAGAGTAGATAGTTATGAACTTAGAAACACAAAAATCTATGAAGTCAGAAATGCAGTAAAAAATTTTACATTATTTTTACAATGCATATTCTATGTAATCATTAATGTGGCTTGGATTTTATTATTAATCCCTGGCTAAATTTTAATTTTGGGGGCAAGATACATGGATGTATTATTTAATCAAGAATATAATGGTGAAGCTTATTAAAAAGCTAAATAGAATATTGCAGAACACGTGTTTAAGCAAAAAAAGCATGGCAGATCATATTGAGCACTGGTTTTAATTAGCTTTGTTTTTTATTTTTATTCTCATGTTCTTTGTGCATTAAGATATCAAAATTGCTTAGACATGCCTTTATGCTTTAGGACCAGATATTCTCAGACACTTAACTGTCTAATATTTACTAGTTTCCAGGAAGACTTCAAAGAGGTTGATAAGTCCTGTGGACATTTTATATTTGCTGAGAAAAGAGTTTTAGTCTCCTGCTTGCTCTGTTGTGGCTGTTTTTCTTTTACAATCCTTTCCAAGTTATTTTTTCTTTCCTGCGTATGTTTTTATCTATTTTCAAAAAGTTGTTTTAGAGGGCCTAAATTCCTAAATGCATCACTGTTCACTTTCTGTAGCTTTTCAGCCTGTCCTTAAGGTTTTCAATTTGAATATTTCCTTCAGATAAACTTAAAAATTTGAGCCACACACCTAGGAATGCCTGTTACTTCTCATCTGTTGCCTAGGGAGAAAGTTCAGAATTAAAAGAGGCCATTGAGGTCATCCTCCAGTAGTTTTCCAAAGAGTACTTATAATCAGATATCTGAGTTTTACCCCAGATCATAAATAATCTAGGTAAGAGCCCCACACTCACATTTTGTGTTCGAAGAAACTATCATCCAGAAATCAAGTTATTTGCTCAAATTGTTTTCTAATGAACAGCATAATTAGCAGTATGCTATATCTCTTAAGGACTAGCTGTGGTACATCTGGGGACTCCCATTGCTTCACATTCTTGAGGAAAGAAAATGGATCTTACAGAGGAGACCTCCATTATGCTTAATCCTAGATTTCTGCAAACAAATGCTAGGATTGTTTCTTGCCTTTTTAGATGAAAGATTTCTAGACATTGAATATTTGTTTCTTAATCCCAGAAGAGACCTACTAATAGATTGGATCTTAATATTTGTTTTCCTGTATTTCCAAAAAAGCTTCAAAAGGCCACATGGACTGGAATTGTTTTTCCCTGTATATTTACATGAAACAAAAAGCTTGTCTACCTTTAAAAGTTCTCTAGGACACTTTTTTCTAATGGTCTACTTTTGTCTTTGATCCCAAAAATCTGAGAAAAAAATACAAGCCAGCCCAAGTCTGATACTTAGCACTCTTAAAATATTTTGAAACTACAAGCCAAGAGGAAAAATGTTGATCTGAAATATTTTTGTCACTGTTATAAATTTTACGAACACTGAAAACATATAATGAATACTGGAGAATAAAAGATATTTTCAAGACATTTTCATAGATAAGTAATTTCTTAGAAACTAGCTAAGATTGTGAAATCTATTAGAGGAACTATGTGCTTTTAAAATAATGTCACAGAAATATAAAGGTTATGTGACATCAGTTTTAAGACTCAGAACTTAACAGAAGTTTTGCCTCAGTTTCTGGTATTAATCCTGAAGATAAGAGGTCACATCTACACAATGAAAAGACCATTATTCATAGCATCATCATGTTGATTAGTAAACATGACATGCTTTCTCTTGCCAAACTGCCACAGAAATAATTATACTGCCCTCTAAGAAATAGTGAATCTTTTTGTAGTAATGGTTATATCTTAGGTTTGTCTGTCTGACTCATAAATTCCCTGAGAACAGTTGAAATACTTGATTGGTCTGGGCCACAATCACAACCACCTGCTCTGCTCTTTTTTTTTCAATGCTCTGTGTCTACTTTAGCATTGTTACCTTATTTCAGAGTTCAGCCTTTTGAGTTTCCTTTCACCACATAGTAGTTTCAGGTGTAAGGCCCACTGCCACCTATGTTTGAGTACTTTTGAGTTATAACCATCTAATGTTTTGTGTCTGATTGTGTGAGGTCTTTGGGTCTGTCCTCTACTTCTAAACCAGAAATTTAAAGCATTATGCATAGATGTAATTGTACATAAAATTTAAGGATTAGAAAGGGAAAGTCCGTAGCATCCCTTGGCTTCTTGATTCAGTGTTTGTACCTCTTCACAGTTCAGTTTATCAAAAAATGAGACTCTCTTGAGCCAGCCATTGCTATATCATTACTTTGCAGTTAAGGACCATTAATTAGTACAGCTCCCTTCAACCATGACAGGTAGTAGTGTCTGCTAAAACAGAGAGACATAGTTACATTGACTTACAAATGAAGGTAGAGAGAACCAGTATTCTTACAGTGAAACAATGTAGGAGGTTTATAACTTACTGTATGTGTGCACACGCATATGTGCTTTTCAATGTTGGTATATCATTGAATTCAGTTTTACTTTACACTTACATTATTCTTAATCTCACCTTTGCTATTGTCCCTCTAATCTGGCCCAATTTTTAATGCATTATAATTGTATCTATTTCAGTGATTCTTGAATTCTTATTCCTGAATTTAGATGTTTTCTGCTTTGGTAATCTGAGATCATACTGTTTGGTAGCTACAATTTATGACTTAGGCCCCTACTCTGAAGGGGAAAACTAGAGAAATTTACTAGTGGCCCTAAAGTTATTAGATCAAGATCAAAGTCTATTCTCTTAGTGGATTAAACACTTTGATATCCCTTATTGTAGATGTATAATATAGAAACCAGGCTGATTTAGAGGTTCTTAATTCTGGCTACCTATCAGAATTACATTGGGAGCTTTTTAAGAAACAGATATCTGTGTCTCACCTCCACCAGTGCAGTCAATCTGACGGTGGGATTTACTGCTTAAGAGTTCTCCAAGGGTACAGTGTTCAGCTAGAGTTGACCATCACTCATATAACCAGGATAAGTTGACATATCATTACTTTTGGCCCTGATTACTAACAAAGCCTAGTAATCCCATCTTCTGAGCAGTTCCTGTGATTTAGAAGCTTGTATTTTATTTTGTGCTTGAGCTCATTCATGTGGCTATTTTGTCTCGTCTTTACATTCCTCTTTTCCCCTCATAGGTTCCCTCTTTACAAAATATCTCTTTGTAGAAGAGGACAATTAAGATGCCTTTTCTTTCTTTTTAAGGTTGTGTGGCGGAAACTTGGAGATGCTGCAGGTTCGTGTCCTGGAATTAGGCAGCATTTGTCTGGAAACCAGTACAAAGGACCAATGTGAGAAATACACTTTCAAATATGAGATCACCACTGCCAGAGAGATAAAAGAGTGGATTCCCACAAACCTGAACTCATGGAGTGATTGTACATTGCACATATTTACCCCCTAAAACTTTTAGTATAACTAAAGCTGTATTTTATGTCTCTCACTTTGATGTTCACAACCCTCAATTTCAAACAAGGTAGTTTTGAAAATCACCATTTTGGTAGCAATATTTTCATTAGAACTAAAATGTTTTGACTCCTCAGATCTAAGATTATAATTAGAAAACATGCATGATGGGAAGAGCCCAGTAGAGCCTCAGTGGTTTTGATGGTTGGCTCATTACATTTAATGGGGGGGAGTATTCTACCATGTTGTACTGAAGAAGGGACATCTTCCAGCTTGCCAAGTATGAGAGTTGAGAACCTATTTCATATATTTTAGTTAACTAAATACTAGTTCCTGATTCATAATTTAGATACGAGATTAGATTAGGGTTCTGAGATTTTGTTTTGACTTTTGAGGTGCTAAAATACCACATAAATTTTCCTTACCACCTGGTAGCAAGACTATGTAGAGTGTTTATCAGAGAGTAATGTTTATTTCAAATGATCAAAATATATCTTTTAATCTTGATGTACTACTGTTCATGAAGACACATTGTGGGGACATATCAACCTCCATATCCATTCAGTGTATTCATTGATGTTAATATTAACAACTTCAATTAAAGAACAAGCGAACAATTTTTTCTAAGTGTTTTTGGCAGTGAGATGTCAATTTCTACAATTTAGTTTCTAGACATGCTGTTATATTTAATAAACTTCATGTGAACTTTAAAATACTGCACTGCATTTATGAAAAAAGCTTTGTCTACAGCAGCTATCTAATGTTTTATGAAACTGACGCATGTCATTCATTATTAAGGCTAAAAGCTTTGTTCAGATTGCTTGAGGTTTGAAAAAGAGGTGTGCTAGCTTTGCTTAGTTTCTTATTTTTGGTATATATATATATATAATATTAGACTGTGTGTACTGGAAATGCTATGATAGGTATTTTGTGTTTATTAAATGCAATGATAGTTTCTTGTATGAATGTGCAAGAGGCTTGTGACAGAATGCTAAATTTTTACTGTAGTTTAAAATTATAAAAGTAGGAATGCAACAATTTTCAGTTTTCATCTAAATTACTCAGATTTGATTCATTGCAGTTACTCTGTTGTTTTTAAATGGATCATTACACAATGTATTAATTGCTATTTGTGAAGGAATTTTATTATACTTCTTAAAAGGTTACTGTGATGAAAAGTCAGCCTTCTGCTTTCTAAAAATATTTATGAGTTAATTTACTAAAGAATGATCTCTCTAATTATCGTAATTGGATTACCATTTAAGTCTTTCTTTTAAAATGTTATATTTTTAAAACACTACTACTCTGTAAAAGAATATTGCTTGCTATATTTATACCTTCTCTTTTAGAAAAGCTTTCATGCTTAAATTGTTGTATTCCTACACTCTGAAGACATTTAAAGTAAGTTTTGTGCCTGCAGTAGAGCCTGCAGCAGCTAATACAAGAAATACTGGTCTTTTGACAAAATACTTGTGTAAATTTTGATACTGTATTAAAACTATTTTTTTAAAGTTCTGCATAAAATTAAGTATTGAGTATATGTGTTCATCTTAGCAATGGTAATAAATTATTTAATCTCACAGTGCATTTTCTTCATGTTTTCCTAAATTGAGTAGATTTCTAATAATCACCAGTATGTTTTTAAATATGCTTATGAGGGATTTAATATTCAGAGATTCAGTCACACCATTCTATTATAATGTAGTTAAAATTTTGGAATGATTTTTAGAATATTTTAAAGTTTAATTTTAATTGGTATGAATTAAAAGAATAAATGAAGATTTTATAACAAACTAAATTCAATTATTTAAAAATCATCAAAAGGAAATTTATTAGAGGGGAAATACTAAAGTAATGAAAAACAGCCTCTGTGTTTAGGAATATTATGTTAATGGGGGAATATATAATATACACATATAACCAAGACAAATCAGAGATCACACATAATTGTTGGAAATCACTAGTAAGATTATGGAAGAAGGCTTCCTCCACTTGCATTAGCCCCACCATTGAATGGCATAGGTGGACAGCCCAGACTTGAATCTTGACATTGCCCACTATGTTTATCAACAAAAATGAGTGGCACTCTTCTCTTATGAGAGCAGTTTATATTTTCCCTAGAAGGTTAATTTACATATCTTGATATAGTTTTTCTAGCTTTGAAGCTGATAAACATCAAAATCTAAGCTTTTAAAATGAATGTCTATTTAAAGTTTCTAGTACATGCTCAAGACACTGGCAGAACATTTAGATCATCTTATGTGACATCAAATAAAATGCTGACTGTCTCATTGGGGTGACTGTGCCTTAGTTCCATGAATTTTTAATGAATGCCTACAACTACCATATGAGTAAACAGCTTTGGTACCTGACTCGTTGGGCTGAGTGCTATCAGGGAAAACATGGAAAGATAGTTATCTTGGATGCTAGTGGGAATGTCCTTTATCATTGAGATCTAGATAAGATTGTCTCAACTTCCATTTTTTATGGTCAAGTGTCTCAGTGACTTCTACCAGCTTCTGAGTTTTTACTTTGTAATAAATCTGTTGCCTCATCCCCACTTCATCTCAAAGGCAACTGATTCTCCATTAGGAATCTTGTCATCCATTCCTGGAAAGGATCTGCCTACCTTAGAGTGGCTTATCACGGCAGATTTCAAACAAGCTCAAGGCACCTCTATGAAGAATTCTTATATTGACTTCTAAAAGATAAAGGTCCATGCTGGACATCAGCATCACAGAGGAGTGAGAAGACCACTTTCTTTTTCCCCTTAAATTTACATGTAGACAACTATAACTCAACAGAGGATCCCCTGCTCAACACAAACACACCTGAATAATCCACAAGTTGGAACATCTGAAAGTGGGCAGATTGAACTGAGTAGGGGAGGCAGGCTGGGGAAGGTAAGGACAGGGATGGCTGCCACAGATACAGTTCAGTGCTCACTGAGGCTCCACTGAGTGCAGTAGTCAAGTGGAAGAGTCAGGCTATCGCCCTCACACTATGGCCTGGATTGTAAGATGGGAAGAAGTGGTAGCCCCCAAGGAAAAGCATCTTCTGCCCCTCTTCCCATAGCAGCAGACCCTGGTAGAGGTGGCTGGGAAGCTTCAAACAACACAGCACTGCCAACTGTCATTACTGGACATGTGCTAGAACTGTGGATTGTGAACTTGCCTCTCTAGCTCCATCCATCTCCATAAAGAAAGCTGACAAACCCTGGGCATTGAGAGGTTCCAAAAGCCATTGCTAGAAAGTGGGGTGAGGGGATCCCAAAACAGCACCTTGCCTCCCTTGTCCCATTCAAACTTACAGAGATAGACAAAACTGAGATGCCTTATATACTGTATAGTGGGGCTATGAAATAGTGAACTTGCCCCCTTCCCTTCTCCACTCATCCTGGCATAGCTTGGTAGTGGTGGTGGGGACACCTCCAAAATTAGAGCATGGCCAGGGACCATCAGTAAAAAAAAAGATAGTGCTGGGTGCTTGCAAAACTGGTTTTCTGCCACTCACAACATGCCCCCACCAGTGATACTGCCCTGTATGCCCTGTAACTGAGGTGAACCAGTAACCACTGAGATATTCATCACCCCAATGGGCATGTAGCTTTTTCCTTAACCAAAGGGGTGCTACTCCATTACATTTCCAGAGGCACATTTAGTGCACATAAAAGAGAACAAAAACTTCTCTATCACAATCTACGAGAAAACAAAAGTGTATCCTGCCTATGAACCTGCTGAACTGTTGACACCAAAACAGTATATGAACAAGAGCTCACTACTGCAAATGTGCAGGCACAAAAACAATCCATCAAATACCATGAACTAACAAGGTAACATGAGAGTGCAGAAGGAAATTTAAGTCTCCAGAAAGTGAACTCAAAGCCATGGAAGACCATGACTTTAATGACAAGAGTATTTAATATTGCAATTATGAAGATACTCAATGAGATACAAGAGAATTCAGAAAAGAAGTTTAATGAGCTCAAGAAAAAAATTAATGAACAAAGGAGTACTTTACCAAAGAGACTGAAACTATGAAAAAGAACCAAAGAAATTCTGGAGCTGAAGAACTCAGTAAATGAGATGAGGAATGTGTTAGCATTGAAAACAGAGCTGACCAGATGGGAGAGAATTAGCAAGCTTGAAGATAGAAACCTAGACATGACCAAAGGGAAAAAAGTTAAAGAGCTTTTAAAAAAGAAAATAAATGATCAATAGTTGACTCCATTAGAAAGTGCAACATAAGCCTACTGGTATACTAGATGGAGAAGAGTGGAAGCCTACCCAAAGAAGTAGTTGATGAGAACTTCCCAAGCCTATGAAAAGAAGTGGTCTTTAGAATAGAGGAAGCTAAGAGAACACCTAATAGTATCAAAGTAAAAAGACCTTATCTAAGACACATTTTATCTAAACTGTCAAAAATTAATGACAAAGAAAAAATTCTCAAGGCCACCAGGGAAAAAGAGACTGTAACCTACAAAGGAAACCCTATTAGATTGTAATCAAATTTTTCAGTAAAAACATTACAAGCCAGGAGAAAGTAGACAAAACATTCAACACATTGAAAAAGAACCAAGGATCATATATCCAGCAAAGTTCCCCTTTAGAAATGGTGGAAAATGAAAGGCTTTTTCAGACAAACAAAATAATTTACTGCTACAAAATCTACATTAGAAGAAATTTTGAAGGCAGTTTCTACTGAAAAAAGTAAATAAATAAAAGTAGACAAAATTTGAGTAAGATGAATAATAGAGCAGGAAATTACAGCTCTACTTCAGAGCAGGATACTAAACACTTAAATATAACAAAGATTAAAGGTAAAAAAAAGTAGGCATTAAAAATAAATATAACTACTACAATTTGGTAATGAATGCATAACATAAAAAGTTAATTTGTGACAAAAATCATAAAAGGGTAAAAGGATTGAACACATACAGTTAAATAAGAGGTAATCAGAAGAAAAAGGGTGTTTGTATGTATGAGCTATTTTACACAAGCCTAATGGTAACCACAAAACAAAAATCCAGAGCTGAGACAGAAAACATAAAAGAAGAAATGGAAAAAAAATTATAAAAAACTGCCAAACTAAAATAGCAGACAGAGTCACAAGGGAAAAGAAATAATGGGGCTACAGCTCAACCAGAAAACAAAAGATAAAATGCTATAGTAAGTCTTCATATAGCAGTAGATACCATAAATGTAAATGGACTGAATGTACCAGTCAAAAGGCACAGAGTAGTGGGAAGGATTAAAAAAAAAAAAAAGATTCAATTATGTGTTTCCTACAGGAGAATCATCTCAGCTCCAAATACAAACCTAGGCTCAAAGTAAAGGAATGGAAGATGACACTCTAAGTAAATGGCATCAAGAGAAGAGAATGTATCAGTATTTAATATCAGACAAAACAATTTCAATATAAAAATGTAACAAAAGACAAAGATGTGTGCTTTATAGTAGTAAGGGGCACAATTCATCAAAAAGAAATAACATATATTAATATCTATGCACTCGACCTGGGAGCACCAAAATGTATAAAGCCAACAGAACTAAAGGAAGAAACTAGTATAAATACAATTTTAGTAAGTACCAGGATACCCTACTCAGAGAAATGGACAGTTCATCCAGACTGATAGTCAATAAATATTGACCTTAAATAATACATCAGACTAAATGAATGTAATAGATGCCTACAGAAATTTCCATCCAAATGGAAACATTCTCAAGGACAGACCATATGTTGGGGCACAAAACTACCCTCAATAAATAAGATTGAAATCATACCAAGCATATTTTCCAACCATTATGGTATAAAAATGGAAATTGACTATAAGAAGAACACTAGAAAAACCACAAATATATAGAGATTGAACAATAGTGAATAAGTATTGGGCCAATAATAATAATAACAACAACAATAATAATGATAATAAATCAGAGTGGAAATAAATGAAAAAGAACAAAAAGAACATTAAAAAGTTAATGAAATAAAGCTTATTTTTTGAAAAGAAAATTTACAGACTTTTGGCTAGACTCACTAAGGAGAAAAGACTACTCAATAAAATCAGTTTCAAAAGAGGGCAAGTTACAATGAACAACACAGAAATATAAAGGATTCTACAAGGGTATTATGAATGGCTATATCCTAGAAGAAATGGACAAATTCTAAAGGTATATAATCTTTCTAGTCTGAATCACAAAAAATGTGGAAAACCTAAGTAGACTGATCACTAGTAAGGAAATCAAAACAGTAATTAAAAACATTCCAAAAAACAAAAGTCCAGGACCATCAGACAGTTACACTGGTGAATACTACCAAACATTTAAGGAAGATTTAATAGTAATCCTCCTCAAACTCTTCCAAAAAGGTGAAGCAGAGAATATTTCCTATATCATTTTCTAAGGCCCATACTACCCTGATATCAAAAACCAAGCACGGACAACACACACAAAAAAAATTACAGGCCAGTATCTACAATCAACACAGATGCAAAAATCCTAAACATATTACTAATAAAGCAAATACAACAATACAGTAAAAGGATCATATATCACAATCAAGTGTGGTTCATTCCAGGGGTGCAAGTAAGGTTCAACATTCTCAAATTAATCAATGTGATATATGGCATTAATAAAATATAAAAATTGTATAATAGCAATAGAAGCAGACAAAAGCACTTGACAATATATAACATCCATTTATGATTTAAAAAAACTCAGTAAAATGGGTATAGGAGGAAAGAACATAATAAAATCCTCAGCTAAAGTCATGCTCAATGGTGAAAAACTGAAAGCTTTTCCTCTAAGGTCAGAAATAAGACAAGGCAGTATGCTATCACCACTATTATTCAACAAAGTATTGGAAGTCCTAGCTAGAGCAATCGGGTGAGAAATAAAAGGCATCCAAATAGGGAATGAAGAAATCAGATTGTTACTTTTTATCTGATTCTCTATATAGAAAACACTAGACTCTACTAAAAACTAAAGTTGCAGGATACAGGCTCAATATACAAAGGTCTGTTGCATTTTTATATTTTAATAACAAAATATCAGAAAGAGGAGTGGAGAAAAATTCCATTTATAATCACAACAAAAAGAGTAAAATACCTAAAAATAAACTTAAGAGGTGAAAGACCTGTACACTAAAAACTATAAGACATTCTTAAAAGAAACTGAAGAAAAACAATGACAATATGTTTTGTGTTCATGGATTAGAATTAACATTGTTAAAATGGCCATATTACCTAAAACAATATATAGATTTAATGTAACTCCTATAAAAATATCGATGGCATTTGTCACAGAAGTAGAACAAAAAAATCTTCAACTTGTATGAAACTGCAAAAGAGCATGAACATGAATAGCTAAAGAAATTCTGAAAAAAAAAAAAAAAGAGCCAAGGTAGAGATATCGCTCTCCCTGACTTCAAACTACAAAGCTACATTAATCAAAACAGTATGGTATTGGCAGAAAAAGACATATAGACCAATAAAACAGAATTAAGAGCCCAGAAATGAATCCACACATACTGTCCGTGACTAATTTTTGACAATGGAGCCAGGAATATGTAATAGAGAAAGGAAAGCTTTCTCTATAAATGGTGCTGAGAAAACTGGAAAGTACATGCAGAAGAATAAAACTAGACTGGTATCTGACACCATATGCAAAGATTAACTGAAAGTGAATTAGAGACTTGAGTATGAGACCAGAAACAATAAGATACATTGAAGAAAGCAGGCTCTAAACTTGCGGATCGAATTGGATCTTGGTCTCAGGGATTTTTGTGAATTTGACCCAAAGGCAAAGAGTAAAAGCAAAAATAAGTGAATGGTATTATATCAGACTAATCATCTTCTGTACACTAAAAGAAACCATCAACAAAACAAAAAGACAATCATAGAAAGGCTAATGGGAGAAGGTATTTGCAAACAATACCTCTGATAAGGGACTAATATCCAAAATATATAAAGAACTAAACAACAACAAAACCCAGACAATCCAGTTATCTATATACCTTCCTTTTCCAAGGAAGTTTATCTATCTATCTATCTATCTATCATCTATCTATCTATCTATCTATCTATCTATCTATCTATCTATCTAACCTATCATCTATCATCTATCATCTAATATATATATATTTAAATAGATGATATAGATATAGATGATAGATATAGATAGCCAATTGATATGACAAAATGTTCAACATCACTAGTAATAAGAGAAATGCATATTAAAACCACAATGAGACACTACCTCACAGTTTTTAGATTAACTATTAATAAGACAAAAAACAAGTGTTGGAAACGATGTGGAGAAGAGAATTCTTGCACACTTCTGGTGGGAATATAAACTGGAAAAGGCACCATGAATAACAGTATGGTGGTTTCTCAAAAAATTATAGAGCAACCATATGATCCAGTAATCGCTCTTCTGGGCATCTACTTGAAACACTTGAAAACACTTATTTGTAAATATATATGTACCCTTATGTTAATTGCAGCATTACTCACAATAACTAAGACATGGAAACAATCCACATGTCCTTTGACAATGATTAGAAAAGAAGATGTGGTACATATATACAACAGAATACTACTACTCAGCCATCAAAAGATAAAATATTACCATTTTTTACAACATGGATGGATCTTGAGAGTACTATGCTAAATTAAATGTCAGACAGAAAAGGACAAGAACCACATGATTCACTCACATGTGGGATATAAAACAAAAAGTGACAAAAGAACAAACAAAACCAACTCAAACAGATAGCGGAATGGTAGCAATGAGAAGGGAAGGTGGATGAAGGGAGGACAAAGAGGATAAAAAGCGCCAAATGCATCATGACAGATGGAGACCAGACTTTCGGTGGTATGCACACAATAGGATATACACAGATTTCATGATAAAGTTGTACACCTGAAATTTATATGTTATTACCAATTTTACCCCCAATAAATTTAATAAAAAATTAAAAAATTGCTCTAAACTATTAGCAATTAAAGCATAATATATTATACTGAACTGTATGAAATTGCCAATATTGGATCATTTGGGGGCTATAATATGGTGAAACTTCATAAGATTAATAGTTTTTTTGTTTTTGTTTTTGTTTTTGGTGAGAATTAGAAAGTAAATACAATAGAATTTAGAGAATAAAGTATCATCACATTGAGCTGAGGCCAATGTAAAACATACTTTACTTAAAATGTAGCATTGGATAAAGGCTTTTTGACTGAGAGAGGCAGACTTTGGGCCAGCAAGGTCAGCTTTTGACTGTATAATTAGCTCTGTGAGTTGGAACCACTTAAGCTCGCTGAGCCTCAGTTTCCTGACATGCCAAATGGAAATAGCATTTATCTTGCTGAGTCATAGTAAGGTTCTTTATAGCTTCCCTAGTTTCAAAGTTCAAAGGTCTTGATAGTCCACAAAGAATAATGGCAAGTTCTCCAAGACATAGGCACCTAGACCCATGAGCTGCAGCAATTTACACCATCAGGCTGGAGACTCACATCCACACTAAATGGTCTGTAACTACTGAATAAAGAGATTCTAGCTGCACTGTTACATATTTCCAAGCCCTACTCTTTACACATTATTCAGCATACCACAGACCTTGTCATGGCCAATCAAAGATGAAAAAAAAAATGAGTTGGTCTGATTCTCACATAAGTATAGTACATTTGAAAAACAAATTTCCAAAACATTCTATATTTGTTTTTCATGTCACAGTGAAAATATCTAACAGACTTTCACTTCAAAATGACTACCTGCTGCAGCTTCCTCCTCTTGCTTCGAACCCTAAAAATGATTGAAAAAGATATTTTAATAAATCAATAATCACATTAGACCATAAGAAACAGTATACCTATGGAACAATAATTGTGATTCTTGATAAAAGGGAGACAGTGTCTGGTTGAAGAATAAATGCACAATTCAAAGTACATGATGGAGGATATTGCTGAAAAGAATGGCTGCAAGAGTGCTCAAACCAAGCAAAGTTTGATACACACATTGCATGGGATTCTGAGGTAAGTGACAATAACCAGGCGTCAATGCTGCACATAACCTCTCCAAACTAGGGTCAGGAAGAGAAAAGAGATAATTTCCCCAGGCCAGAGCAATGAGTAAGGATGTTTAGATTGGAGACATAGGGTAAAGTCTTTGGGCTAATCCTAAGAGGAAAAGGGCCTCTGTGCCCAGATCATTAGGCACTAACACAGGCCACCTAGAAGTTGTCCCACCAACTCCTTTATACCTAATGTAGAAAGGCTAAAGTACCTCACAGATCCAGCATCTGGTCCTGGTTCTTCTAAAAGCAAATTGTGGAATAAACAGAGCAGACTAATAAAAAAATTTCAATCCTAAAATGAACATACAACCAAGTAACACCCAACATTGGAGGGAAGCCACAACTATGAGTCAAAACCACAAAACTCCGTGAAGAATAGAATATATACTATAGAAAAGCATTCAGACTTAAGTACAGCAAATATTCTCAGAAAGAAAGTAAATATTGCATTCATTAAAAAGAATTTACATCTTAGGATAAAATGTTAGTGTAAAAAAGTGCAATATATTGGCTAGATAGCAGAAAGGACACTGCTGAGAGCAATTCTGTGAGATTGTGGCCAAGAAACTTTGCCAGAATTTAGCAGATTTTTAAAAGTCTGAAAGCTAAGATAAATGTAGGCTCTGTCCCAGCGTTTCCATTGTGCTTTCTTTCTCACTCTACCATTTTCCTTAAACCTTCCCTCCTCATTTCTCGTTGTTTCTTAATTGTCCTACTTTATATGAATTTCAATGTCAATGGCTAACTCAACCCCTTGGAAGTAAGGAAAAATCGTTAAGTGAAGTATAGTCTCATTTTGTCGAGATTTACTCATGTCCCTTTAAACACACAGATCCTCTAATTTTACAAGTTTCTCATAGTTTTGATGCCCGAGTTTTTATTCCATTTGGTTTTATCACCAACAAGGTTTTAGTTTCCTATCCCAGGACCTTTACTTTTCTAGATACTTTTCTGAAGTGATAGCATTCAATAAACAACATCCCAACTACCATGGCAACAGATTTATATGCTAATCATAAATGCAGTTTACAGAAGCACGAAGGGTCTGAATATGGCCTTTGATTTTAAGCGTGATCTTAACAGTATTTCAGAAAGGCCTTATTAGAATGTGATTTGGTAAGAATAGGTTTCTGACAGGCCAGATAAGTTGAATCTAGTGTTTTGTTTATTTGGTTTTTAAACTATCACCATTCCATAGGCCCAGTCTAACTCTTCCATTCAATAGTGAACAGACCAATTGACTACCCAGAATTCATTTTTCTCTTCCTCCTTTCTAAGCAAGCTCTCTTTCACTTTAGAAACATACACCTTTTCCATATTGTCTAGACAACCAGGAGTTGTTTCCAATTCCTCAGCTGAATCTTGATTAGTCTAAAGCCTAGACTCAAAGGCTGCATTGGGAATGTCCTCCTGCTCACTTATAATAGCAAATCTTAAGCCAGTCAGCACATGTCATGCTGTGGTCCAATGGTGGCAACACAACCTGACAAGGCTCATTTAAGCTCTTAGGGAAGAAATTTTATGTTATAGGAGGTAGGTTTTTATGTTATAGGAGGTAGGAGGAAGGTTTTCTTCTCTCTCTTGTTGGATGTGCAAAGGAAGAGCTGTCTCTTACCTGCAGTCATATTGGCTGTTATTAGAGAAGTCATCCTGAGGAGAGATCATAGACACAGAAAATGGTAGCAACAGCCAAGAGAATAGTGGAGAAAGGAAGCTGAAACATTGATTATACCTCATCTAGAATCCACTTTACTTCTGGATTTTCAGGTAGATTAATTTTTTTATTGTTTAAACTAGTTTAATTTGGGATTTTGTTTCTGACTGTCCAAAATACTACTCCAAAAAACCCCCACAAAAACCCCAAACTGTGCACTTTAAATGTTATAATTTGGATATATGCTCTTTTAATATAGCAAATTAAAGGGTAAATATTTTATGATGATGGCTTAGTTTTACGTATATTTTAGAGTGTGTTTAAACAACTGATTCATCTACTGTTGCAAAGGAGAGGTTCTAATTATCTTTATGTAAATAAATAGAAAGAAATTAGCAAGTGGGACTTCATGGTTTTCCTCATTTTTTCTGCTTGTTTATTCTCATCTATTTTGCCATTCCTCTCATGACCCTCCATCCTCCAATCCACCTGGGAGAAAACATAAGAAACAGTGCTGAGGCAGTCTCAACAGTAAAGGAAGACTGCTCTGGCAATGCAGTGAGGGGAGTGAGGAGCAAATATCTCAAATCAAACTATGCTGGGGATGATGTGAAGGAGAAGATGGAAGGACCAGGATGCTGGGCCCAAGATGATTTAAATGAGAGACTGCTACTGGGGAGAAAGCAAATTTATTCTAGGAGTTTCCAACAATAAAAGTGAGCCGGATGTTATTAGGACTCTGGATTTGGAGTTTCTCAATTTTTCTGAATTATAAAATGTTTCAAAGATATACTGAAAGTAGATAATGTTTTAACAAATGCTGACATTTTACTATATTTGATTAAATTTTAGCAAGCAACATTTTTAAAAGTCTTTTTTAAACCCGTTTTCTTATTCATCTCCTTCTTCCCATACTAGAGGCAAAATTTGTTCTAAATGTATATTTTCCATTCACAGTTGTATGTCTTATGACATAAATATTTGCATATGAACATGGAAAACTGTTTACGGGTAGAGGTCCAAGATGGCAACAGTGTAGGAGCATGGTGAACTCACCCTTCCCGTCAGCAAACTCAAATATATGTGTAAATATATGTGGGATATAAAACTGAAAGCAACAAATGAACAAGATGAACAAATAAAAACTCAGACACAGATAACAGTTTAGTAGTTACCAGAGGGAAAAAGAAAAGAGGGTCAAATATATGGTGATGGAAAGCAGATTTGACTTTGGGAAGGTGAATACAATAAAATATAGAAGATGCATTACTGAATTGTATAATTGAAACCTATATAATTGTATTAACTAATGTCTCCCCAATAAATTAAATAAAATATACACACACACATTTATACAGAGAGTGATTACTCTTGTGAAATAATTGAGGGCTGAATGAACAGCTCTGAACAACAAACAAGAGGAGACAGAATAGAGGAGGTTGGGGAAACAGAGTGTCCTGGAACCTGCAGAAAATTTCCCAAAAGGAAGAGCTCGTGAGAGCCATTGTTTACATCTTTTCCACTTCGATAGTGTAGGTGTGAGCTCTATTCTGATGCTTTAACCTGCCTAGAAGATCACCACAGCACTTTCTCACCCACACTTCCCAGAATTCAAATAAATAAAATCATAAATGACAGAGAAATTACAACCAAAATCACAGAAATATAAGGAATCATTAAAGAATACTACAAACAATTATATTCCAAAAAATTGACAATCTAGAAGAAATGGGTAAATTTCTATAAGTACATAACCTTCCAAGACTGAACAAAAAAGAAATACAAAATCTAAACAGATGGGTTACTAAGCAATGAAATTGAATCTGTAATAAAAAAATTTTCCAACAATTATAAACCCAGGACCAGACAGCTTCACAGGTGAAGTCTACCTAACAATCAAAGAATTAATACCTATTCTTCTTAAACTATTCAAAAAACTGAAGAGGAAAGGATGCTTCCAATATTATTCTACAAAGCTAGCATTACCTTAATACCAAAACCAGACAATTAAAAAAAATTAAAGGGCAATATGCTTGATGGATATAGATACAAAAATTAACAAAATATCAGCAAACTGATTCAATAATACATTAAAAGGATTATAAAACATGATCAAGTGGGATTCACCAAAGGAATGCAAGGATGGATCAACATCCATAAATCAATCAATGTGATATATCACATTAACAAAGGATTAAAAACATATGATCATCTCAATACATGCAGAAAAAGCATTTGACAAAATTCAACATTGTTTTATGACAAAAAAAACATAACATAAAAAAAAGTCAATATGACAAACCCACAGCTAATATCATACTCAAAGCTGAAAAGCTGAAAGCTTTTTCTCTCATACCAGGAACAAGAGGAGAATGCCACTATTACTAATTCTATTCAATATAAAATTGGAAATCTTACCCACAGCAATCGAACAAGAAAAATAAATAAAAGTCATCCAAATCAGAAAGAAGTAAAACTGACACTGTTCACAGATGACATGATAATATATAGAGAGAACCCTAAAGACTCTACCAAAAAGCTATTAGAATACATGAACTCAGTAAATTAGCAGGATATAGAATCAATACACAGAAATCTGTTGCATTTTTATACACCAATAATGATCAGAAGGAGAAATTAAGAAAATAATTTCATATACAACTGCATCAGAAAACAAAATTCATAGAAATAAATTTAATCAAAATGGTGAAAGTCTTATAATCTGGAAACCAAAGACATTAAAGAAATTAAAGATAAAAACAAATGGAAGGATATACCACGCTCATGGTTTAAAAGGATTAATATTGTTAAAATATCCTCACTATATAAAGCAATAGATTTAATTCAATTCCTATTAAAATATCAATGGCAATCTTCTCAAAACTAGAACAATGAATCCTAAAATTTATATGGAACCATAAATATGACAAATGGCCAAAGAAATCTTGAAAAAGAATAAATTGGGAGATAACACGCTCCCTGATGTCAAACTATACTACAAGGCTACAATAATCAAAATGATATGCTGGCATAAAAACTGATATGTAGATCAATGGAATAGAACAGAGAGCCCAGGAATAAATTGTTAATATGGTCAACTAATCTATGATAAGGAGGCAAGGATGTACAATGGAGTAAAGACAGTCTCTTCAATAAATTGTTGGGAAAACTATACAGATCCATGAGAACATTGTCTTATACCATATGTTAAAATAAACTCAAAAGTAAACTTAAATGTAAGACCTGAAACCATAAAACTAGAAGAAAACAGAGGCAGTGCACACTCTGGCATCACTCTTAGTAATATTTTTTTAGATATGCCTTCATGGGCTAGGACAAAAAAAGAAAAAATAAATGAGACTACATTAAACTAAAAAGTTTTTACACAGTGGAAAAAAAACAACCAACAAAACAAAAAGATAACATACAAAATGAGAAAAGATATTCACAAATGATACACATGTAAAAGGTTACCATCCAAAATATATAAGGAATTCATACAACTTAAAAAAAAAAACTATCCAATTGAAAAATGTACAGAGGAACTAGGTAGACATTTTTCCAGAGGATATAAAGATTGCCATTGATATATGAAAATATGCTCAACATCACTAATATTAGGAAAATGCAAATTAAAACCACAATGAGATATCAACTCACACTCATCAAAACAGATATCATCAATAAATTAAAAAACAAGTATTGGTGAGAATGTGGAGAAAAGAAAACCCTTGTGCACTGTTGGTGGGATTGCAAATTGGTACAGCCACTATTAAAACTTTATGGAGGTTATTCTAAAAATTAAAAACAGTACTACCATATGACCCAGCAATTATACTTCTGGGTATTTTTCCAAAGAAATCTAAATTTGAAATGATACATTCATCCCTATGTTTGCTGCAGTAATATTTACAATAGCCAAGATATGGAAGCAAACTAAGTGTTCATCAAATGGATAAAGAATATGTGACACATATATACACTAAATATTATTCATACATAAAAAAGAGTGTAAGCTTGCCATTTGTGACAAAATAAATGGACCTAATGTGTCAGAAAGATAAAACACAAATACCATATGATTTAATTTATGTGTGGAATCTAAAAATACAAAACAAATGAATAAAGAAAACAAAACAGAAACTGGCCATACATAAAGAGAATAAGTTGATCACTGTAAAGGGCAGGGTGGTGTGAAAGGAAAAAATAATGTTGTAAAATATATAAAGAAAAAATATCCTTTAATAAGTGAATAAACGATGGTACATCCATATAATGTGATATTATTTGGTAATTAAAACTATGTTATCAAATCATGAGAATATCCTTTAATAAGTGAATAAACGATGGTACATCCATATAATGTGATATTATTTGGTAATTAAAACTATGTTATCAAATCATGAGAATATCCTTTAATAAGTGAATAAACGCTGGTACATCCATATAATGTGATATTATTTGGTAATTAAAACTATGTTATCAAATCATGAGAATCCATGGAAGAATGTTAAATGCACATTGTTAAGTGAATGAAGCTATGATTCCAACTATATTACATTCTAGAAAAGATGAAAGTATAGAGACAGTAAAAAGATTGATGTTCACCAGGAGTTTTGTTGTGGCAGGGGAAGGGGGAGAGAGAAAAGAGGGAGAAATAGGTGGAGCACAGGGAAATGAAACTATTCTGAATAATACTAAAATGGTAGATATATAATATTCTGCATTTGTCAAAACTCATAACATCTGCAACCCAAAGAGTAACCCTAATGCAAACTATGGGCTTAACAGAAGTGTATCAAGATTAGCTAAGCAATTGTTATAAATGTACCACATCAATGAAAGATATTAACAGGAGAAATATGAGAAGAGGAAAGAGGCAGTATATGGAAACTGTACTTTCTGATCAATATTTCTATAAACCTAAAACTGGTCTAAAAAATAAAGTTCATTTATTTAAAACAAAGTATACATTAATATACTAAGAATGAAGATAAAATAGAATCACATAAAATACCTAAATAAAACCAGAGAAGACAGAAAAATAAAAAGAGAAACAAAAACAAATGATAACAGGTAGATAATATTCTAACAACATCAATAATCACTTTATATATGAATGTTCTAAACATCAATTAAAAGGCAGACGTTGTCAGAGTGGATTAAAAAAAAAGACCCAGCTGCATGTAGTCTATAAGAAGAAATACACTTTAAATATAAAGATTCAGATGGGTAAAAATTACAGGAATGGAAAAAACTACACTACTATATTATCCTAATATTAATCAAAAGCAAACTGAGTAATTATATCAATCTCAGACAAACTAAGGATGAATATGTTCATTACATAATGATAAAGTAGTTAATTCTCCAAGAAGACATAACAGTCCTGAAGGTGTATGCACTTTGCAAGAGTGTCAAAATACATTAAAAAAAAAACTGATAACATTGCAAAAATAAACAGACGAATCCACTATTTTAGTTGGAGGCTTCAACATATCATTGTCAGTAATTGATAGATCAAGAAGACAGAAAATCTGTAAGAATATACATGACCTGAGCAGTCTGATCAACCAGTTTGATGTAGTTGATATTTATAGCATACACCATCTCTCTAGACACATTCTTTTTAAGTTCACATAGGATTTTCACTTAGACTATTTTCTGAGCCATAAAATACACCTTAGCAGAATTTTTAAAAATAGAATAACAGGTCACTAGAAAATTACCAAATATTTGGAAACTAAACAAAGCACTTTAAATAACATATGGGTCAATAAAGAGGCTTCGAGAGAAAATCTTAAGTGTCTGAAATGGCATGACAAGCGCATTGAACTCTAGCATAACTTGCTGCACGGGAGTGGCAAAAAAATAAGAATGAAAAATGGACAGGGTTCAGAATATAAAAGGCATTCCAGATCATAATGAGAAATTTAGTCTTTATTCTATAAGCAAAACTGTTCCAGTGATATCACTGAGATCACTAGAAGTATACACCAACCCACTGGCTATAATAGGACAGGCCAAATATTCAAACAAAGGCTACAGCAGCATGGGGGAGAGGAAGAATGCCAAATGATGCTCAGAAGATGAAAGGTGAAACCAACATAAACTTTTGCTTCACTACAGATTGGAGGTAAATAAAATGGAAGATAACTTTCAAGTATCTGGTCTGGGCAGTTAGATAGATAGTGGTGCTATTTACTGAGAGTGGAAGTAAAAATGTTAATTTGTAATACACAGATGTTAAGTGTTAAAATTTAAGTACAAATGATTATAATTTTTTTTTTACCATCTAGTAATCAACATAGTCTCCTAGTAAGGATTCTAAAAGCCTTATTTTGAAAGTCTTGTTTCTATTATTTAATAAACTCCTAGAGAGGAAAGCTATTGCTTTTATGTTTTTTCTTTTTACAAATAGCTCTATTGAGATAAGACACATAGCATAAAATTTACCCTACTAAAGTCTACAACTTGATTTTCAGTATGTTCAGAGAGCTGTGCTACCATCACTACCATCTAATTTTTAGAAACTTTCATCACCCCAAAAGACACCCTATACTCATTAGCAGTCAGTCACTCCCCACTCCTCTCTCTCCCTGGCCCTAAGAAACCACTAATCTACTTTCTGTCTCTATTAGATTTGCCTATTCTAGCTATTTCATATAAATGGAATTATATGACATCTAGTCTTAAGTATTAAGAATATTCACTTAGTATTTTGACTGTTCGTCTGTTGCAGCATACATTGATACTTCATTCACTTTTACTGACAAATAGCTTTAAATGTACAGATATACCACTGTTCATTCCTCAGCTGAAAGACATTTGGATTGTTTCCACTTTTAGCTATTACAGATAATGTTGATATGAACATTCATGCATCAAATTTTGCATGTGCATATATTTTCATTTCTCTTGGGGATATACCTGGGAGTAAAATAACCTAATTGAAAAATGGGCAAAGGAATTGATGAGAAGATTTCATACAAATGACCAAAAGGCACCTGAAAAGATGCTCAATTTTATTAGGCATTAGGGATATGCAAAACACAGTAAGATACTTCTCACCACAGACAGACACCCCCCCCCCACACACACACACAAGAACTACATCTGTATATACACCACATGCAGACCTGTAGACATATAGACCTCGGCATTATCATTGATGTTACTAACTTATGACAATTCTTCTCTATATAAATACTCACTATAGCAAGTTCCTACCTCTTGAAATTACATTGAACATCTATCATAACTCAACTTTGAAACATTGGCTTTATTATAGCAAGAACATTTTTGTCACTACCTGTGGCAAACCTCTACTTAACACATTAAAACATGTCATTTCACTTTTTAACATTTCATGTTTATATAAATGAACAATGCAAAAGGGATCCTTTTAACAGAAACCTCAAAAGTACACCTATAAAAATAAAAGGAATCTGGTTCAAACAGAACACTTGGATCATATAATTCACATGTGTTCCGTTGTACTCGTGGTGTAAACACAATGAGTCTCTAAACATCAGAGGCCATAAAATACCAAGGACCATTAAAAGAACCCTTGAAACATACATATTTTTGGCTGTAAATAAAAGGTTATTTTTGCTTCCTTTATCCTCATATAATCATATAATCATATGACCAGAAATACAATTCTGAACTTCATATAGAAAGATCATATGCTTGAAAACCAATACCACTAAACTAGGAATTAGTTATTCTGTATTATTATGTCTACTTTATCTCTTCCTAAGAAACCTCAGGCAAGTCATTTAACTCATCTGAATCTGTGTCCTTATGTGAAAAAATAAATGCATTGTGCTGCATTAACCATAAAATCATTATATGTTTTATATAATATAATTTTATCTACATTCTTATTTTTAAGTATTCAAAGAATTTTTTAATATTCAGTAAATAACAATTAATTCTGTGTCTTATAGAGCAGAGCATTTTATAAATGCAAGTCACCAGTAATGCATCATGTCAAGTTACAGAAAAGCATTAAACTAAATTCAAATCCTTGGCATTTGGCCCTCTTAATTGAACATTTTATTTATTCATATGCCAATTAAGTGGCTTTAACTATCTCTCTGGGTATTATTCATCCTATAATAATGACACAAAAAAAGCAGAGTAAGGCAGATTCTTATTAAGAGGAAAAAACATAAACATGTGCTTTTTCACTAATGAAAGCCAGCAGTAATGTTTATTACTGATACAAGGTCCATGGTTAATCCTGATTTATGTTACGTTTCATTTTGGTCAAGGATTTACCAAAAGGCCCTGAAGTGCATACTCCTTTAGAGCAGAAACTATTTTTCATTCACACTAGCATTTTCATCAGCTCACATAGGAAAGTGATCCGTGTTTTGGTGTTGCTGTCAGTCAGACACAGCAGGCAGTCCTGTGACAGAGTAATGCCTCTGTAAAAAGAGGTTCCTGTCTCATATATTTTGTAGGATACTTCCAAACATGTCTATCTGCATGAAAACATCCAAATGTCAACGCGGTTGTGGAATTAAAGTCTTGCACCATTATTTTCTCTTGGAGACCCATATAAACATATCTCTAGAACAGTTGTTCTCAACTAGAAGCAATTTTGCATCCAGGAAATATTTGGTAAGATTTGGAGACATTTTGGTTGTCACAACTGCAAGGGTGAATACTACTACTGGCATCTACTTGAAGACAGGAATGGCGCCGAACGTTTTAATTGCACAGGACAGCCCTCAGCAACAAGGAATTCTCCAGCACCAAATCAATAGTGCTAAGGTTGAGAAACTGCTCTAGAAGAAGCAACTGTATACAATAGGTAACGGCAAGCATAGGAGCCAACGGCTGTGAGATTGTCTGTGATTTTAGAAAGGAGACTGGGAGGAGCCCAGTAGATTTTTTATAAAGTTGTACTTTGTATTTGAGTACACTAACCTTCAGATCACTTGAATGAATCTGAGAATATATGAAATTCAGTAGAAGATAAAAGCAGGAGTCTTTAATAGTAAATGAAACAGAAACAAATGACCTGTAAGGTTCTCTCAACATCTCATAATAGGATCAAAGCCCTGAAATATTAATATGAACTCTTTTTTGAGCTTCTCCTTTAACAGACTGGATGCTGTTTGTGATTGCTCACAAATCAGCATACCACCTTGCCCCTGAAATGTCTGATTAAATTTCTCAAACTTTTTTTGTATGAAGTTTGTGGAAAGTATTCTTTCCTACAAGGGAAGCATAGACAGCCTTTGAGTCTTTCTCTCTTCTATCAAGATCTCATTTTTGTTTTGTTTTATCTTTTTTTTCTCTAGCTTCCCACTGATGGATTCTTGAAACATAATAACAAAAGTGTAATCTATATTTGGTCTCAGTGAACAAATCATATTTGTAAAATTTTTATTCTTAGCTAAAATGAAACCTCAAGTAATAAGAATTATCTATTTTCTCCAGAGATGTTACAAAACAGCTCAGAATTAAATATTATATTTATTTTAGTTTTAAACATATACTTAACTGATATTTTATGATTCAGAATAAGGGACATGGTCATAAAAATCAACATTGGAAAAGTAGCACATCTCCAATCAGAGTAATATATACCAAACTAGGATATCTCCTAAGCTGGGACTTTGTTCTGAAGCAGTCTCACTTGCTTACTTTATTAATACTTAGTGGTATCTATTAGCGCTTTTCATACACTTTTATAGCAGTAGGCATTAGCAATGTGATAACAGAAGCATCTGTTTCTACTATTTGCCAGGAATTTGATCAGGCAACCAAAAAAACTCCCCCTACCCTATCCCAAAATACAACAAAACAGTCCACTGGCAAAAATCTTAAATAACCTTGTTATGAAGGTCAGAAGAAGCTGTTCATTATGCCATCCTACCATGTCTGAGAAAGTATTAAAAAATCCTACATCCAGAACTAATGCAGAAATAAAATGATTACAAAGCAACATGCAGCAAGTTCTGATCAATTAGCAGCATCTCCAGAAGTCATGCTAGGGAAAAAGTGCCTGTAACACACATTTTTCACCTGAATTCTTATCAACAGTGAAAGCCTTGCAACATTGTCTTTAGAGCCCTCTCCAGTATACAGCTCACCACACTCTGCAACTTCTAGCAAGCATCTTTAGGCAACATCCCTTTCCTAATTGATTCTCAGTGGCAAGCACTATTTCAATCCAATCAGCATTTCTACAGTCCAAAGCCTATAATGTCCACAAGCAGGACAAAGTAATGGATCTTCCCTAGACCACCTCATGCCAGACAGTTTGGTATAAATTGTGAATATGCTATTTGAATGAGTCTATATCTTCTTTAAACAAAGAAAAAAATTAATGTGTTTTTCAGGAGGAAGCAAGTCAGATCAGAAAAGTTCTTCTGTTGGATTCTGTAGCAAAGCTATAATAAGGGTGTACTTATTAACCAATACAACACATCAAGAAATGTAAGAAATATAAATTATGAACATTAACATTTAGATAGACAGCAGGTCTTCTTGCCCCAGCTATCGACATCATCCTTTCCACATGTATCTTCTAGCAACAGAAGTCATTCCATTGTCCACTAGGAGGCTCATGACAGAAACATGAGAATCATCCTTGCACTAGCACGTTGAAGTAGTCTCCACAGACATCCATCCAACCTCCTAACAGTTTTCAGATTCACGACTTTCTTCTATCTGCTACTGCAATCAGACTCAATGGCATTTCACATCTCCTCTATCCATTTTCCAAACAGTAGCAAGTATAGCTTTTAGACAGTTTTATTTTAAAAATATTCAGCAAAGAAAATAACATTAAACTTGCATAGTATCCATTTTGCCATGCATGCTTCAGATAGGTAGATGAAAGACAGATGATGATAGGCAGACAGATGGGAAAGATAGAACAAACAGATCACTGTGAAATATTTCAGGCATTCAAAATCATAGATATCATATAATAAACAACTATAGCAGAAATAAAATATTTTAAACAACTAAAACCCCTATGCATTTCTCCTGTCTCCTTCCCTCTTTTTTTTCTCCAAAGGTAACATTACTTTGAATCTGGTATTTGTTGTTACCATCCATTTTTTTTTTTTGACTAGTTGTGTATGTATGGATAAACATTATTTAAGAGGGCTGTTCCTGTTTTCAAACTTTACATAAATGGCATAACTCGTACATCACTGGGAAACTTGATTTTTCTGCTCAGTGTTATGTTTTTGAGGTGTGATCATGTGGTACTAGTTCATTCATTTGAACAATGTGCAGTACTCTATTATGAAGTCATATCATTTATCTGTTCTCTTCTTAATAGATGTTTCAGTCACTTTTGGTCTTCACTACGCCAAGCAATATTGCCATGAACACCTTATCCTGTGTTACCAAAATCTTCCCTAGGATGTATGAGAAATGTGAAGGGTAGGATCATTACTAACAGTGCCCAATCACACCAAATACTACTCCAGAGCCATCAGTGAACATTCCCATCAACGTAAATGAAAGTTCTCATTGCTCCATATCTTCATCAACTAACTAAATTGTCAAAGTGAATTTTAATTTTTCAAATTTGATGGTTGGGTAATAAACTTTCAATTTTTTACTTCTATTTTCTGAATATTCATTGACACTGAGAATATATTTATGCATATAGGTTAGGCTTCTCTCTCCATTCCCTCTTCCTCTCCTTTGTTCATTCACCTATTGCATTATTACCTTTTAAAAATTCATGTAGAAAACCTCTATTAATTCTAGATCTTAACTCTTTGTTAGATCTATTTCAAAAATTTTTAGATATTTCAGAGATATTCTCTCAACCTGTAGCTTATAGTATTTTTAGTGTCTCTATTGACCAGAAAATTTTAATTTTAAATAATTAACCCTGTCCTTTAAGATTTATGCTATTTTGTAACTTAATCATTTCTTAAACTCAAGATCACAAAACTATTTTTTTCAAAATTTCCATTTTTTTTTTTTTGGTCAAAGGTCTGCCTTTCCTATTTCAGCCTTTCATCCACATAACTGTTTATGTTGGTAGAATGAAATAGGAATCCAACTGTTTTTCGCATGGATAACTAATTTTCCCAGAACCATTTATAGACTGGGTCACTCTGTCTCTACAATTCTAATGACTTATCTGGAACATATTGTTTCTAAATAATATTTCCAGTCCCTTAAAATTCTCCATCTTTCTATTTGCTTAATTTGAAGCAATTACTAGGCTATGTAATCATAATTATTATGCAGTTAAATAAGTTTGGTAAAGTCTACTTTTCTTACACTTCTTTTCAAAAACTGCCTCAGCTATTCTTGGCCCTTTGTAACTTCACATTAGTTTTACAAGAAGTTGTTAAGATCCTCCAAAATCCTTTTAAGTTTTGAGTAGACATTACATAGACAATATACATTATTTCAGGTAAATTGATGTGTCTTTAAGATAATGAGTGTTTTCTACCTGATATCAAACTATACTACAAGGCTACAGTAATCCAAATAGCATGGTACTGGTATAAAAATAGGTACATTGATCAATGAGACAGAACAGAGAGCCCAGAAATAAATCCACATCTATACTCTCACTTAATATATGACAAAGGAGGCAATAATATACAATGTGGTAAAAATAATGGTGTTGATAAAACTGTACAGATACACGCAAAATCATTACAGTGGATCACATTCTTATACTATAGATAAGAATAAACTCAAAATGTATTAAAGACTTAAGAGTAAGACCTGAAACCATAAAATTTCTAGAAAAAACATGGGCAGTAAACTCTCTGATATTGCTATTAGTAATTTCTTTTTGAATATATCTCCTCACAAAAGGGGAAAAAAATGGGACTACATCAAACTAAAGGGTTTTTGTACAGCAAAGGAAACCATCAACAAAACAAAAAGATAACCTACTGTTTCAGAGAAGAGATTTGCTAATGATACATCTCATAAGAGGTTAGTATCCAAAATATATAAAGAATTAACAGAACTCAAAAACAAAAAAATCCCAAACAATCCAATTAAAAAATGGGCAGAAGACCAGGACAGATACTTCTCCAAAGAGGAAACACAGATGGCCAATAGACATATGAAAAGATACTCAAGGTCACTAATCAGAGAAATAAAAATTAGAACCACAATGAGATATCACCTGACACCTGTCAGAATGGCTATCATCAATAAATCAAAGAACAAATGTTGGCAAGGATGTGGAGAAAAGGAAACTCTCATATATTGTTGGTAGGATTGCAAATTGGTATAGCCACTATGGAAAACAATCTGGAAGTTTCTGAAAGAATTAAAAACGGATATACCTTTTGACCCAGCAATTGCACTTCTAAGGATTTATCCAAAGAAAACCAAAACAGTAATTCATAAAGATCTATGCACTCCGCTGTTCATGGCAGCATAATTTACAAAAGCCAAGATAAAGAAGCAACCTAAATGACTGGACGCCTAGATAAAAAAGTGATAGTTCATATATACATGGAATATTAGCCATTAAAAAAAATGAAATCCTACCATTTGCAATGACATGGATGGACCTAGAGGTTGTTATGCTGAGTGATATAAGTCAGAGAAAAACAAATATCATATGGCTTAACTTAATGTGAGGAATCTAAGGAACAAAAAAGTACAAACTAATCCCAAAGAGACTCATAAATATAGAGGTGATGGCCAGTGCGGAGAGGGAGTGGGGGCATGAGAGAATGGGGTAAAGGATTAAAGAAGTGCAAGTTAGTAATTGATAGAGGTCATGGGGATGAGGAACACAGTAAGCATTAATGTCTTGGCTAGGAGATCCAAAGGAGAGAAAGAGCAATTAGGGGGATTGTTTTCTAAACTACATAAATGTCTAATCAATGTACTATATACTTGAAACTAACAAAATAAAAAAAAAGATGAGTGTTTTGATTCCAAAACTTTGTCTACCCTTACTCAAGTCTTACATACTTAAATATGCTGAAATTTCTTTTTAAAAAGTAATACAAAAACAATACAAAATGTTAGAGCTATTCCTATATACTTTATGATTATTATGTAATGTTATTATATGTATTAATTTCTTTTTACTGATAGATAGTGGCTATGTAAATTTTCAGTTGACCTTGAATTCAGTAAACTGTCAAAACTCTATTACTAGTTCTGTAGTTTAAATATGCTTTCTAGTTTTCTATGAAATTAATAATATCATTGGCAAATTAATTATTTTTCTTTTCCTTTCTAATTTTTAAACTTATTTCTCTATCTTACTGCACTGACCAGGATCTGCAATATAACACTGAATAGAGAAAGCTATTGACATCTTTTTTTATTTCTAAAAATAATGGGAAATTTCTAAATTTTTGTGATTAAGTATGATATTTAATGAAGAATTTGAATAGATATCCTTTTCAGGTTAAAGAGGTTTCTTCTGCATTAGTTAGGAATACTTATGGATTAAAAAAGAATATCTAACATTGATGTTTGCAAAAAGATAGTTAATTATCTCATACAGCAACAAATTGAAGGTAGATAGTTTTAGGTTTGGGCAGCAGCTCATAAATATCAGTGTACTGAATTAGGGTCTTTGACCTTTTACGGCATAATTCCAAGCACAGCATACACTTACAATCACAATTATAGAGAAGCAATAGGGGGATATAGGATCACATTTATTTTTTATAAGGGAGAAAAGTCATCTCCAGAAGCTCCCATTAGAATTCTCTTTATAGCTCATTGTCCAAAACTGGGTCATATAGCCTCCCTCACACTAGAGAAGCTAGGAAAGTGAGTTCAGTTGATCCTGGAACAACATGGGTTTGGACTGCACAGGTCTGCTTATACACAGATGTATTTTTCAATAGATAGATTTAAAAACTTTTTGGAAATTTGCAATAATATGTAAAAACTCACAAACTACACAGCTCATAAATATTTAAAAAAATCAAGAAAAAGTTATTTCATGAATGCATAAAATATATGTAGATAAAAAAATCTATTATAAGAAGTAAAAATTTATCATATCTCACACAAAATGTTATAGACCATACAAGCTTCCATTCGGTTGAGAGAAATATAAACAAACTTAAATCATAACTGAACAAAATTAACTATGGTAAATACTGTATTACTATAATAATTTTATAGCCACCTCTTCAATCAATTATAATAGGTTGTCATTAAGTAATCATATTGCTGCTGCTTCATTATCAATGCATACATTGTTATACCTGAAAATACAAATTTCTTCTTTATATTATGCTTTCATTTATTTTCTAGTGTTAGTAATATGTATAACATCTACAATGTTTTATATCACATAAAACAATACTGATATAGGTACTGAAAGATGATTCATTTTATAAGGACATGACATAAACTTACATTATTGACAAATACGGTATAGAACTGAAAATGTATTTTCTCTTCCTTATGATTTCTCAGTGACATTTTTTTCCTCTAGCTTACTTTATTGTAAGGATACAGTATATAAAACATATAAAATGTTACTTGACTATGTTATCAGTAAGGCTTCTGGCCAACAGTAGGATATTAGTTTAAGTTTTTGGGGTGCCAAAATTTATGTATGAATTTTTGACTGCGTGGGGTCAGTACCCCTAACCCCCACCAATGTGAGTTAACTGTAGTTGGCATTTTTAATATTGATAGTGAAAAGCAGGTAAGTAAAAGGGGTTTAGGAGTAGACAAATCAAAATCTGCATTATATTTGCTTTCCATCTGAATGCAAATAATGAATGTATGAAAGTGCTGAATTATTTTTCTTTATGCTGCTTCTATTTTATCCTATTTATCAAGTTATTTAAATAACTTTTAAAACTGAATCATTTGCTTTAATAGGATCGACTGTACCTAGTCTTGATGTATCTTTTTTTTATGATGTAATGAATTAAATGCATTAGTATTTTTTGCATTTAAATTCATTGGTGAGATTTATCTATGATTTTTTTTCTTAAACTTTTATTGTGTAGTTTTGATCTTAATATTAAACTAGACTCATTAAAATAAATTGGATGACTTCCTTCTTCGATTTCCTGGAGGAAAATTCACATAAGGATTGTTGATTAGGTAGGCTAATTTCTCATCATCTGCTTTCCCATGGTTAGGAATTTGGACAGTAAGATCGTCAGGGGAGCTTACAACAACCTCCTGCCTCAACCAGTGAACTACACTTTGGTTCCATATCAATTCACCATGTGTAGTGCCCTGCCCACTAGTCTACAAGAGCCAATTTCTTGTGCCACATAGTGTTGGTATCTGATACCAACAAGGTCATGGCTGTGGCTTCATTCACCACTTTGTGTTTCTGTTCTGTTTGTGGTCTGCAGAAAGAGCTTGTTCTGGAGCCCAAATATATAGTTTTGGTTTTCTGCTACTGTTTTTATATTTTACATAGTTTATATTTTATTATATATGTTATTAATTGAAAGACTATGTAAACTCATGTACAATCTTGATCAGAAGCCCAAAAGGACTCTCTGAAAATGTGGGCTATGCTAGCCCACAAGATTTTGCTCTTGCCTAAGTCTCTATCCTAGGCTCTTACTCCTTCCCTCTTATTTTTCATGCTTCATTCAAATGGCCTGCATTCTGTTCCTGGCTCAAAGTCTTTTCAGCTTAAGGATTTTAAAAATATTTTCTAACCTACCCTGGAATTCTTCCCCATCCAGCCATTCAATCATATCAACATACCATACCATATTACTAAATATCACTCAACTTCAGATTTAATTTGCATATCATTTCTTAGAGAAGGCTTTCTTCTCCACCACATTTCTGCTTAGTTGGAATTCCTATTACATGCCCTCGCAGCATCATATGCTTTTATCCCCCTCAGAATTTATTGCAGTTGTCATTAAACAACTATTCGGTTAATCTGTTTATTGATAACTACTTCCAGAACTAGATAGTAAGCTTGGCGAGGAGAGGAACACTTTCTGTCTCGTTCATTTTATCTCCAGCATCAGCACATTCTCTAAGACATAATGAGAAATCAGTAAGACTTTAGCAAATCAGTAAATAACTTAGACTTATTTCCATTGTTTCATGATAAAATATAGGTTCTATAAAATTAAAGCTATAAAAAGATTTAGGATAAAAAAAAGCATATAGCAGGATTTTCAGTGAAGGTTGCAGCCTAGGTAAACCCTGTGCTTGCCTCCGCCTACAACCACATAAAAATTACAGAACAGCCATCATTAAGAAACACCTGAAGACTGGCTGAACAGAAGTCTTATAATGAAGAATATAAAAGTGTGCCATGTTGAGACTGTAAGAAGGATGGAGACACAGAACAAGCAGGTCCCATACATCTGGTGTGGTAATTAAGAATCCGGAGGAATATTGTGGCTATAGAAGTTCCCCTGAAGAGTCAAGTTTCCAAGCTCCAAACTGGCCTCCCCAACTCAGGGCATCAGTGACAGGAAGAGAAACCCCCATAACATTTTGCTCTGAAAACCAGAAGGAATTGTATCTGAAAGAGAGGAAGAGCTGCTGGAAATTGAGGGAATTTCTTGAGAGAACTGCGCACAGACTTGCTCGTTCACATACTCACTTGCTCTAAGCTCCAGTGCAGGATATTGCTACTTGTTGAGCAGGTGGGCACCAAGTCTGAGTCTCCATCAACTTTGCTAACATCATTCTCCTTGAAACCCTGAACCCTGAGACTCTGCCCCACTTAACACTCTTGCCTGCCTGAGCCTCTTTCAGCAGCTTTTCTACACAAGCAGCATGTCTTGGCTTATGCTACTGACTTTCTCAAAAATCTCTCAAATGTCCACAAATCGCAAGCAAGCAGTGGCTGGCTTTGCCATGCCCTGTTTCTAAGTAGCCTCAAGCCCAGCACAAGCAGCCACCAGTCTCAACATGCACTGTAACTCTCCCATTAGATAACCCCAAGCTTGGCAGATAGCTTCCATTAAGTGGCCATAAGCTCAGAACAAGCAGCAACAAACTGCAGATCATACTGTACCTCCTTAGGCATCCCAAGCCGGACACAAGGGTAGTTGACATTAGCCTGCACTGGAGCCCCTCCCAAGAGAAGTCAGAAACAACAAACCCAGTGACTGGCTTCAGTCCACTCCAAAGTAATACATAATAAACTCCACAAATGACATACCCAAAGAGGGGAATCAGCTGGCACCAGAGCCCACTAAAGCAACTGCTGCTCTGTGGAGTCAGCCCTTGCACAAAAGTTTGTCCACTGTCATCATGGCCAGCTCTCACAACCATTCAGCCTACCCACTGATGTGCCCACAGCAATCGAGGTTCAACTATAACAGGAGGACAGACAGAAGCCACACAAGGGACACAACAAGAGCACCTGAATCAGGTGACCAATGAGACTGTGCCACTGGGCCCCACAGGACATGTACTACAAAAGTCCACTCTGCCAAGCCTGGAAAATGTATCAGATCTATTTGATATACAGGAAAAAACACAGAGAGTCAACCAAAATGAAGAGACAAACATGTCCCAAATGAAACAACAAAACTCCAGAAAAAGAAATAAATGAAACAAAGACAAGCAATTCACTAGATACAGAGTTTAAAACACTGGTTTTAACAATGTTCAATGAATTTAAGGGAAGAATAAACTCAGTGAAAGTTCAATGAAGATATAGAAAACATAAAAAGAGGAGATAGAAAAAAATTTAAAAAGAACCACTCAGAAATGAAGAATGGAATAACTGAAATGAAGATTATATTAGGGAATCAACATCATATCAGAGGGAAAAAAAAGATCAAATCAGCAATCTAAAAGACCAGGGAGTAGAAAACACCGAATTGGAAGAGAAAAAAAAAATTTTTTAGATGAGGATAGTTTAAGGGACAACATAAAACATCAAGCACACCAACCTTCACATCATAGGTGTACCAGGAGAAGAGAAGGAGCAAGATATTGAAAAGCTATCTGAAGAAATAATAACAAAAAATTTCCCTAACCTGGCAAAGGAAATAGATGTGTAAGTCCAGGAAGCACAGAGAGTCCCAAACAAAGTGAACCCAAAGAAGTCTACACCAAGACATATCATAGGGAAAATTCCAAAAGTTAAAAACAAAGAGATAATACTAAAAGTATCAAAGTAAAAGTAGTTATATACAAGAGAGCTCCAACAAGACTGTCAGCTTATTTCTTAACAGAAACTTTGCAGGCCAGAAGGCACAAAATATTTGAAGTAATGAAAAACACAAAGACCTACAACCACAAACGAGACACTGTACCCAGCAAGGCTATCATTTAGATTCATAGGAAAAAGAGCTTCCCAGACAAGAAAAAGCTAACATTGTTCATCAGCACTAAACCAGCTATAATATCACCAGTATTACAAAAAATATTAAAGAAACTTCTTTATATAAAAAAGATAGAGAAATATGAGTAAAAAATATAAAGAAAAAGTCTCACTAACAAAGTAAACACTTAGTAAAAGCAATGGATCAAACAACAAAAAAGCTAGTACAAAAGTTAAAAGGCCAAAGTAGAAAGGCATGTGTAATTATGATAATAAATTAAGTGATATATACCACACATACATACACACAAAAAAATGAAAATAAAAACAGTGAGTAAAAATTGTAGTAATTTTAGAATGTGTTCAAACTTAAGCAACTCTCAGCATAAAACAGACTGCTATAAATGAAGCATATAGTAACCACAAACCAAAAATGTATAAAAGATATATACCAGAAAAAAGAGAAAGATATCCAAATACAACATTATTGAAAGTCATCAACATACAAGAAGAGAGCAAGAGAAATAGGAACTAAGAACCACAGAAACAGACAACAATTAATAAAATGGCAATAACTACATACCTATCAATAATTATTTTAAATATAAATGGACTACTTGCTCCAATCAAAAGACATAGGGTGGCTAAATGAATAAAAAACAAGACTCATACATATTCTACCTACAAGAGATCCACATCAGATCGAAAGATACACACAGACTGAAAATAAAGGGATACAAAAGATATTTCATGCAAAAAACACACACACAAACAAACAAACAAACAAACAAAAACAAAATAAAAGCTGGGGTCGCAATATTTATAACACACAAAATAGATTTGAAAACAAAGGCTGTAATAAGAGACATAAGGCCATTTTTATGAAATGTTGAATGAAGTATCTACTTGACCAGAGGATGTAGCTCTTGTAAACATCTATGCATCCTACATAGGAGCACCTAAATATGATGGCAGGTATTGATGGACACAGAGGGAGAGCATAACAGTAATTCAGTCATAGTAGGGGACTTTAACACTCCATTGATGTCAATTAGTAGATAACCCAGACAAAAAATTAAGGAAGCAGTGGTCTTTAATGACACATTAGAGTAGATTGACAATATTTTAAAGATATTTCACCCAAAAGCAGGAGAAGATATATTCATTCCAGTACACATAAAATGCTTTCCAAGAGAGACCATATGTCAGGCCACAAAACAAGATTCAATGAATTTAAGACAACTAAAATCATATCAAACATCTTTCCATATCACAATGGTATAAAACTAGAAATGAATCACAAGAGGAAAACAAAATCACACAAACACATGGAGGCTAAATAACATACTACTAAATAATGGATTAACAATGAAATCAAAGAAGATATCAAGATACCTTGAGACAAATGAAAATGAACACACAATGACTCAAATCTATGGGACGCAGCTAAAGCAGTTCTAAGAGGAAAATTCATAGTGGTACAGGCCTACTTCAAGAAACAATAATCTCAAATAAACCTTACACCTAAAGGAATTAGAAAAAGAAGAAAAAAGCCCAAAGTGAGTAGAAGCAAGAAAGTAATAAATATTAGAGCAGAAATAAATAAAAAACAAAAAAGAAAAAAATCAATGACACCAAGAGATGGTTCACTGAAAAGACAAACAAGATTGATAAACCTTTATTTAGGTTCATAAATAAAAAAAAAGAGAGAGGGCCCAAGTAAATAAAATCAGAAATAAAAGAGAAGTAACAACCAGTGAAACAGAAATACAAAAGATTATAAAGAAATATAATGAATGATTATATGCCAATAAATTGGAAACTCTGGAAGAAATGGATAAATTCCTAGAAACATAAAATCCTCCAAGGCTGAACCAGGAAGAAACAGAAAATTTGAATAGATTGATAACTACTAATGTAACCAAGTTGGTAAAAAATATATATATATATCTCCAACAAACAAAAGGCCTAGACTAGATGGCTTCACGGGTGAATTTTATCAAACATTCAAAAAAAAATTGAAGAGGACAAAAGGCTTCCAAACTCATTTTATGAGGTCAGCATTATCCTAATACCAAATCCTAAGACACTTTAGAAAAAAAATTATAGGCCAAAATCCCTGATGAACATACATGTAAAAATCCTTAACAAAACATTAGCAAACTGAATTCAGCAATATATTAAAAAGATCATACAACGTGGCTGACTGGGATTTATTCCTGTGTTGTAAGGTTGGTTCAGTATCCACAAATCATTAGTTTGATATACTACATAAACAAAATGAAATATAAAAATCATGATCACGTGAATAGATGCAGAAAAGTTATTAGACAAAATCCAACACCATTTATGATAAAAACTCAGAGAAAAGTAGAGATAGAAGGAATATACCTCAAAATAATAAAGGACACATAGGATGAGCCCACAATAACATTAAATTCAATGGTGAAAAGCTAAAAGTGTGTTTTTTTTTAAATCAGAAATGAGACAAAGATGTTCCCATTCATCACTTTTATTTAACATAGCATTGGAAATCTTAGCCTCAGCAAGCAGACAAAATAAAAAAAGCATCCAAATTGGAAAGGAAGAAGCAAAACTATCATTATTTGCAGATGACATGAAATAGAATATAGAGAAACCTAAAAATTTCACCAAAAAACTATTATAATAAATTCCGTAAGTAGAATACCTAATTAATATTTAGAAATCTGTTGCATTTTTATAAACCAATAACAAACTATCAGAGAAAGAAATCGAGAAAACAACTCCATTTACAATGACATAAAAAGAACCTAACAATAATTTAACTAAGGAGGTAAATGACCTGTACTCAAAAAAAACTAAAAGAGATTAAAGAAATTGAGGAGATACAAATAAATGGAATATACCATGCTCATGGATAGAAAGAATTAACATCTTAAAATGTTCATACTACTTAAAGCAATCTACAGTCTATAGCCATGCCACCCTGAAGAAGCCTGATCCCACCGGATCTCAGAAGCTAAGCAGGATTTGGGCCTGGTTAGTACTTGGATAGAAGACACCTAGGAAGACCAAGTGCTGTAGGTATAAAAAATAAAAAATAAGGGATTGTAGGCTGACAAAGTCCTGCAATCTGTGATGTCAACCAAGGGCTGTCTCACTTAAAAAATTAAAAAATAAATAAAAAATAAAAATAAAAAATTAAAGCAATCTACAAATTCAATGCAATTCTTATTGAAATACCAATGGTATTTTCCACAGGACCAGAAAAAATAATCCTAAAATTTATATGGAACCATAAAAGACCCCAATTAGCCAAAGAAATCTTAAGAACAAAGTTGGAGGTATCATGTTACTATATATCAAACTATACTACACTAATCAAACTAGGCTACAGTAATCAAAACAGCATGGTACAGGCATAAAAACAGATACATAGGTCAATGGAACAGTATTGAGAAACCAGAAATAAACTCACACCTATATGATCATCTTTTAGCATATAATTGAGATATATAACATCTGAGGTTTTATTGTTCAAATGCCAAAAAAAAAAAAAAATCTGATAGACTTATGAGGTAAAACTAGAATGCCTGTTACTCCTGAGACCTATTTTATTCCTTCAACCTTCTAAAGAGTTCTTATTAGGTCTTAGCAGAATAATGCAGCACTTTGCTGAAAAGATGCAGCCTAGAAATCTAGAACTTGAAGCCAAGATGGAGAAGATCTCCATGACCTTGCCCTTAGGGAGTTGTAGATGGGGAGGAAAGTGACCCAGACAAAGGCGGCAAGAATATACGAATGGCTAAAAACAGTTTCTTCAATAAATGGTGTTGACAAAACTGTTCAGATATGTGCAAAATCATTAAAGTGGATCACTTTCTTATACCATACACAAGAATAAACTCAAAATGGATTAAAGACTTAAATGTAAGACCTGAACCATAAAACTCCTAGAAGAAAACAAAAGCAGCAAACTCTTTGAATAACACTTAGTAAAGTGTTTTTGGATATGTTTCCTCAGGTAAAGGATACAAGAAAAAATAAACTGAAACCATATCGAACTTTTTTGCACAGTAAACCACTGACAAAACAAAAAGTCATCCTACTGAATGGGAGAAGATATCCCATTATGCATCCCATAAAGGGTTAAAATACAAAATATAGAAGGAATTCATAGAAATTCACACACACACACACACACACACACACACACACACACACACACACACACACACAACACTTCAATTAAAAAATGGGTAGAGGACCTGAGTAGATATTTCTCCGAAGAGGATATATGGATGGTTAATAGACATATTAAAAGATGGTCAACATCACAAATAATCAGTGAAATGCAAATTAAAACTACAATTAGATATCATCTCACATGTGTCAAAATGTATATCATCAATAAATAAACAAATAAGTGTTGGTGAGGATGTGGAGAAAAGGAAACTTTCACGCATTGTTGGTGGGATTGTAAATTGGTGCAGTCACTATGAAAAAGTTTGAAGGTTCCTTCAAAATTTAAAAATGGAACTACCATGTGACATAGCAATTATACTTCCAAGTATTTATCTGAAGAAATCTAAAACATGGAAAGATATATACAGCCCTATGTTCCCTGCAGCATTATTTATAATAGCCAATGTATGGAAGCAACCTGTGTCCATTGATAGATAAATGAACGAAGTGGTACATATATACAAGGAACATTACTCAGCCATAAAAAAATGAAATCTTGCCATTTGAGATATGGATGAACCTAGAGGGTATTATGCTACATGAAACAAGTCAGAGAAAGTCAAATGCCATATGACCTCATTTATATATGGAATCTATAAAACAAAATAAATGAACAGAAACAAAATAACAGATACAGAGAACTGATGGTTCAGATGGGAAGGGGGGTAGGGCATGGGTGAAATGGTAAAAGAGATTAAGATGTACAAATCGTCAGTTATAAAAAGACTCGGGATGTAAAGTCAAGCATAGTAATAATCTCAATAATATTTTAATAACTATGCATGGTGTTAGATGGATACTAGACTTAGAGTGATTATTTGTTAAGGTATATAAATGTCTAATCACTATGTGGTATGCCTGAAGCTAATATAGTATTGGATATTAACTGTAATTGAAAAATAAAAAACAATTTTAAAAATCATATAGCAAAGAAGAAATGCTGATAGAAAAGGTAAAATATGAATCATCGCTTTCAGGCAAACAAATTTAAGAACTGAGCTTTCTACACATACTACAATTATATTATTGTAATTCAGAGCCACTATTTATAATTCCTATCATTTCGAGGTAGAATTAGGTTGTATGTTATTTGTTACTATAATAGACAAATTACAAAAGTCTTTAATGAATAAAAGTGAATTAACACAGATTCATAATTAGACATAATGAAATCACTCTAATTCAATGACATTATATCATCTATTTTTAAGTGGTAGAGAAAGACAAAGATATGGCTTAGGAATGGAAATTCTACAATGACATGTAACCTCTCATCTATCAAGATTGCTACTATCAAAAAATAAAACAGAAAATAAGTGTTGGTGAAGATGAAGAAAAATAGAACTCTTGTGCACTGTTGGCAGGAATATAAAATGGTATAGTCACTATGAAAACAGTTTAAATGTCTCTTTAAAAAATAAAAATAGAAAGACCATGTGACGACCCAGCAACTTCACTTCTAGGTATGTATCCAAAAGAATTAAAAGCAAGGTCTCAAAGAGGTATTTGTACACCCATGTTCAGAGAAGTTTATTTACAATAACCAAATGGTGGAAACAATCCAAGTCTTTATGAATTGTTGAAGGGATAAACAATATGTAGTACATACATAGGTTAGGGACTAAAGGTTTGTACTTCCACCAAATTCATGTTGAAACTCTACCACCAGTGGGATGGTATCAGGATTAGATAAAATCACAAGAGTAGAACCCTCATTAAGGGGATTAGTGTCTTCATCAGAGTCTGGAGAGCTTGCCTTCATTCTCTGCATTCTGCTGTGTAAGGACATGTTGAGAAATCGGCAGCCTACAACACAGAAGAGGGCCCTCACCAGAACTCGACCATGCTGTCACCCTGATCTCAGACTTCCAGCCTCCGGAACTATGAGAAATAAATTTCTGTTGTTTATAAGCCATCCAGTCCATAGTATTTTTGATGTAGTAGCTCAAGCTCACTAAGACAGAAATTGGCAACAAGAAGTAGATGTGCTGCTATAACAAACACCTAAAAATGTGAAAGGGGCTTTGGAACTGGTAATAAGGAGCTAGAAAAGTTTTGAGGTGCATGCTAGAAAAAACCTACATTGCTATGAATGGACCACTAATGGAGATTTTGTTGTGAGCTCAGAAAGACGAAATCTATAGAGAAAGACTTACCTATGTAATTTTGAGCAGAATGTTGGTAGAAATGTGGGAGATGAAGGCCATTTTGATGAGGTTTCAGATGGAATTGAGAAATACGTTATTGGAAACTGGAGGAAGGCAATTCTTGTTATAGAGTAGCACAGAACTTGGATGAATTGGTTTTGTGTTCAAGTGTTTTGTGGAAGTTAGAAGTTTGTAAGATGTTTTGGAATATTTAGCTGAAATTATTTCTAAGCTGTACTGAAGGTACAGCTTCACTTCTCTTGACTCTAACAAAACGTGAGAGAAGTGACTTAAAGGTGAAATTGTTAAGCAAAAATGAAGCAGAATTTGAACATTTGGAAAATTTTCAGTCTAGCCATATTGCAAAAAATGAGAACACAAGTGACCCTTTGATAAGGAGATTCAAGAGAATCCACAAGCTATTTTTCAAGAAAATTGAAGAATGACCCCCAGATTAGATCAGAAATCATCAAGGATGCCACTCACATCACAGGCCCACTGTGCAAAAGCCTGGGCGTGGGTGGGTAGGGCAAAGTTCTTTCAAAGGAGGGAGTCAGCTCTCCAGTCAAGCCTCCCTGGGTGCCCCTCGCTAGTCTCTCAGGGTTTGGACTCCTGTTGAGAGCTCAGCATGGGCTTTATGCTGCAGATACAAGATTTCAAAGGATGAAGCCACCTACTGGAGCCATGGGCTAGGGACCCCAGATTAGGAGAGCCACCTGTAGGACCTCAACCTGGAAAGCCACAGAGCCCAGGTAGAGAGCTGCTGTGGGGGTAAGGCCACTGCAGAAAGCCAGTGTAGGACTGTCTCAGTGAACTATGGGAGTGATGTCACCCCCAGTGAAACTGGAAGGCAGGGAGGTTTATTCTTGAGCCTTAAGATGTAATGCTTGCTGTTTGCCCTGCTAAATTTTAGACTTATTTGCAACACATTATCCCTTTTTCTTTCCTATTTCTCCCTTTTGAAACTGTTATGTCTACTTTATGTCTATCCTACCACCGTATTTTGGAAGCACATAACATGTTTGGTATCAATGGTTCACAGCTGAAAAGGAAGGAACTTTCCTCAGGATAGATCATATCAATAAGACTTTGGACTTTACACCTTAGAGTTGATGCTGGAATGAGTAAAGACTTTTTGAATTGTTGGGATGAATGAATGTATTCTGCATATGAGAAGGGCATGAATTCGAGAGGGGGCAGGGATAGACTGTTCCCGACTGCATGTTTGTGTTCTCCCAAAAGTCATATATTGAAACCCTACCCCCAATAGGATTGTATTAAGAAGTAGAGTCTTTGGGAGGCAATTAGGATTAGATGAAGTTGTGAGGTGAAATCAATATAAAGAAGCCAATATATAGAGAGAATCAGTCAAATGTCAAGGAAATCCTGAGGGTGTCTAAATCTAGATTTCTGCTATCCCAGAGCCATAGACAACATTAAGAACTCTTTGTCTTCTTTTTTTAAAAAAACAAAAAACAAACAAGAAAACACCCTTTTGACTATTTTGTCTCATTTGATCCTATCCTATCACTGGAGTTAGAAGGAGAGCTAAGAGTTATGGCTTCCTCTGCCCTGCCTAGTGACAGGACTGCAAATGTTGCTGTGATGACAGACAACTTAAGAGTCTCTCTTCCTAACATCACATAGCACATTGCTACATTTTCTAGAGAATTATTAAAATTATTAATGTGTAGTAATAAAAGTACTTTATGTCTATGGTTCGGGTTTATAGTTTTTAAAACATCTTTCATACTTATTCCACTAAGATACTCAAAATAATCCTGCAAAAAGTTAAAACAGATTAGCAAATCAAGACAAAAGAGTCTGGCTTGAAACCCACTTTCCCCCACCAAACACTAATACAGACATGCTTTTCCAAAGAATGCTTCTGATTATTGCTCTTACAGAGATTCACAATGCTGACTGCTTAGTAAATGCTCAGCTTCATAGAAGAAGTATTTAATTTCTTGTATGACTCAAATAGCAATAGCTTACTTTTAAAACAAGTGATTTCTATTATCTTTGGTTGTCTAGACTTACTTATTTTGGTATCTCCAAACTCTTATACATATTAAAGATAATTTTGAATAGTGATATGACTTTTGTTCTCCTTCCAGGTTGGAAATAAAGGCTTAAACAAATTTAACTGAATCAACATTAGAAATTTAGATAATGAACCAGCTTTTAAATTTCTCACAGAAACTCATCCCTTGGTTGCATTTATATCATAGGCAATTAATTGGACTGAAGCAAATATTCTTTGATGACCATCAAGCATAAGGCAGAGTCATTTTAATATGACAGAATTATTATTGATTTGGGAATATTATACAAAATTGGTATATCCAAACAAAATCAAAAAGGCTCTCTGATTATAAAATATCAAAGTTTTCAGGCAAGTCCTTCCTCAGAAACAAGCCTAAATATTGGAAAACCCTTATCCCATTACATTAAGGAATGATTTTAATGATGGTCTTCCTGAAATGACTGAATTGCACTGAATCAATTCTATGAACTGCTTAGAGAAGTAGTTCACACTAAGCATCTATCACTCAAGCATGTACACATTATTTTTAAATGTATGGAATTGGGAAAGTATATGATATGTAGTTAGACCAGTTTTGCCAAATCACTAGACATTTGACTCCAGGTTATTTTCAACGTAACTGAATATTTTTCTCCTTTGTAAATACATTTTTGTGTGTGTGTGTGTGAAAATGAAAGGAACAGTAGATAGAGAAATCATACAAATTTATAATCGTAAATTTATAAACCATAATTTTTCATATCAATATTAGTTACTATTATTTAGGTTACATTTTTCTAAAGTAACAGATAAGAACAACTTTACAAAACATCCCTTTTTTGGACTTTAACAAGTTGAAACAGTATTCTGGAACTTTGTTTCCAACAGCAGTCAATAACAGCTTTAAACACACATAGAATATGTGAACCAAATTTAATGTTTAATGTAGCAAAATTCCTGTTTATCATTTTAGTATCTCCTTGTATAGCCGTAGGAAATTGTATTTTTGCCAAACATCGAATTTTAAGTCAGGTCACATCTCCTACACAATTCACCTATGTGATGCGACCATATTTAAGAGTCAACAGTGCTGGGAATTACCTAAAGAAAAAAAGTACATTAGATACTTATTGTGTGACATTTTGGGTAAATGTAGCTAAATAGTAACTGTGTAGCTAAAGTGGTAACTGCTAAATGACTCCACCAACACTGAGTCTTGCTAAGGAAAGAAGGCAATGATAAAGAGGGTAAAATGGGATTTAATTATTCCCTTTCTTATACCATGTAACAAGTATATAAGTTATATTTCTAATTATTGAGTAGTCAATATTATTAATTAAAATTCCGAAGAGAGTATTGTCAACCAAAATGGCACAGTAGAACAATCTAAGTTAGTCCTGCCACAAAATTAATAAAAACCCCAGCAAAATCTGTCAGAATCAAATCTTTTGGAATTATGGATATTAACCAGGAGCTGGCAACAACTTAGAAAAATGCTTAATAAAGAAAAATTTGTGGAACCTTGGTAAAAGCAGAGATCTTTGTGGTGTTTTAATTTACACTGGTCCCATTAACCAATACCAGGCTCAGATGTAACCTTGATGACTATGGCTTACATTAACAGTACAGTTACCAATACCGGGGGGAACAGAACAGACTTCATGCATAAAGAGATGTGTTTGTTCAGTTAACCTATCTAGTGACTTTTCGAATCAAAAGGCTTACCTTATCCCGCCTAACTTGGAACTCTCTCAGTGCAGAGACAGTTACCTAGGAGATTTATTAAATTTATAAATATATTAATCATGGCTACCTAAGGGCAATGAATAACAGATGGGGCAAATAATATACTAACCATAAAGCTTGGGAAGAAAGCCTACAGAATAAAATGCTTTGAGGAATAAGGGTTTTGGAAAGCTAAAACATAATATTGGGAATCCAGAAGGCTGTGTGTACAAGTTTAGAAAAGACAGGAGGAGGCCCTAAATTCTCACCTCTGGCCAAGCTTTGGACTCTGCACAAGCAGGAAGTGAAGGCTAAGGCAGAGTTGTAAACCCCCTGGCTGAGTGTTGAAGGCATGTTCAAACTCATACACAGCCTATCCAAATACTAGACAATTTTATTTCCAGCCATTTAAGGAAATCTTTGTCTAATTACCAGCTGATTACCAAGTTAATAGAATGGAGAATTCAGTGGCCAAACATGATAAAGAATACAGACTGTATAAAATAGTTCAGAAAAGCCACTAAACAGCTACAAGAAGAAATAAAAAGCCAAGAAAAAGGAGAATATGATTTCCAAATATGCACAATTATAATATTCAAAATGTCCAGTTCATTACAAAACTTATAAGGTATGTAGTAAAATAAGAAAGTATGGCCCATATAAAGGGAAAAAAGAGAGAGAAAGAAAGGGATTCTCTCTGAGTAAGCCAGATATTGAACTTATTAATCAAAGATTAAAATAGTTATTTTAAATATATTAAAAAACTAAATTCATGTCCAATCAATGCAAGGAAACTATGAAGGTGATATCTCAAACTGATAGTAGATGTACACTAACGATGAACAATCTGAAGAGTAAATTAAGAAAATTACATTTATAATAGCATCAGAATAAAATACTTAAGTGCAAGCTACTCAAGATGGTAAAAGACTTATACATTAAAAACTATAAAATATTGCTGAAACAAAATTATGAAGACACAAATAAATGAAAGGCAGACCATGTTCATGGATTAGAAACTTAATATTGTTAAGATATCTCTATTACTCAAAGTGGTCTATAGATTCAATGCTATCCCTATCAAAATTTCAACAGCATTTTTTTGCAGAAATATATTTATTATCTATTCACAGATGACATGATCTTATATACAGAAAATTTTAAAGTATACACAAATTAACTATAATAGCTAACAAATGAGTCAGCAAGACTGTAGGACATAAGATTAGTATAAAAATCAAATCAGTTGTATTTCTACATTCTAGAAGTGAGCAATCCTAAAATGTAAACAAGAAAACAATTTCCTTAAGGCATCAAAGGGAATAATTAAAAAATAAATTTAACTAAGAAGTCCAAGATTTGGACAATGAAAACTACAAAATATTGTTGAAAGAATTTAAATAAAAGACATCCTTTGTTCATGAACTGGAAGACTTAATATTGTTAGGATGGCAATAATCTCCAAATTTATGTACAAATTCAATTGAATTTCTACTAAATGTTTAGCTTTCTTTTTTTGCAGAAATGGACAAGCTGATTCTAAAATTCATATGGAATTACAAGAGACCCAGAATAGCCAAAACAACCTTGATAAAGAAAAACAAAGTTGGGGGACTCCCATTTCCCAACTTTGACATATTTTACAAAGCTACTGGAATGAAAACATTGTGGTATTGACCTAAGAAGAGACATATAGATCAAGAGAGCATAAGTGAGAGACCAGGATTAAATCTATAGAACTGATTTTCAACTAGGGTGGTAAGGTCATTTAATGGGGAAAAAATAGTTTTTTTAAAATGAATCTGTTAAATGGATATCTACCTTCTTAAAGATAAAACTAAATGCCTACATCACATAACATACAAAAATTAAAATAAATGTAAAATCTAAATGTAAAAGCTGAAACTCTGAAATTCTTAAAGGGAGGAGAGGTGTAAATTTTTGTGACCTTGGATTAGGTAACAGTTTCCGGAACATGACACTAAAACCATAAACAACCAAAAAAAAAAAAAATAAAATACAGATAAACTGAACATCATCAAAATTTTAACAAATTATTCAAAGGATGCTTCAAGTCAGTGAAAGAACCACCCACAAAATTGAATAAAAAATTTGCAAATAATGTATTTGTTAAGGATCTGACATACAGAATATATAAAGAACTTTTACGACGCAAGAGGGAAACAAGACAATTTAAAACTGGGCAGAGTTTTTGAATAGACATTTCTCCAGTGAATATTTACAAATGGCCAATAAGTACATGAAAAGATGCTCAATAGTTTTAATTATTAGGAAAATGAAAATCAAACCACATTAAGCTAACCAATTCTCACCAACCAAGATAGCTACAATGAAAAAATATATATGTAAAATAAAAAGTGTTGACAATGATGTGGATAAACTAAAACTTTGCTGGTGAGAATGTAAAATGGTACAGCTACTATGAAGAACAATTTGGCAGTTCCTCAAAACATTAAACACAGAGATAACATATTACTCAGCAATTCCATTCCTAGGTATGTTCCCTAGAAAAACATGAAAAAATCTGTACATGAGTGATCATAGCAGCATTATTCATAATAGCCATAATGTAAAAACAAGTCATGTTTATCAACCAATAAATGAATAAACAAGATGTAGTATATCCATACGATGAAATATTTTCAGCCATAAAAAGAATTGAAGTACTAATACATGTTACAACATGAATAAACCTTGAAAACGTTATGCTAAATTTGAGAAGCCAGACATAAAATGCCACATATTGTATAATTTCATTTATTTGAAATACTCGGAATAAGCTAATCTATTGACACAGAAAGATTAGTGCTTGCTAGTAGCTTCGGGGAGAGAAGAATGGAGAGTGACTGCTATATATGATTACTTTTTGGGGTGATGAAAATGTTTTAGAATTAGTAGTGATGGTTGCACAACTTTGTGACTATATAAAAAATCACCCAATTGTATGCTTTAAAATTATTAAAATAAATTTTGTTACAAGTACCATCTTAATTTTAAAATTCCTAATATAGTTTAAAAAGTAAACATTAAAATTAAATGTAAATAGTTAAGTCTAAGATTAATCAGAGGGAAGTGCATATATTCTTGAACATTTTTATAGTATGGTTATATAGGTAGCACATTATGAATTAAGTTTTAGTAAATCCTTTATATACATTATCATGACAGTTCTTATACAAACTACATGTCATATTAATTAATTTTTATATCATTTATTTTTTCCCTGTCTTATTCCCAAGAAGATTTAACAAAGTCATAAGAAGCAGACTTTATTGTATTTGATTCAGTTATCTATCAGCCATTCATTGGCAGAGAAGAGTTTGAATTGTAATTCATGTTTAATGTTACAAAAATGAGTCTAAGAATTTTAGCATTACCCTATTCAGACACAATATTAGTATAATAAGTAGTATCTTATTAGATGCTATTTACTGTATTTTTTGGTCACAAACTATTATATAAGAAGTCATGAAATTTCTGGAAAAAAATTCTATATGATAAGAAATAATCTAAAGACAAATGCTTTTTAAATTAAGTGTAATTATTCATATGAATTGAAATTTTCTATTGATAATGTCAAAGAGTATCTTTTCAAAATGTTATTTTTCAAGGTTATTACAATTCACATTATAGACATTGGAAATCTTGGAATCTTAGAAGTCCCTTGAGAATACAATCCCTCTTCCCCTCTCACCAAAAACATAAACAAACAAACAAATAAATAAATAAATAAAAATTCATATGAGCAATTCGATATAATTATCGTAAGATCCCTCTTTCTCTATAGGGAAGCTTGTCCAAGGGGACTGGCCTAGTTTCAATTACGTATACATTCAAGCAGAAGCTGAAACAGATGCTACTGTACATATAATTAGCCTTTGTAAAAGATCTTGTGGCTTTACTTTTTGTCAGACTTCTTGCTCATTGCCTGATTCCCCAAACACATCAGGTGACTGATTGCTAGGCAACCATGCAATATTATCCAGAGAATTCTCCTATCCATCTCAACAGATGCCATCACATTTAGATAGAATGGGGTTCAAAGCTTCAGAATTTGTTTATGAGACCTAATAAGTCACGTTATTTGGTGGTGCATTTGTAATGCATAAAGCATAAATGTGGATCACATCAAAAATGACCATATTGAGAAACTACTATCACTACTTCATGACTGTATGGTAGAAGCTAATAATAACATTTGCAAAACATGTAAATGAAATGTAGCTAATTTTAAAACAGCACTTTATTGCTGACACAAAAGCTAAAAAATCTGTAGGTTTTCCCTTTACCTGCTTAGAAAGGTTTTATTTTAGAATCAATTAAATGGTAAATTAAGAAATTGATGAATAATGTGTTCTGTAAGACCTACTACAGTAAATAAAAGCATTTTTAAAACATGGTATTAGCTTTAGAGACAGCTTTAGAGACTTCAAAATATTTTCATAAATTTGTAATTTTTTCCTAACTGCTCCTAAATATATAAAATTTAGCTGCTGCCCGATTTGATTTTATTCTTCATATAATCTAGGATCACCCTCTGTGCACAGTTAATCAACTCTCCTACAATTTTCTTAACAATCTGGTCTCTTTATAGCCATCAACTGATGTTCGGATCAAAGAGGATTCAATAAAAAGAATCTTTTGGTAGTATTATTTCAGTAAGTTATTATAGTAATACCTTATAAAAGATTGTTAAAATCTGTTAATGTTGAAAGAATCTTTTACCACATCAAATAAGCGACCATAAAGCATTATGTTCAATGATGGCATCTGAATGAAAGATGATAATTTCAAACATTTAATTTTTCTTCCTCTGACTTTGGGTTTTCTTTCCAAATCTGAATGGAACTTGCATTTTTAAACACAAATGCCATTTTGTGGCATTTTCCAATGTTTAACATTATTTTGGTATGAGAGAAATTAAATTGCACATTACAGAAGATATTGGAGTCAATCAAGCAATACCACCATATCAAAAGTATACTAAGACAGTATGAAAACTAACAAATTGGTCCCATCAAGGGCTCTATGTAAAAAGATTTGCAAAGAGAAAAACAAAACAGAGTTGATCAAAATGAACTCCAACAGTAAAGCAGTTTCATAAAAGCATAAATGTAACTGTATGCTTTTTGCTTGTGGATTTGTGCCACCCATATTCTGTTGTGTTGAAAATAAAAGTTACTTTATGAGCCTGAAATTTCTGCCTATGTCCCCCAAAATATTAGATTTTATAAAGGCTGTATATAAAACACTATGAATTAAGTTTCTTCTAGATAAATCTACCTTAAATTAAAAGTGCTTAACACTAGCATAGTTATTCATGGAATTAATGTGTGTGTGTTTGAAGGTTACCTCTATTTTAAAATTCCTGATTCTTTAGAAAAGCTAGAATTAAAATTATTCCTACTGAGGTTGTTCTTTTAGTAAACCAACCACTGAAAGCACTTCCAAACAAAGCTTTCAATACCTGATATAAACTATAAAGTAGTGATGATCTACATTGAAATGAGGAGAAAACAATGCTCAACTGATTTTCTAAAAGGCATCTTCTTATAATCAAAGATAAATCACTATCACATGACTTCACTTTTGGAAAGTCATATGGGTCTGTCATAAATCTCCAGAGTCCTATTCGTCCAGACTGAATGTAATTATTTCTGATTTTTTGTCAACTTCTATGGTATCATGGAAAGAAGCTTTAAAATAAGAAGAAAATTGAATACGTAGTGTAAGAAAATACATAAAAAAGCTGTCCCTTAGGTCATAGCCAGACATTTGTTATTATGAAAGGCTATTTGATTGGCACACATCTGATAGACATTGAGAATATTTTAGTCCTATTCATTTGGCAAGAATTCAACAACAGCTATTATTTTAAGCTATTTATTTATTATTTTAAGTGGGTAGGCTTATTATTGGTTTATATATGAAAGCAGAAGATCAATCTGTATATTTCAAAAGAGCACAAATTTAATTGATGCATTAAAAAATCTGCATAGGAAAAATACATTGAGTAAATTTGCATAAAAAGAGTACCACGTACGATATGTCACTAAAGGACAGACTGGCAGTTAGCGATCAGTAAAGCTTTAAAAGTGAGGTGGAGTTTAAACTGTGCTCGCATTAACCAACTGGAGGCATGAGAGCTTTCATGTGGAAAAATATATACAAAAGCAAAATGATATAAACAATTTGGAAAAACTACAAGTAGGGTGAGACTGGTTACTCAGAGGGAGAGTACAACTAAGGGTTTCACATGCTTCCCAATGAGAACGAATAATGTGTTTTAAACATAGGATCATATCTGCATCTTGGAAATATACTTCTGGAGTTATGGTAGGAGATGATTTTGGGAAAAGAAATCTAGTTAGAAAACTATTGCACTAGCTCAGGCAAGGTATTAAGAGGAGCAACAGGAATAGAGAGGATGAGAAAAATATGACAGATGTTCAAGAGGTGGGTTCTATAGCAGCTAATGACTAGAGGAAAATAAAGACAGTATAGAATTTGAAGACAATTTTAGTTTTATAATTTGAGTTATCTAGGAGGTGGTCATATTTTTCAATAGTAAATACAAACACTGACAAGTGTCTTCCCAATTTTTATCTTCCAACATTTTTACTAATGTCATATATTTTACTCTTATATGCTCAAAGTATTTAACACACTGTTATAATTTCTGCTTTTAAATATTCAGTTATCTTTGGAACAACTGAAAACTAGAAAAAGTTATTTTACTTTCATTTACTTATTTATGAGCACTCTTCATTTCTTTGTGTAAATCCAAACTTGTCTAATATCATATTCCTTCTGTCTGAAACACTTCCCTTAACATTTCTTTTATACCAGGTCTTCTGGAAATGAATTCTCTCAGTATTTTAGTACATCTTTGGTCTGAGAAATTCTTTCTTGTTCTTTTTTGAAATATATTTTCACTGGGTATGGAATTGCGAGTTGACAGGTTGTCTTTCCTTTTAGTATTTTAACATTATTGCAGTGTCCTCTGGTTGCATAGCTTCTGACAAGTCTATTTTTGATTATCCTCATTCTTCTGCATGCAGTATGTCTTTTTTCTCTGAATACCTTCAAGATTGTCTGTCTTTGGTATTCATTCATTTGGTATTCATTTGACACACATGAGATGCTAACATGTGTGTCTGTTTTTGGTATTTATCCTGCTTGGTGTCCTCTGAACTTCTTGGCCTGTAGTTTGGCATATGTCACTAATTTGGGAAAATTCTCAGCCATTATTTTATTAAATATTCCTTTTGCTCTTTTTTCTTCCTCAAAATTTTAATTATGTTTATTTTCATATTTAATACTTTTGACCATCTACTATTTCACAAAGATCCTGGGTGTTCTTTTTGGTATTTTTCATTTTTTCTTCTCTTTGTGTTTATGTCTGGGTTATTTCTATAGACTTATATTCAAGTTCCTTGATTTTGCTATTGGCTATACCAAGTCTACTGCTGAACCCAAAGGTACTTTTCTTTTCTATTATTGTATTTGCTTTTTTATTTCTAGCTTTTTAATTTGATAATTCCTTATAGTTTCTATATCTCTACTGATAGGACCCAACTGATCACACATGTTGTCCATATTTGCCAGCATTTCCCTTATTCATCATTGTTATTTTAACCTTCCTGTTATTTCTAACCTCCTGTCATATCTAAGTCCAATTCTGTTGATTACTGACAGTGAGTTGTTTTTGTCTTTTTTTGTATACCTCATAATTTTTTTGAAAACTAGATCTCTTATGAATGACACTAGAGATTATGATAAATACTGGAAATAAGCATACCTTTTCCTTTGCCAAACCTTTAATGTGGAGGTTTGCTAGAAGAAAACAGAGTTAAGCCAGTTTTTTTTCCTCCTATGGTTACTCTGTATATCACAAACTTTAAATTTCTCTAGCATTAACTTATATGCACAGTAGAGTTTGATTTGTCAGAGAATTTATGTCAATGTAGCTCTTTCTTGGCTTTAGATGTTTCTTCTGGTGTGTCTTAAAAAGGGCCTCTCTTCACTTTCTTGTAATTCTCCCAAAAGCATTCTACTGTTAAGTGTTACTTGACACTTTCTAGCCTGGTGGTTGGAACTATCACTGTTATTTGGAATAACTCTCAGCCTTAGGTAGGCACAGTGCCCCTTATTCTGCTGGTGTGGCCTTCTCAGTGCTCCTGCTCCTCCATTAGCTGTAGTTATGGGACCAGCATATTTTCCTTCACCTTCCCCAGAGTTAGGAGAATTTTTCACTTCCTTTCTTCTGACTGAACTGATTTTCATGTGTCCTAAGTGTGACAGTGTTTGCTGTCCTTTCCCAACAGTTTAAGATAATATGAGAAGGATCTGGAAGGGATTTGTTCTCTTTCTAAGGTGACCACTTTTCCCCGACTTTAGGGCTATACTGTGAGAAACATTTTAACACTCCCACCAATTTTGTGAGCACTCCCTGAGGTAGTAAAGATGAGCCTACAAGTGGGTGCAAGTTCCCTTATATCTTTCAGTCTCAGGGATTCTATAATCTCTTCTAGCCCACATTCAGCCCTTACCAAACTCCTTAACAATTTTAGCAATTTAGTGTCTGGTGGATCTTCCCCATATGAGCATATGCTTGTGTCCTATATCTGTGTGTAGGCACATGTGTTTCCTTAGACTTCAGAGTTACAGATTGCTCTGCAACCTCAATTCTCTTATGGATTTGAAAAAAAATGTAAATTTGCATACCACTGGACTTTGTTCTTGTAAGGACAGAGTGATGCTTATTCCAGTTTTCTACATCCCAAGTGTACAATGGAAGCCCCAGTAAGACTATTTCATTTTTAAGTCAACTATTTCATACTCTATATCCTATACCTCACTAAAATCTTATTATCTTAAAAAATATCTATTTTCTGACTTTACAGACCACCTTATATTATAGCAAACTTCTCACTAGTATCTATCGTCATCTGCTCTGTTCTATTTTTACTTTTTATTTTTTTTAAATTTTTTAATTAGAGCTGACATTCAACATTATTTTATATTAGTTTCAGGAATACAGCATAGTGGTTAGATACTTATATAATTCTCCAAGTGACCCTACCCCTCTCCTGCCCCGGTTAGTCTAGTACTCACCTGGCACTGTACATTACATTTACTTATTTTGAATTCTCTGCCCACCAGAACTTAAATTACATGAAAATTATATATATTTATATATATACAAATATAATTATATATTTATATATATAATTATATATATATATAATTTAACCTATTGCATTCAATACTGTATCTCTCGTGCCTAGAAAAGAGCCTGTCATCAAGCACATTCTTCATAGTTGTTAAATTAATATTAATAAATTGAAAAAAAAAACCAGCAAAGAGGGAGAGAGAAAAAGAGAGCAAATGACAATGGCTGTAATAAGAAACTAGAGGTAGCAGGAAGAAATGTGGTACAGAGCACCAGAAAACGAATTAGCTGGTGACCCACTCCCTCTTTAACTGGAGTATATAGAAGTAAAGAAATTTATAGATAGTAGGGCCGAAAGTAGAGAGAATTTATGTTTGGTAGCTTCTATTTTCCTTCTGATTAGGGTCATTTGCTGAGATTAAAGCAGGATATGTGGGCGGTAAAGGGCAGCATTTCAAAAGGACATCCACAGGGCCAGGCTTACCCTTGTTTAACTGAGTTACATAAATTCTGCTTAATGAGAGGTAAGATCCGATTTGAAGAACTATATTCCTATATATTATCCATGAAAGCAAAATAGTGGAATGATTGGCAATTTAATTTTCAGGCTACCTATAACCTGAAAAATAAAAGCAGTTTATTTTTTGTGTCATCTATCTTCAAGTTAAAGCTTTTCAAGGTTTTCATGTGTAAATACTGTTTTAAATACCAAATTTACTTGGATTATATATATAAAGGTTTGTCTAATTCAGTTTATAAAATATTTGCTTTACATTACCTATCAACCATCTTCAAATATAAAATATAAATTTAGCTGTCAATGGGAGGGAGAATGACAAATTAATTTAACTTATTCCATGTCTGAATTCTCCATTTTTCATTAAAAATTGGATTTAGTCAGTGCTGGAACTGACATATAACTTAAAATCAATAATTCTGCTTTTTTTCTGCTTTCAAATAATTTTGGAGCTGTCATATTGGTGCAGCTGCAGAATTTCTGCTTTTCTGTTCCCTCTCTTCAAGTCGTTTGGCAGGTGGATACAGAGATAACAGCACTTCCACTCTTGGGAATAATATTATTAATATTACCTGGCAAGTATGAATGACTTCATCTTTCAGCCATGTCTGATTCTGCCACAGATATGCACACCTTGCTTTTGTATAGTGTAAATCCATATGTGATTTAATGAGTGAAATATTAGTTAAATCTCTGTTATATTTGATGTTATTTCAAGACATCAAGAAATCTAAGACCATGGGTATATTTGCTTATTAAATGCATATAAAATGAATGTGCTTGCTCTTGAAGTTAAACAATAATGCTGCAAAATAACCTATGTAAATCACACTCTTCTTTACTATACCTGATAACCAGAAAATCAATAGCATGGATTTCCTGACATTTAAAATGTATATAAACATATTTACCAACCCTAAATCAAGCAGGTATGTAGGCTAAAGTACAGAGGCTCAGAGTAGGAATAAACTAATTAATAGGAAACAATGGAGATATTTTGGTAGTAGCAAAAAACACAGACCATTACGTGAGAACAGAATGTTGTGTCTGATAATAGACAAGGTAAGCCAACTTTTGGAATTATCAGCCTCTAGCTGTGTGACTTAAGTTACTAAACTGGCCTAAGTTATATGAACTAAGGTATATGAGCTATCACCTGACCTTGCAATCAATCCTTCTGTGTACCTATCTTAAAAATTTGAGAACACTTATTTGTAAAGACATATGTACCCCTATGTTCATTGAAGCTTTATTCACAATAGCCAAGACATGTTAACAACCTAAGTGTCCTTCATCAGAGGACTGAATAAAAAAGATGTGGTATGTATATACAATGGACTACTACTCAGACATAAAAAAACCCCAATATTTACATTTGTGACAACATGAATAGATTTTGAGTATCATGCTAAGTGAAATAAGTCAGATGGAAAAGAACAAGAACCATATAATTTCACTCACATGTGGGATGTAAAAGAGTTACAAACAAGCAAAGCAAATATACAAACAAAAACCAAACTCAGATATAGAAAACAGAATGGTGGTTATCAGAGGGTAAGAGGGGTGGGGAACAATAAAGACAGTCAAATATATGGTGATGGAAGGAGACTAGGCCTCAGGTGGTGAGCAAATAATAGACTATACAGATGCCATATTATAAACTTGTATACCTAAAATTTGTATAATGATATTAAATAATGTTACCCCAATAAAGTTAATTAAAAAATTAGCCAGGTAGTATGGACTATGAGGCAAATCTGAATATGTCCCAAAATGCATGGACCAGCAATTCAGGGATGATTAAGTCACAATTTCCCTATTACCACACATCAGTATCTTTCTGAACATAGGACCAAAATTTAGAAGGAATGACCATGACTCTACTGCTGGGGCATTTAAAAAATTGCTTCTATTAAAATATCTAACAAAAATGATATACACTATGCAAATGTGTATATTTCTAACCCTTGAAGCTTCTGTTTTTTAACTTAAGAGTGTGTGAAGGATATCTGTCTATTTGAGTAGAGAAAATTACAGAACAAAACCTTCACCCTACTGAAACATTAAGTCTCACAATAACCAGAAATTCTCAAAGCAAATGCTGACTGTAAAAAAATGTGAATATTCCAGAAAGATACCTTAGTTGTTTAGTTAGCTAATGACAATAACTACCATTTATTGTGGATCAATTACATGCCAGACACTGACAGCTAACTTGCCTGAATGAGAAGAACTACTAGGAGGGAGAACTGGGAACTGAAACCAATGCTGTATGACTCTGAAGCTGATTACTCAGGAGGCAAGGTCACCTGCACTATTTAGTCATCCAATAAACTGATAGAAAACCCTTTTCATTCACTCCTGATAATGCTACAACTAACATCTGCATAGGCTGATGTTTTCTTTTATAAGTAACTGCAATGATGACATTGTTAGGATATACTATCTCAGTTCAACTGAAGGTAACCAATTCGCCTTTATAAGATAAAGCACCAAAGTATTTCTCTTTGGATACTACTTCACTGGACTGAAAGCACGATGCTATGAATTAACTGCCAGAAATTAAACATAAAAAGCCACAATATTCTGCAACTTTGGTACACATATCGCTTCCCACATAACCAAATTACAACCATGTCTACGATGAAGCATCACCAATATTCACCAATTATCCAACCCTAGAATAAATCATAAAATTAAGAACTTACATTCTAACCCAGAAGGAAATTTAAATAAAGCAAAAGCAATTATGACTTGGCATTTGACTAGAATACTCAGGTTAACTAGAATTCAATAAGAAATTTTCCCCTTGCAAAATGACCTTGACTCCATAATGATCTTGGCCTATCTTTAAAAGTTTCTCTAAAACTATACTTGAAATTTTTAAAAACCCTGAGGTTTCTAATGCTATGCCAGTAATTAGAAATAGCCAAAACTAACTGCCACTGGCATTTTTCAATCAAGGACTTGTCATACAGAATATTCAATGAGGTAGGAAATACTTTTGAGTTCAGGGAAATGTTCAAAAATGAAGTAATAGGAAAGAAAGAAGATAAACTAGCAGTGAGAAAATATAGCTCCATAATTAATAATTTGGTTGAAATATTACATCAGATAAATAGAAAGCCTTATAAATTATTATCACTAAAACAAAATAAGTTCGTTCACTGTTTTGGTTGTAAATCTGATGTATATCAACGTATTTGATCACAAGCTATCCCTTTTTGTCATTAAATCAAGTTAAAACATTAATTATATTGTGTTCCAGATATTTTGGAGAGTATATTTAGTCAGTAAGCATTTATAGAGCCTCTAATTCATGCAAATACTATTCTGAGGACACAGTCAAATATGTTATTGCGCCTGATCTCAAAGAACTCACAGCCCAGTGAGACATATACATAAGAATATAGCCCAATCTTCACTCTTCTAAATAGCTGAATCTTATAAACACAAATAATAAAATAAAGTCCATAGACTTACATTTTTTGCCACCTGCAAAGCAATGTTCCTTTAGTTGGCAGATAATACTCAGACATGAAACATACTTTCATACACACTTGCTTTGGCTTCAAGAACTTTATTTTTAAAAGTGTGAAGTGATATATTTTAGAGATAACACTAATTTCTACATTGAAGACCAAACATTATGTTTACATCAATCCTGTTAACAAGATGATGACTGCCCTTTTTCCAAGGACAAAATGCCATTTACAAATACAGATGACCTATGGTTGGTTGGCACATTTAATTCTAGTGTCCAGGTGTAGTTAGTGGCAAAGAAATAAAACATACAAAAATTTTTTAAATGAATTGTTAAATATATGGACAATGAAAGGATGAGGACATTATTTTATATACGTTCATAATATGTATGTATATGTTTAGACAGATAAATAAGTTATACTAAGCAGTTAGAATTGTATGAGTTTATATATGTGTTTTACGTTCGGTGGAAAGTGGGTATAAAACATATGGTATACGATTTGTTTAAAAATTTGCATTGTTTAAAAATTCTGAACATTCTCTTTTCTCTTCTTTTTTCATCAGATCTACCAGTCATTTAACTAAGAATTACTAAATTTTTTCAAGACTGAGACTAGTGGCCATATTCTTTCTGGAAAAAAAAAAATAAGGGGAAATGCAGCCAAAATAAGAGACACTTGAATGAGCCCAGGTGCTTTCAGTCAGCCAGACAGATGGCTATACATCATGGTTTGCTAATACTGGCTGCAGAACAATCTAGAAGAGATAACTTGAATATTCAACATGAAAACTCAGGTAATATTGTTATAGACTGAAGTGTGTTCCCTCCAATTCATATGTTGACGCCTTACCCCCCAATGTGAGGGTATTTAGAGATGGGGGCCTTTGAGATGTATCAGATTTAGGTGAGGTCATGAGGGCTGGTCCTTCAGAATGGAATTAGTACCCTTATAAGTAGAGATATCAGAGACCTTATTCTATCTGCCGTGTGAAGACACAGAAGACAACAATTGACAAGCCAGGAAGAGAGTCCTCACCAGAATCTGACCATGCTAGCACCCTGATTTCAGACTACCAGACTCCAAAACTATGAGAAAATTAATTTCTTTTGTTTAAGACACCCAGCCTATGTTATTATGGCATACCAAGTGGATGAAGATAGTTGTTTAAATTTTTAAATCATTTAATTGAAAAGAGAATAATAATTATGCTATAAATTGCTGCATCATAAATCTTTATTTTTTAATTGGAAGGTTAAAGAGAATATGTTTCCAATTTATTCATCTACTTTCTGAATATTCAGCTTCCTGTGTATATCAATAAGAACAAAATTTTCTATGTGTAACTAATTATAAATGGACATCCTTAACCACACACCAAGAACAACAGATAAATGGATCCAAGAATATGTCACAAGGTCTAAACATTATGAAAAATTTCACTTACAGGGATAAAATCATGGTTACTTCAGAAATAAATAACCCTTTTATATAGTCCTGAATGTCCAAGGAATAACTGAATTTCTTATAGAAACTCTATAGAATCTTAACCTTTCTCTATTCATGATACTGGAAAGAGCCTAATGGATGTGCTGACATCCATTTATCTGATTCCCCAAGATCCATTCTTGTATTAAACCATCAAACAGTAAAGCACATTTATATTATCTCAGCTCTTCAAAGGATTGCTTTCACTGAGGCACAACTTAATGTAATGTTCTTTGCCTCTATTGAAGGTCGATGCAGGAACTATTAGTTTGGACTATGTTTTTTATGTTTGAAGATTTTATTCATAGAAGTTCTCTCTGTGTGTAATGACCAAGGAAACAAATTTTCTTTTTCTTAAGAAAAATATTGTTCTCTCATCTTCTTACTGTTAAAAAAAGTAAAAATTGTTAAGACTCTGCATTTCTATTTTTTTCTTTTCCTTAACATCTGAAAACTCAAAACCAAATCTCATTGCTGTTATCTTATTTTTTGCTCAAGAAATGTAATTCAATTAGGGCACAAAAAAAATCTTTTACTCTTGAGACATATAACTCAATGTACCTCAGTAATACGAGCTAGAATTTCTTTAAGAAACATGAGATAGTAGTTGAAATTAAGTAATTTCCTTTACCTAGATATTAAACCTTTTTATGTCACCACAACTTTTCACTGATGCATTTGGCAATATTCGAAAGTCAAATGCAACTATTTATTCCCGTAATGGTATTTCAAACACTGTCATCCAAGAATAATTTGCATCTAATGTGCAGATATTGAACCAAGTTGAAGTAAAGTGCAAAATTCACTACGAATTCAGTACGATCCGAATAAAGCCACTTTACTAAATTCATGACTAAACAACCAATGTAATTCCTAAAAATAATTGTGGTAAGGGATCCTCCACATTAGTCTTAAATTAAAAATTAGAAATATACCCTACTGCAGATCTACTTGTCCTACTCCTCCATCTTCCTATTGATGTTTTGCTGATGAAGTAGACCTGTTCAGTTCGAACTTCTCCACTTAAAGAAGCTATGTGAAAGACCCTCAATGGTTCTCACTGAATTTCAACTCAAAATTAGAAATGAGATAACTCAATTATTTATTCATTCTAGCCAATGTGAAAATCAGTTTGAAAGTGAAAGGTGGAAGTGATACAAAAGTACGTTAACTCCAACTACATTTTATGAGATAACCACATAGAACATCTCTGTCGAATCTTGACATATTCATTCTGATAAAGGCCGCAGTTGTAGAGCTACCATGGTGAGGAACACTTAAAGCATAAATTAAATATACAATCAATGTACTGTTAGCCAAACAATTCATGGCATCAGCTGTCAAGGCCATATCAGCTAGACCAACCCCTGAAGGCAATTGAAGGTAACTAGTTCTTTCTATTGTCTTAACCTAGTTGTATTAACATGCCCTTTTTTTTTCTTTTTTCTTTTTTCTTTCTTTCTTTCTTTCTTTCTTTCTTTCTTTCTTTCTTTCTTTCTTTCTTTCTTTCTTTCTTAGCACACATGAGAACATTTAAATATTACCTAGGGAAGTTATAATAAATTAATGGAAACTGATAAACATGGAAGGTTGAATATATACACCTTCAGCCTCCAGGAATACCATCAAAATGAAATCAGTAAAACTGCGTAAAACACCAGGGCACAGTAAAGGAAAAACTTAACTTGACCACATTATATCAATAAAGATGTAGAAGATGAAAAAAGTCTACAAGTGGCAACTTTCCTAGGAGAGGGAGACACTTGAAACCAACTCCAACCAGAGAACCCCTAGAGACTCAGTAATTGGAGGTACAGGTACTTGTATAGACAGAGGTAGAGGATAGTTTTAAAAAGGAGAGCATTTGTTGAAACTATAAAGAGAATTTAGACCCTCATATCTGCTCCCTTACCATACAAAAATCTAAAGTTTCTGAAAAGTCTAAACTTAAGAATTGTGGATTTGAAGCTGCACAGATGAAGGCAGCAATAGTGTGCAAATTTTAAAAACAAAAAAATTGAATTACACATCTCAACCTTTTTATCCATTTAGAAAAAAGTACAGCTTGCTGCCAGTGTTAATTTACCGTCATGTGTAGAAATGCTATATTTTCTAGAATTTGACATTTTCAGCAGTACAGATTTACTATATTTTGTAAGTGGAAATACCCCTACTAAAAACAGGATGCTATAAACAGAATGATGTCATTTGTTTCCAAAGACTATTGATATATTAGAGTGATGCAAAAATAATAATAAAAGTGAGAAATTTTAAGGCCAACTTTGGAGGTAAGGTTAGGATTGTAATCTGTGAGTTATATCCGGGTAAATGCTGCAGTCGCAAGCGCAGCAGGCATGTATTCTCTGGGCAAACAGGAAATGGGGTAAAAGGAGGCTCGCACCAAGTTATCATACTCTACTTCTCTACTTCCATAAGACAAACAGCCAAGTTTATACCCCTCTCCTGGGCAGTGGGTTAGAGTGGTCATCTGATCAGAATTAGAAAACACAAATCATTGTCATAGATCTTAAATTTATACATTATATGTCAATTATGTCTCAATAAAACTGGGAAAACAAACCATATCTACAGATATTGATTTTAGGCTTTTCACAATGAAATGGCCAAGTCATTAACAAATAGTGTTATAGAAAGATGATCAACCTGTACAAGGAGAATGGTTCTAATTACCCTTTAACTACTTCACTCATAAAAGAAATAGATTATCAAAGCATTGTGAAATATTTAAGAAATTTTTCTTAAAGAAAAAAAAAGAAAATTAACAAACAAGAGAAAGATACCTTGGAGAAACAGAGAGAACAATAAAATTATCATTAATGGTATTGGAGAGACAAGTTATTAAAATTGTTTATGTAAAAACAGATTGCTATAAAATAGAAACAAAATATAACTGCACACAGAAATAAGAAATTAAAAGATAGCTTTGAAGTTAAAATTTAAAAAATTATCAGAAATTCAAATCCAAAAATAAATAATTGAAAAACAGAGGGGGTAGAAAAGAGAAAATGATATGATCAATTTAGATGTTCCAACATTCAACTAAATAAAGCTTTAATTTATGTACTCAAAGCATAGAAAAACTAGAGGGAATAAATTATCAAAGATATATTATAAGAAAGTTGTCCAAAAATTGAGTTTCCAGATTGAAAAGTTCCTCCAAGTGTCATGTACAATGAATGAAAAAGAAATTTAAAAACAGTAAAAATAAAGGAAAAATGTTAAAAGCATTAGAGTAAAAGAAAATGAATCATGAAGAATCAGGAATCAGAATGAGACTTTTTAGTAGCAACACAAGCCAAAAGACAATAAAGAAATGGTTTTAAGATTTTAATCTTAGCACACATGATTTCCAACACAGAATTCTATATGAACCTAACCAAAATTTATAGAGGAACACTTTTTGCCTTCTCCCCCACCTCTTCCTCCTATATTTCCAGCTTTGAGTGCACAGTGATTTCAGAGATCCAGCAGATGTTTTTTGACCATTAGAAGGCAAGCCATGCATGAGAACGGTGTTGCAGAAAGGGAGACAGAGCTGGGATCCCTACCATAACTGCACAGAACTAGCTCTTCAATACTTTTACATCAGCAAAAAGTCAATTTATTGCTTGTTTAAGCCACGTTTTTTTGGTGATTCTTATGAGCAGCCAACTGCCATTTATACCGATACACATGCATCCAGGAAACAGGCTTTATCAAATTAGTGAGGCAAAAGAAATTCTTAGTATGAGAAGTTGCAAGATGACAATTGAATATTGGACTGAGAGAGCAACTGCCCCATAACGTAGCAGGAGGACAGAGGTATCTCTTGGAGAAAATTAAACTGATAGACTAACTATTGTTAGTCTATCATACTAAGAGGTGTTATATAATTCTGTCAGTGAATTTACATATAAAATAAAGCAAACACACACAGTGCAAATGTTAACTCCAATAGAAACAGAATATGTATGAAGAGAGTAAAATAATTGTATGACATAATTTCAGTGGTGAACAATATTTAAAAACAAGTGATCATTTATAAGATGAAATTAGTAGTTCTTAACTGCAGGTAATTTCGTCCTCCATAAGATATTTGGCAATTTCTGGAGATATTTTTGGTTATCACAACTAGGAAGTGTTACTGGCATATAATGAGTAGATTCCAGGGAAGTTGCTAAACATTCTACAGTGCATAGGACAGTCCCTCATGAAAACTGGCCAGTCAAAACATCAATAGCACCAAGACTGAGAAACCTGAGGTAATGGTTATATATATCAGAAACTCATAACAATGATTTAAACAAAAATTATAATTTTGAGAAGATACAGAAAAAGTGTGGGTGTTTGGTATGTCTGTATGAGACAGTTACTATAAGAGAGCCCATCTTAGCATAAAATCAATTTATAATATCTAAAACTTAAAGATCAAAAATAAATGTTTAAGTATATTTAGAAACATACAGGCAAATATCTGTTCCAATAACTAAAAATGAAGTTGGTTGCTTTTGTGGGATACAGGGTAGGGAGGAACACGGCAGGTATACTGCTGCTTTCTGCTATAAGACGCTTAGGACTATTTGAATTTTAAAGCTATATTCATTAAATTTATACTTGTAATAAATATGTATTAGTTAAAAAAATATAAAAATATGAATTATGGAGTCAGACTTCTCATTCTAAAGCAAAGTAATTTTAATCACTATTTCTCTTGGTTAAAACAACTTTTCAGGTATGAAGATTGATCTTTTTTTCTATCTTCCTTGATCATTAAATAAACTACTTAGCCTAGCTGTCATGTCTGTTTTGTTCATCAGGCCTACTTAGTGCCTTCCACCAGGCCTAAACAGAGCACTGGTCAATAAATAATTTTTAATTATTGTTAAATTGAGATGAAGTTTTAATTAATTTTTCTGTATAGGGTATATTCATAAGAACAGGTTGAAGACATCGAGCTATAAAGGAATTATGTTACAAATGATTCACAAATAAACGCATTTGTTCATAAATACACAAAAGCTTATCTAAAACTGTCTGTAACCATACACAGTAAAACACAAATTATTATGGGTTTCCATTGAGATTAGTAAAGAGTAAAGACTGAATTAGGGAATTAATGACTTCCATATACTGCAGTATAAAATGTATATACCCTTTGTGAAGTTATTTCATAATATCTATCAAAAGCTTTAATGTTCATTTATTTTAGAATCATTAATTTGACTTTGCAGAACACTCTTTAAATAAATGGACACAATTCTAAAGATTTATGTACAAAGATGTTTATCCTGAGATTATTTATTAAAACATTTTAGATATCTAAGAATGTGACACAAATTGTAAATGACTATGTTAAGTTACATGCATATACCAATGCAACCCTGGATATGTATTGACATGGATAACTGTTTAGAGTGTAAGAGATAAAGTTTTAATGTATGCATATGCAAATATCACATACATATGTCTGAAAATGTATATGCAAAAGTATGTTAGCAATTTTTCTCTAGGTATAGGATTGTAGGTGATCATTCTATGTATTTGCGTATACTTTTTAAAAACACTATTTATTTTTGAAAAAATATAAAAAGATGTATATTCCCTAAGGGGCCCACCACAAAATTTCTAGGCTGAGGGACCCTTGGTTCTTAACTAATTGCAGCAGAGGCCACTGAAAAACTTGAGCCCCAAGTAAGCCTCTTCCAGCTGTCCTACCCATTTTCCCAGTTCTATGGCTTTTTGTTTCTTTGGGGTCTATGGAATAGTTGCAGAATTGTACAACACAATAAAAACTTACACACGCAATAACAAAATTAAGAGGGATGTCCTGATAGAAGGATAGTAAACAGTACTCGGTAAACAAAATTTTCATCTGTTATAGGTGCATTTGCCATGAAAGTATCACAAATCTACATAATGCTAAAAAGTGCTTTCTCTTTGACTTTGTAACTCTATTCTACAAATTTATTTTAAGAAACTAGGTGAACAAATGTTCAAGAATGTATTCATATCTGAACCACCCATAAAATCTGCAAGACTCAAAGATAGAGGACAAATAAAGCTCACATACATATATCTAAATATGTAAAAGTTATTAACCACGCTAACACACTGTTAAATAGAAATGTTTTTCCTCTTATGTTGATACAATTACCTTCACAATTTTTTAAAAAATAGAAATATATAAAATTATATGGGGTTGATTAGAAGAAATATCAAAGATGATTATATTTTAACCATATTGTTTATGTCTAGGCATTCTCTTGTTGAGCTGGCAATGATTAGAGATGTAATAGACAAAGGCATACCTAACTCACAAATTATATTCTAAAATATTTTTGCCTTTTTAATCAAAATCATGAATTGTTTTTATAAGCAATATTATTTGTGTTCTACTAACTACAATGACTTAAGAATTAAAATATAAAATATTTTTATATTCGAAGCACCCACATTTTAAAGTTTCATCAAAAATGTAAATTGAACTAAAAAATAATTTAAAAATCATAGTGATGTGATTTAACATTACAAAAATTTTTTAACATTACAAATGTAGCACATGCAAATGTGCTACAACTTTGTACTACTTTTAAGTATCTCTAGAACCAGGAATTAACACACAGAGGAAGAGACTAGATGCTCAGAACTGCTGGGAATAATACTTTACCATGTAAAAATCTATGACATTTTTCTATATGAGAGGAAGAACTTGACAAGTTAATATATATTTTTTCCTTTTCCTAAGCACTTTTGATGCTTAGATCATTTCTGCACTTTGAAGGTATATTCCATCTATGATTTGACAGTGACCTGACACACAAATTTTCATGGCATTTAGACACTGTCACTTTTTGTTTCAAGAACATGGTACAAGCAATGAAGTAAAGCATTTTCTTGGAGGCTAAATTGGTATGTTGCAAAGAGGATTTTATGTTTACTGCCTAGGCTATGAGAGCACAAAGTTCTAGATCCCTGATAACAGCACTACCCACGTGTCCCGTAATAAACTTGTGAGTCTGTGTGCTTGTGATATGTGTGTCCTTTTATAACGCAGCTCTGAGGACAGGGGCTACTCTTTCCTAGTTATTGAGAGTGGTATTGATAAGGATGCCACATCTTCTCCTTACTTCCATCTCACCCCATTTACCTTCAATCCAAATGAATTTGGCTTGTACTTGAACCTACTAAAACTGCTTTCTTGAAATTCATCAGTATCATTTTAAGCAATGAATTCAGTAGAAAACTACCAAGATAAAATCTCTCTGTATCATCTACAACTTCTTAAAACTCTTCCTTTCCTAGACTTTCATAGCAATACTCTATTTTTCCTATTCTCTCTGATTACTTTCTATGTTTCCTTGGCTGAAACAAGTTAATAATACCAGTTTATATTTATAGAGATCAATAAACTATATAATAGGTATGCTTATAAGAATGATCAATGGATCAATAGATCGATAGATTGATGAATCAAGAAGTGGATAGGTAGGAGGGTAAAACAAGATTTTGATTTGAACTAGGACATTAGGTTTTGTTCTCTGGTTGATTGGCTGACTGCTGTTGTGTTCATGTGTGCATGCATGCATATGTGTCCATGTGTTTATGTTTGTTTTTGGTAATTTAGCATTTTGACTTTATATATCCAAAAAACAAGAGTACGTAACTAGAGATTAAAATCCAGGACCAAAATAAATAAACATAACAGAATAAATCTGTGACTCTAAACCATCTGAATAAATACTAGAATGACATGCTTCTATTTTTTTGTTATGCAGGGTACTAGATGCAATTTAGAGAAAGATATTCATCTTATAGTAGACTAACGTGTATACATATGTTTGTTTTACATGCATACTACACACACACAATTACACTAAATGTCAACACCAGTATTTTTATACCATGAAAGCATTTCTCAAACTACATTCTACATATTCCAAAAAACTGATTCAGTAGCTATTCAACAAATATTCACAGCCTACTATGAGTCCAGCATTACTCAAAGCATTAGGGATACAAGAGGAAAAAATTGTCTTTTAGTTATTTCTTCCATGAGGAAAGAATTAAAGAATAACTTTAATTTGTTTATATGGTCTTACACTTTTTAATTGAGATTCTACCGAGAAATTTCATATTTTACAACTTTGATATATTTTTGTTTTTGCTTTTCTTTTAAATGCTTATTACTGATAAAGCTATTGATTTATAGTATTTTACTTTAAAAGTGGCCATTTTACCAAATATTCTTAGTTTTAATAGTTTTCTCGCTGATTTGCTTTGCTTTGCTTAGGAGACATTAAAATAATCTTCAAATAGCATTTATAGATACTGAAAGCTTGCGGTCAAATATACTTACTTGGGTTATTGAGAAATGTTATTCCATGTCTTTTCATTACATCCTATTAAAACTTTCCCTAATGCATTACCTCTATTGTCTCAGATATTTTGGGTGGGAAATAAATACAAAATAACTTTTGTATAACTTTGTAGCATGCATTAAAAAAATTATCTATTTCCCTGTTCTTGTCTATTCCCTATTTAATAAAGTACATATGAAGTACAATATTTTCTCATTCATGGCAATTTATGGACTTTTTAAGCATTCCCTTTTTCTTAGGCGAAAGAAACATCTAAGTACTCACTGAACTTCTAATACTGAATTCAGATAATTAAGATGTCAAACAAATTGTCATACTATTCTGAACTATAGTGTTTATTACTTGGTTTTACATTTAGAATTTTTTCTAGTGCTTATTAAAATACTTTATTATTCTAACCATCATGAAAATACAATTTATACTATTAAAATGTTATTATGTTTATAATACATTAGAGAATATCCTACTAAGTGCCAATTTTATGGGTTTATAATAAAACTCGCAAAGACATACAACTTTTTGATGACATTGTAATTCTGTATTCTCTACTATCTTCTTATTCTACCTCTAACTAACCAGACATTATAATTAAGAAGTGATTAAAATCAGATTTTTTTTTTCAGAGAAATCTTTTTTCTACCTTATCTCTGATTTTTGATCAATACTCTTTCTGGATCCTTGGGTTTCTTACTTTCTTACAAGAACTGCATTTTGTCTTCAAAGGTATCAGCAACAACCTAGAAATTTTTTAGGAATAGAAATTTTATTAGATCAATCAAATGATTGAAGAAGACACTTTGCTTTATCTCCTTCCCCTTTACCACCCACCATTTCCGCCTACCCCCATACAAGCACATCTATTTTCAATTCTAAGTTCCAGAGATTTTATTAAAGCAATTTGCCTATACAACAATATGTGTCACAGTGTTGAGGAGTTATTAACTAGTTAGTAGGAAGAGAAACCATGATTTCATTATAGTTTTGTCTAAAGCTCACAGGGATAAACATTTTTTAAAAAGACAAAATTAAGTCAATTACTTATTTCCTCGTCTATGACAATATATAATTGACCCTTGCTTTACTAAATTGACTCAATCTGTGTAAAGGACATTGAAATATAAACTTATAAAAACTAAAACTGGTTGTAGTCAAAACTTCATGTTGAAGTTTGGGGCTAAAGTAATTCAATGAACCATATACTCTGTACACTGTTTTTCTTCTTGTTATATTGTTTGAAAAAAAGATTTCTGACTAACAATTTGCATTTAGTTATTTGGAGTACAGTTTGAGGAGCCTTAAAAATTTCAAAACAATATCCATCTATTTGGTCACATTTGAGTCACATCTTCAAAATATGCCAAAATTCATTCAAAAACCTTAAAAAATTACTCTTCTTACAGTCCATAAATCTGTATTTAGGATTCTTTGTCACAGTTTTAAATCTTCTCAAGCTCACATTCTTCTACATATATTTATACCTAATGTGTTTGATTTATTTTTTTCTTTAAAAACAGACCCTTCGACAAATTAGCTGATTCTATTTTAGATATATAGAGGACAGTAAACTGCATTCTTAAAAATTATAATATGAATGATTAACATTAGCTGAGGTTATTATACTCAGCTCATCAAAGCAACTAGGAGGTGGGCCTATTAGTTATCTTCATTTTATAGTAAGAGAACTAAGACATATAAAATTAGTTTCCCTGCAGGCTGCTATAACCATAGATTAGGTGGCTTATACAACAGAAAAATATTTTCTCACAATTCTGAAATAGCTAGAAATTAGAGACCAACATTCCAGCTGCTTCAGTTTCAGGCAGGGGTTTTCCTTACCTGGCCTTTGTTCTGTGGAGGGGAGGCAGAGGAAAAGGGAACTCAATCTTGTGACTTCATTTAAATTTACTTCCTTAGAAGTCTCACTTTCAACTACAGCCACACTGTAGTTGTTGAGGGAACACAAACATTTAGTCCATAACATTTCCTAAAATTAGTTTAAAAGTTGTAGAACCATGATGGAACCCACAGCAGTCTGAGCAGTCCAGAGCCTGAGCTCTTAACCATATTCACAGGACTTTTATTGAGCTCCTTCACTACCAAGTTTTCACTGCCCATTCAATAGATTAAGAATAAATTATAAGTATTTTCTCCCACAAAAACATATCTATATTTTTATATTGGGAGGAGGGGAGTAGGAAAGGAAGCAGCCCCTAAATCAAGCTACTCAGTGGCAGCTTCTTGTTCCATAAAGTTAAGAAAGACTTTGAGGAAATAAAAGTTGTTTGGAAAGATCCAGGTGCAGTTTCTTTGTACGTTGTGATGGGTAGAAGGGATGAAGACAGTGTGAAGGCCTCTCATATCTCAGTCAGTCTCTTACCGTCAGTCAGCCTAGGATTATGTCCTGGAACCCCGGGATGGAGAAAGCACCACTTTCCGTCGGGCTTCTTGGGAGTGCTGTTGGCAATTTAGTGACAGAACCACCTGCAGGGAGAGCAACGCATCCAGCACAGTTGGCTAAGAGTGCTCACGAGCTCTTCTGCGACCATCCGGACCCACCTGGCTCCACTTCTGCTCAATCAGCACACCACCTGCAGGTGGGGGCCCAGGCCTGAAGGTCACAGTGCAAGCTCAGTACCAGCACTTCTGCCCTTGCGGCTAAAACCGAACTTTCCAGCCTCGCCTCTCGCCTGCTCCCCCAGCACAGTCCCAGTGAAAACCACCAGTGCGATCACATCTTGTCGTGTTCACTCTCTAGATTTATTTTCCCGAGGAAGAGACTATTCTATCACTACTTTGCCTAACTTCAAAACTATCCCACTCTTATATGTCGTAGATTCATAAATATTCTCCAGGAGTCACATGAAATCTCCTTTGCAGCTTATCACTGGATATGTGCCATCGATTAACACACCAACCATATGTTTCACTTTTCACCATAGTGAATATCGCATCGTAGTTTCTCAAATCGGCTGAAATCATTACCACTGGCAGCGTCATTTCTTTATTAGAAGTATATGATTGCCTTTATTAATGTCCATTCCGTCTTAAAATAAACCTTATATATTTTTACAATTAGCATATGTCAATTCTCTCATTTGTGGAAAACATTTAAGACATAAATACGTTTAGTTCCTATACCATTATTGGAAAAATGATATATTTAATAACCGTTATTGCATGGTTATGCAACCCCCCCTTATGCTCTAATAGTGTTATTAGCTATCTTCATTTCGCTTGGTGATTTTTGACCTTTATAGTTTTGAGAAATCTCTAATATAATTGGCATTGACATTAAATTACTCAAAGAGAACTAGCTCATGTAAAGTAGCTGAAATCCTAACATAATTTTGAGGTCATTTTATTATATCCTGTAAAAGAAGCATATGGTACTAGAGAAAGCAATAGATTGCATTTCAGCAAGAAGCCTTTGGGGGTAAATCTGATAGTTATTGATGAATGTTATTTTAAAATTTAAATTTTAGAAATTATGAAGTATCTTTTAAAAGAAATGTTAAAAGCTTTCCTCCCCCCTGCACCTTAAAGCAGTCAGGCATATAGCCACCATTATTTGTACTTTTAGTAAAAAACATATTTGGTCTTTCATAAAACCCCCTAACCATGGGGCTCAAAGAACTTTCAGGTTGGTGAACACATCCAGATGCTGGGAGGATGGCATGCTCACAGAAGGCTTGGAAGCTGTGTTCTTTCCCTGTATCTTTCTTTGTACATCTCTCTATTTGGCTGTTCCTGAGTTGTATCCTTTATAACAAACAAATAATAGTAAACTTTTTTCCTGAGTTCTGTGAGCCATTCTAGCAAATTACTGAACCTGAGGTTGTGAGAACCCCCAGTTTGCAGCCAAGTTAGACAGAGTGTGGGTAACCTTGGGATCCAGTACTTGTACTAGCATCTAAAGTGAGGGCAGTCTTATGAAACTCAGTCCTTAAACCTGTGTAGTCTGATGCTAACTTGAGTAGTGCCAGAATTGAATTAAATTGTAGGACATCTAGTTAGTGTCCAAAGCAGGAGAGAATTGGTTGTTGGTGTTGGAAGACACCATAGAACCCTTTCAACATCTTTTGAAGATATATATTATGTAAAGCAGTGGTCCCCAACCTTTTTGGAACCAGATACCCGTGTTCCTATGAGAATCTAATGCCTGGTCATGTGAGGTGAGCTGAGGCAGTGACGCTAGCACTGGGGAGGGGCCATGAACACAGATAAAGTTTTGCTTGCTTGCCTACTGCTCACCTCCTGTTGTGTGGCCCAGTTCCTAACAGGCCACAGACTGGTACTGGCTGGGGACCCTTGGTGTAAAGGCATTGAAGTATCATGATAGCCATCTATAGCTGTTGTTGTTCATCCTGGTCTAGGCCTCTATCACCCATCACCTCTCAACTTTCTGCTTTCTCAAAAGTCTCCTTTCCCCAGAGCAGAGTGATAATTTAATAGTTTAAGTCATCTGCTCAAAATCCTCTTCCTATAATACTAAGAATACAACTGAACACCTTACCATGGCTTACAAGATAAATATTCTCATTTAAACTGTGTTTCTTCAGTCCTCTCTTCTCCCCTCTTCTTTAGCCATACTGGACTTCTGTTCTTCTTTCACAAAACTTCTGTTAGGGCCTTTCTATTTCCATTTCTTCAGCATGGAATGTTCTTCCTCATAGTGACTTCCTCCCTAGGTCCTTCAGGACTCTGCTCAAATATCATTGGATCAGGACCCCTTCCTGATCCATGCTATGAAAAACAACCCTTTGCTAAGATGTCCCCTATTCTTGTTTTTATTTTTTTTATAATGGAGATACAAGGTGCAAGATAGTCTCTGTCTTACCTAGATCAGGACACAAGCTCTGTGCTTGCAGGCACTTTGTTTTGTCCCCTATGGTATCTCCAGCTCTTGGAGAGAACCTGTTACACATATAAATGAGTAAATATTATTTGGCAATAATATTAGGCAATAGTGGAGGTAGGCTGTTTTATTGTCTCTCATATATTTGGACTTAGTCAAAGTTATAGGTATAGTGACAATGTATTATAAAACCCAAGTCAGTCTTTCTCAAAAAGTCATATGGAGACCAGGTACAACACCTGAATGTGTTATTAACAGCAAGACTCTAGGTACTATCCCAGACACAAGAATCAGAATCTCCAAAACGAGGACGGGGAAACAAATGTCCTTGGAGATTCCTTGAAATTGCTGCATTAGAAGATGAATTTCAAAAGTAAGGCCTTTTCAAGTCTCTCTGTAATCTAGTCCCGAGCCCCACCTTCATTTTCTTCACTTAGGGCATACCTAGATTCCTACACAACAAGCCCCATGGTTTGCCTCTCCCAAAGACATCTTACCACACATGCTTCACTTTGCCTCTTTTTTCATTTCTGAAGTCATCCCTGGAAAATTTTCCAGACCCCTTATGGGTCTGGAAATCCTATTTATTCTTAGAAAGCCAGATTAAATGGTTCCTTCTTCATAATGTCTATCTGGAACAATTAATCAGCACTCTCATGTTACTTACACTGTTAGTATTGTATATATTCCTATAGATTGATGTATCATCTATACTATAGAGTCAGAAATTCAATTTCATTATTTTTGTAAGACGATCCAAGTGGTTTCGATGGGTTTATATGGACCTGGAAAAAAAAAATTTTAAAGTCTTTTATAAAATGTGGGCATGGCCTACATTTTTTTCCAGAGTCTACAAAAATATAGGAAGGCATAACTATGTCTTCATTGCAGTGCTGAGGTGTCACTCAACATTGAGATACTAAGCCTAGAGACACACATACCAAAGAATTTGTATCCTCTTCAAAATAATTTCTCTTTTTAAGAAGTCATCCCTGTGAAAAGTGAAACTTCTTCCAGTTCAGACAACTCAGGTTGCTTGTTTTCAAATGAGCAAAAAGTAGAAATATTCAGTCTCAGAAAAAATGTGTTAATGCAAACCACTGGAAAGTTTAATAAGTATAATTGCTCTCATTTTTTCCCTAAAGAGATTCAACACAATTATTGCTAGAATTTGCCCTAGATTTTTAGTCAGCTGCTGCAAGAGAAAAATACTACTGTTAACGGAGTTAATTAAAACTTATGTTAATAAACTATTGCAGAGTGAAACAAAAAGTGGTCAACAGTTCTTAGTATTTTCCATTGGAAGCAATTACATTTATTTTTAAAGATGTGTAACCCCAAGTGACCCTATTGATCATTTTCATGTTGAGTTCTCTTTCCAAGAAGACACATTAACTTATTTCCTGATGTTTCACAGTCAGTCCAGATAGCCTATGAAGATAAGCTTTCCATGTTAGGACGTAATAATGCCTCCTTAGATGATAACATATTTCTAGGTACACCGTATTTCCCCTCAGTTTCCTTTTATTAATTTCAGGGATAGGATTCTGTTTTCTTCCTCATTTTTTATCCTTACAAATACTTATGGTTTAAGTCTGCTAGGGCTGCCATAACAAAATACCATGCACTGAGTGGCCAAAACAGCAGATATTTATTTTCTCAGTTCTGGAGTCCACAAATCCAAGATCAAGACAGCATCAGGGTTGGTTTCCAGTGAGAGCTCTCTTCCTGACTTGTACATAGCTAGCTACCTTCTCAATATGTCCTAACATTTCCTGTGTGCAGGGAGAGAGAGCATGTGTTCTGGTGTTTCTTCTTCTCCTTATAATTCTGTCGGAGCCCCTGCTCTTAGGACCTCCTTTAGCCTTAATTGCCCTGTAAAGGCCCTATCTCCAAGTATAATCACACTGTGGAGTAGGGCTTCAACATATGAACTTTGGAGGGGCACAAAATGATTCACAATGCTAATTATTATGTTTATTTAAAATTCTAGAAATAAATTTTCCATATAAGTACCTCAAACAAGTTACATCTCAGCTTGAAAGCATTCCTTTTATGAAATTAGTCTTCAGAAACACAATAAAAGCATAGAATTGTATGTTACTTATTATGTACCAGATGATTAGAATCTCAGAAGTTAAAAAAATTACTTCCCAATACTTGAGGTCACTTACAAGACCATTGTTCAGAAAAAAGTTCTCTCCACTCAGAGTTCTTGGTTTCAATATTAAAGCAGCTGCTAATGTTAATAACAAAAAGATAATAATGTTTGATAAATCCCCAGGTGTCTACAAAATGAAAGTACAATCACCATGCCCGGATTTAAGGCTATCTACGGTTTTGATGTGTGCAGTGTAATCATTCACCTTGGGGAGTCAGGGTAAGACTTTCCAGGTTTGAATCCCAGCTCCATTTATTTGTAGCCAAATGACCTTGGACAAGTCATCTGTCTTTCTCTTGGCCCCAACTTGTATCTCTCCCTTCAGCCTCTCTCATTTCTAGTCATGTCAGTACATACCTAATTCTTTACCTTTGCTCATATCACTTCCCTCCTGTGTTTCCTCCTTCTTTCCTACTCTACTAGACCATGATTCTTAAAGTACCAGCTAAAACTACTCCACAGTCCTTGATTACCCCTGGTCTTCTTCATACAATCTCTAAACATTTATTAAATACTGTAAATTCAGCTCTCTGATGTCCTCTTTTCAGATTCTTCCCACGTATTTTGCTTCATATCAGCCTCTGTTTCATGTGTGTACATACATCATCTCTCCAGCATCTACATAATACATAGTACACAGACGTCGTTCAGTAAACATCTGGTTGTTCTGTATTGTGTTCAGCATGTGTACCTAAGTTATTTAAGAATACTTTAACTAGGCTCCCCTCCCAGCTTTCAGCTTTCAGAAAACAATAACACTCTAATTTTGGACACCTAGCATAATACCCTGGAAATAGCAAACACTCAAAAAACTGTGGAATGAAGATCTCCTGTTATTATCAACATCATAAGCAGCAGGCTGAGGAAATGATAGAAAATGTTAATCAGCAAGTGGCAACCGGTACACTTTAACATGTATACAAATTAACTGAGAGTGCTTCAGTAGAGACAGTAGTGGCTCCCCTATCAAGGAGGCTGGAAAGGGGAGAAGAAAGGGGATGGACCACAGCTGCCAAAGGAGCTGGGGAGAAAGCCTAGAAAAGGCTCTGGGTTCCATGATTCTCGTCCCCTAAAAGGAAAAGTCAACTACTTAATTGCAAAAAATTTCTAGTGGGAACAGAACTGTTAATAGTTTAAAATTAATTGTTACATTTAAATGACGTTGTGTATAAAGATTTATCACCATTAGGACCAAGTCTATTTTATTATAATTAAAATATACTCTTATTTATTCTGTTTCTCATGCACAATAATTGATTCCTGAATTTAAAAATTTTTTCCCCCCAAGCTCAGAGGTCTAAAAGAACTACAATCCCCATCTTTAAGTTTAATTAGTAAATTGCCATGCCAGCTAAAAAATAAATTTTCTAGGCATTGTATGTGTTACTGTTTTCTGAAGGGCAATTTCAAGTAGAAAGAAGAAACGTACTTTAAAAGATGTCTTTCAAGCAAGATTATTAAAAAATAACGTGTCCAACTTCTATATGGGCAGAAAAAATAAAAAACCTAAGTCCATCCAGTCTAGCACTGGATGTCATTTTAGCAATGACTCCAACTATCTATGATGCTACAAACTTGACAGCCAGCTTTTAAAGTAAATGCTAATAGAAGGGGCCAGATTACCCATACATAAAACTGTCATCAAGCCTGTCCTGTGGAGTGCTCCAGCCTCTGATCCCATTCCTCTCTAGTTCTCCCAATTTTATACTTTTCCCTTCTCCTACCTAGTGTCCTGTTGTTCTTTTTACTCTTCTTCTAGCCATCAAAAACTGCTCTTGTAGAAAGATACCTTAATATATCTCTGCATCAAAATTTTCCCTATCCCTGAGATGTTTATATTTAATTCTCTTTTCTCATTATAGAAGAATAAGTTTTCACATGTAAAATTAATTTCTGCACCAGGGATAAAGTGGTGGTATTTTCTTCACATTAAGTAAATAGATGGGTGTTTTAAAGCTTAAAAAGAAAACCAGCCTTCTTTCAAATACTGTTTGCAATGAAAATATACATCTCAACCCTCTTCCTCAGTGACACACTTCTAGAGAGCTTCAATCTGCTGAGATCACTCAGCACATAAAATTTAGATAGACTCAGAAAAAAGAGTACTTTTAATAAAAGTAGAAAATTTAATCTCAGAATCTGGTTTCCTATTTCCCTGGGTCAGTGAAACTCTCAAGCATCAGTGCTTTGCTGAAACACTAACAGCAGGAAAAGTTAAGTTAAGAAAACTTCCCAGGTAACTAAAACTTTTTGGAGGCACAAACTCATTTTTAACTCATATCTGAGACTACACTAAAGCCTCTTTTCTTAAATACAGTCTTTAAAATATGACAAAAACTTCATATAAAATTCCTTTGAGGCATTTTGCCAGACTATTATAGGTCCCAGGCCAACTGGATTCTTCATGTTTCAATGTGGTGATCGGTGCTTCATAGAAAAGAATTAGGTTCTATACTCTTTTAGAGAGCAGACATAAAGGAAACTTTGACAAAGAAGACAACAGGTTTTCCTTTTGCTTATTTTGGTTTATTTTTCAGCCTATGTAAAGATTGAATTATACCGAAGGTGGGGGAGAATATGTATGTTAAAAGTTTTCCTACTCGGGTTTAAGAAGCGCATGACTAAGTTTGGTTTAGAGCCAAAAAATGAATGTTGTGAACAACAGTTTAAACCACTGAAACTTTACCATTTCTGCATTTTGTACAAGGATCCATCATGACCCTCCAGCCTCATGCAACTCTTCTCTATCACAAGAGCAACATGCAAACATCTATGTTGTTCTGAACATATACAGCCACACATTAAAAAAAAGTTTATAAACAGCCCAATATAAAGCCACAATAGTGAGACTTTAGTAAACAAACAGACACATGGAAAAATGAATTTCCTGCCTTTCTAAGTACCTGAAGATTATATAAGACATTAAACAAACCCGGCTTTAGTTCCTATACATTTTATAGTTTAAATTCTTTAAACACCAGTTTAGGGTAAGAAGCTATCTTAAAGAGTTTAATAATTTCTTAGAAAATATAGTTCACTCAAATTTGTCAATGTTACAGCACATAAAGTTGTACAAAAATGATTATCTTTCAGTTTCTTCATTGAGAAATGTGTGGAGGTATACTGGTTTATAATTTCATACTGGAAAATAGTGTCATCTACTTCTAATTCAGAAATGTATTTTCTATATAAAAAAAAAGTTTTTTTCAACACTTAGGAGTCTGATGGGGTGTTTTCTCCAGTTAGCTTCACAGTAACTTACACTCAAAAGCATAACTGATGTTTAAAGTGAAATGTTATTAATATATAATATTAAAAACTATGTATATAATAACACTTTGTATAATACATTTGGAAAACTAAAAATCTTATTAAATGCACTGGATATGTAAAATAAAGTTTCTTGTTCTTACCATTTGATTTCATATTTAAATATATAGTTTTCTATAACCATTTCATATTACTGTTATAGGCTAAATGAGAAGAATGCTGTTTTGAATCAGAATTTAGATTTTTTTAACCCAATCTGTCCTTGGCAAAATGCATTCTAAGAATAAACTCAGAATGAAAGTAAATTTATTTACAACATAGAAGTCATTTAACTATTGGAGTCACCCTTATAACCAGAGTAGACTGAGTTGGTAGGTATTTTCTTATGTTTTATGCATTTATTCATTTGTAGTCATTCAACTTAACATTCATCGAGCCCTGTAATTATGCTAGGAATCTGCTGAATAAAAAGTGATGTAATAACAATATAATATGATGGATTTGATAATAACAAAATGTGTGAGCTATCATGGAGAGAAGAGAATGCTTTAACCTACCCAGGTTAAAAATAGGGAGTACGAATAAAAAAAAATCAGTCTTTTTTAGATGGATTATAAAAGATGAATAAGCATTCTCCTGTTAGAAAAGAGAAAGAATTATAGGTGTTTACAACAGCAAAGGCAAAAGTAAAAAGCACAAAAGTTCTGGAAATAGCAAATGTGAATATATTGACTACAGTGGCAAGAGATAAGAATGGAAAGATGATTGGTATCAGATTGGGCAGATCTTTGCATACCATGATAAGGAGTTTTCTCTTTATTCATTAGGCAATGGGGAACTATATCAAGCTTGTTTATAGATAAATTATGATAAGATCTTTATTTAAATAAAGCATGGACTGGACAAGGTTGATTCCTGCAGGAAGAAGAAGGACCAGGTCATTGCCATTATCTGATTGAATAATACCAAAACCATAAACAAAGCAGGAAGAAAAAGTAGACTATGAATCTGGAAGACAATGATAAGGCTGAAATAAAGAGACTACAGGACCTGGTAACTTCTTAGAGAATATTAAGAAAAGTTTAAACGAAAGGTGATTCTAAGGAACCAGAAGGAATAGGAAGACAAATGTATTATTCATTGAGATATAAGGTAGAAGAGGTAACTGAGTGGAATAAAATACTGGCTACAATTTGTAACATATAATGTTTATAGTGTTTCTGAAAGGACTTCAGACACTCTAATAAAGCAACCCACAGCAAGGAGTCACAAACTTAACAGATTTACTTATTTTCTGAAGGCAAGCTGGGCAAATAGAGAGCCCTGGCTGATGCTTGAGAAAAGAGACTGAGCCCTAAATGAAAATCACCAACAGGGAATGTGAAAGCCTTAAAGACATACTTTACCATCATGATAATACTCACACAAAAAAACATTACACAAATGTTTATAGTGCCATATTCATAATATTCATAATAAGAAAAAACTGGAAACTACCTAAATCATCTTCAACTGATTAATGAATAGATAAACTGTGACACATTCACACAACGAATCCTTTTCAGCAATAAAAGGGAATGAAATTCTGATGTGCAACAACATGGATGATTTCCAAGTGCTTTATGTGAAGTGAAACAAGCTAAATTCAAAGGGCTATTGTATGCTTCCACTTAAATGAGATTCTGGAAAAGACAAAACTGTGGATGCAAAAGCAATGTAACAGTTGCCAGGAGTGGGACTGGAGAAAGAGTTGACTATGACGAGCAATATATCAATATTTATAGTCTTATTTTATTGTATAGATTATAATACATTATTAATATTGTTTATTTTGTTGCTTATATTGTCACAGATTTGGCCATTATTAATTGCTTCAAAGTTGGCTTTTATGTCTTATTTTCCTCTAATTTATTTTTATTTTTTAATTAAAGTATAATTGGAATACTGTGTTATATTAGTTTCAGGTGTACAATATAGTGATTTGACATTTATATTTCTTATGATGTGAACACCACACTAAGTCTAGTAGTCACCAGTCACTGTGCAGTTCCTTCACCATTTCTGACTAATTTTTCTTTCAATTTTACCATCCATCCCTTTACCAGGCCCTGTTAATCATCAGTTTGTTTCTTTGAGTCTGGTTTTGTCTAGGTTTTTAAAAAACTCCACATATAAGTCAAATCATATGGTATTTATCTTTCTCTGTCTGACTTATTTCATTTGCATCATACTTTCTAGGTCCATGATGTTGGTGGGACTACAAGTTGGTGCAGCCATTATAGAAAACAGTATGGCTATCCTTTAAAAAAAACGAAAAGTAGAACTACCATATGACCCAGCAATTACATTTATGGGTATTTATCCTGTGTCTTTTGAATATGTCCCAATCATTTTCTGAACATTTCTTTATTTTCTGGCACCACAACATGTTCTAGTTTAATCATGCAATTTCTCTGCTTCAGCTAAAGAACTCTTTTCTGAGGAGTTCTTGTTTCTTTTGTTAGAGAACGATATTTAGAAAACCAGATGTAGTTGAAAAGTGTGGTCATTCATACTGGAGTGTACTTGCATCAAGATCCTTCCAGTGACAGAGCTAAGGACTATATATCGATGTGCATAAATCATGAATTCATGCCGATTCCTCCAATTCTAATTTACTGAAGATGACCCAGTGCTCACATCTAAGCCATTTTATTCTTTTGTTGAACGTAAACACAGAACACCAACATCAGAAAAGGTTACTCTGAGAACATGATAAAGTAAGACAAGAGTACTTCATAATTTTTCTTTAACACCAGCAGAATATGAGAGTGATGTCTGCTTTTCCCTCTCTCCTGGCTGAAATAAATGGCGGCTACTTCTTTTTCCAATTACAGGTTTATTATTACTCTAGTTTTCCTTCCCTATAAATGCAATTATTGAGATACTCAGACTGAATTGCTTCACACTCTGATAGTATCCAATCTAGATCTAGGGTGAATCCCTACTTTCTCAGACTTTTGCTCATTTTACCCCTTCCTCCACAAAGAGCCAGTTCCTCGGCCAAACGATTTTTTTTCTAGCATTCTCTGAGACACACATAGTTCCCTGTGGTGTGTGTTCTCCCTCATTGAAACAAATAATAAAGCCAACTTGTCAATTACAGATGTGTTCCTAGTGGTCTTTGGATGAAGGACTCTGGGAGCAACAAGATTTATTTTGGCAATCCACCTCTCCTTAACTGTAACTTCTTTTTTGGACAGTGAGAAATATGGCTCTCTTTATGCATAATATATTATTATTTGCTTGATTCTAGAATACAAATAATATTGTTTTAGAATTGATAACCTATATACTCATGAAAAACAAATCCTTTAACTGACTTTCAATATCTGAGTGCAGTTCTTTTTATCTTTACCCTTAGAGTACATAGCAAGAATACTTTTTCAATGTTTCTTAGGTTCTTTCCTTCCCCCTTCTCTCTCTTACTAATTTGTATAGACATTAATTTTAACTTAACAATATAACAATAACAATATATCTTGGAAGTTTTTTGTTTGTTTTCCTTAAAAAAAAACTGATACTATATCCTGGAAATTGATACATATCAGTTTTAGAGATATTTCTCATTCTTTTGACAGGTATATTATACTTCATTGTGTCACTCTAGCATAGTTCATTTAATGAATTTCTTATGTAGTCATTTAGCTTAATTCCTATACTTTGGAATTCCAAACAATGATGACTAACCTTGTGCGTATGTATATTTATATTATTGATGGTGTATCTTCAAGGTAAAGTAATATATGCATTATTATTAAATCAAAGGGTAAATGAATATATAGCTGTTACACACTGCTAGATTTCCATCTGCTAGTCATATTCATTTGCATTCCCACCAGCAGAATATGAGAGTGATGGCTGCTTTACAGCTTTGCCAACAGAATCAAGCCATACTTTTAAATTTTCACCAATTGAGTAATAAGTGATATCTGTATCATTTAATTTTTCTAATTATGTCTGAAGTAAGACTCTCTTTTATGCTTGAGCTTGTTTTGTTTTATTTTTGTTGTTTTTAAAACAACTTTGCTAAGGTTGAGATACAAAAATTGATGACTGTGGACATACACATACACCAGTGAAATCTGAACCACAATCAAAGTAATAGCCTTATCAACATTCCCAAAACTTTCCTCATATCTCTTTTGGGGATTTTGTTGAGTTTTGCTTTTTTTTTGTGGTAAACATAATATAAAATCTACTCTCTTAACTTTTAAAGTCCACATTATAGTTTTGCTGGCTATAGAAACTATGCTGTACAGCGGATCTCTGAAAATAATTCACCTTGCACATCTGAAATTTTATATCAGTCTAACTGCCCACTTTTCCCTCTTTCTGGCCTCTGATTTTATTTTTTCTATGAGTTTGACTATTTTAGGTACCTCATATCAGTGGAATTATGTGGTATTTATTCTACTGTAACTGGTTGAATTCACATGACATAATCTCCTCCAGATTCATTGCTACAAGTTAATAGCTAAATAAATATGTAAATAAATAAATAAAAATAAAAGACTTGAATAGATACTTCTAAAGGGAAAAATATATAAATGGACAACAGGCATGTGAAAAGACACTTGGCATTACTAATAACAGGGTAATATGAATCAAAACCACAATGAGATACTCTCTTACACCAGTTAGAATGGCTATTATCAAATTAACAAAAGATAAGTTTTGGCAAGGATCTGGAGAAACTGAAACTCTTTTTATGTTTAGTGGCTATTTTCATTGTGAATTCTTTATACCTTCTTCCCAATTTTACTAGTTTTTTTTAATTTCCCCTCTAATTATAAGTTTTATACATTAGGGATGTTAACCTTTTACATGTGATAGATCTTGAAAATATTTTCTCCAAATATTTCAAATGTCTTCGATTTTGCTTACATATTTTTTTCACACATTAAAACTTTTTAAATAGTCAAATGTGTCAGGCATTTTTTTTTTTGCCTCTGGTTTTGCAACTATTGGACCACTAGAATTTACCCTGTTGGGCAGAACTAAGGGTACTGTACTTGACAGCTTGACCAAAACTATCAGCTAGAGAAAGAGCAGGTACCCAAGTGAAAATTTACTGGGCAGACAACAGCAGCAAATATCTATTACAGAATCCCACACTGGGGAGCTCCAGCTCCTCTCTTCCTTTCTAGCCCACATGGAACTGTTCTAGTCTCTGTACATATTCTATTCTTCAGAAGTGAAGATTTCTAGGCCAACCTCCCATTTGTGCCAAAAGGCAGCATAGTATTTACACAGCTGTGCAAAGAGATTCATCAATCCCTAAAGCAAAACTTCAACAGGGAACAAAACCTACCCAGAATTTATGTTGATGCTTTTATTACTTGAAGTGTTACAAAAGCAAACAGCTCGTAAAACCAACATCTTTAATTCTTTCACACTACCCATGAGCTAAAAATGCTCTCAATTCTGAATTATCTGGCTCAATTTTCATGTTTCTTGCTCACTTTCATGATCTCAAAAATTGCTTTCAAAAAAGAAAATGACCCAGCATCAATTTGGTATCTGAAACTTGAAAGAGATACCACACTTGTGATGGCTGATTCATTCTAAAAAGTGAAAGGGGGCGTGTGTGTGTGTGTGTGTGTGTGTGTGTGTGTGAATGTCCTGACCTTTTAATATTTAGACTTGTTGGCATTTCTTCTCTCCCTTCATCTCTAGATAATAAGGCCATAGATGAAAAAACAATGAGAAATGAGTGTGCAATAAAGCAAGGCAGATAAAAAGATATTTAATAGAATATTCAAAGCTTATAATAAACAATATCCTTGTTGCAGTAAATGGAAGTAGAAATAGATTGGCTTTTACCTTCCATCTTTTCATAATCTCATAAAAAGAAAAATTAGGCTGTAGCATATGAATTTTTAGTAAGAAATTTGGATAAGTTGATATTTTACTTTGTTCATATTTTTGATTTTGCTATCACTTAAATGCCAAAGTCTTTATTTAAGTCTAATACACTTTATTGAATCTAACAAATTTTACGCCACATTTATTATATATTTTTTCAGTGTTGATACCACCAGCGTATGTTTTCATTTTTCATTCAAAAAGAAGAAATAAGTTAAGGAATGAAAATGAATTAGATAAACTTTTTTCCCAAAAAATGAAAACTAATAATTAAGTACCTAAATATGTCTGATGAGTATCAGGTTGTATTTTCAAGGTAACTCAAACTAAGACATAACAATGTTACTGTTTTATTTTGTTTGTTTGTTTGTTTGTTTGTTTTTTGTTTTGCAATAAGAAATATCAAGTCAGGCAAAACAATAAGCTAGTTAAGTAGCAATCTTAGGACTTTGTGAATCAATAAGGTGTAAACCCCTCCCTTTCATGTGACAAACCGGGTGAAGACGGTTCATTCAAAAGCAAACACTGACAATTTACGCTGGTCTTATTAATAACTTTTTTGGATTTGACACCTAAGCAAAGGCTACAAAAGCAAAAATAAACAAGTTAGACTACATCAAACTAAAAAAAACCTCTCCTGCACAGCCAAGGAAATCCATCAACAAAATGAAAAGGCAACCTACAAAATGGGAGAAAATATTTGCAGATCATATATCTGATGAGATTATTATCCAAAAATATAAAGAACTCATACAACTCAATAACAGAAACAAAAAATTTGCTGAAAACTGGCACACACAAGAATTAGATATGTTTTTTAAGAAAACATACAAATGACCAACAAGTAAATGAAAAAAATGCTCAAAATCACTAATCATTAGTTAAATGCAAATAAAAACCACAGTGCAATATCAATTCACACCTGCTAGAATGACTGTTATCGAAAAGACAAGAGATAACAAGTATTGGTGAGGATGTGAAGAAAAGAGGACCCTAGTGCACTGCTGGTGGGAATGCAAATTGGTGCAGCCCCTATAGAAATCAGTATGAATGTTCCTCAAAAAATAAAAATAGGAGCTTCTGATCAAGACAGTAGAATAGGTAAATGTTGTACTTGCCTCCTCTCATGACCACATCAAAATTACAACTAAAGGACAGCCATCATTGAGAATTGCCTGAAGTTTAAGTGAATAGAAGTTCTGCAACTGAGGACACACAGAGGGTTAGGAAATAAGGCAGGAGGAGAAGGAGAGGGCAGAAGGGGGAAGAAAACAAAAATAAAGGGCAGTAGGTAAGGGAGAAGGTGAGTCAAGGCTGGTTGCAGAGTTAAAAGTATTGGATATGTACATTTAGATTAAAAAAATTCTCTCCTTGAGTCTTGTCCACTCAGTTTTCACTGGATTAAAATGCTTACTAGCCCATGTGAATTTTCCATGTCATGTAGCTCTTTGTAAAAGTTATATTGGACATTCATTCTTCCTAGCACATTTTTGTATTTTTAAGTTTTCAAATACACCTATCATGAGTTCAATAATTTAAAAGCAGTTGAATTGTGATGCTTTTCTTCTTGATTTTTTTTTCTTTTGCACTGTGGTCTAGGCAGATTAATCAAGATGGGTTGAAGGGATGAGGCCTAGAGGTAGGGAGTCCATTTAGGAAGCTATTATGACAAATGGGTGATGTCCTAAGGTCCTGACATAATGAAAGGAGACGTGGAAACTGTTTGGGCTCTGCCTCATTCTATACAGTCTCTCTTGGTGATGTCATCCACTGAATAATTTCAAATGCCATGTATATAAGTGACTTTAAAATCTTTAGTTCTTCTCTGAGTCTGCAAGCACATAAAATTTAATGTATCTAATGCTCCTTTTACCTTCTACCTAAACTATCATCATAAGTGTAGGTTTCTCTGCCTCTAGCAGAGAATCTGTCATTCTCAAATCTCTCCTCCTTAAGGCTGAGAAAGCATTTTTCTAACGTAGAAGTCATAGTGTACCTCTCGTCTACTTAAAATTAATCAATGATACCATGGTTCCTACAGGACAATATCCAGTGCCTCAACTGAGCACATAAGGCCCTTTGTCATCTGAGGCCTAGTTTAGCCCCGGAAGTTAGCCTCCTTCACACCGGCCTCCAGTCACTCCTAAAGACTGGAAGCTCCCAGAATTTGCTGGATTTCCATGCCCTGCACAAGCTCTGCCCTGTGTGTGTAATTCCTTCTGCTTTCACATACTTGGTTAAAATCGACACATTTCCAGACCTGGTAACAGCATCACCCATCAGGAATTCACCACTGTCATTCTGTCACTGTACCAGCTGCTATAGCAACTGTTAACCACTTGTTTTATTTCATGTCTGTCTATCTCTACTAAAATGTAAATTTCTTTAGGCAGGAAATCATCTCTATGCTGTGCCACTTTTGAAAGAGGAAAAAAATTACAGGTTAAATCACTCATTCCAATTGTTTTAATAGTAGAAAAACCTGGACACTATAAATTAGTACCAAACAATAGACAAAGTCTTAAGATGTAATACATCTACCAAAAGAATAGAGCCACTAATAGGATGACTAATAAAAATTATTTAACATTGAAAATACATATAAAATCAATTTTAGCACAAAATGGAAGATATAATTCTATCTATACCTTGTTTAGCACTATGTCATATTTGTATAAACACACTGCCTATTTGGAAAAATTGAAAAATTAAAACATTTTCTATAATCGAGTGGTGATATTGCAGACAACTTTTTTTTTTTCCTTATGTCTGGGTTGTTATTTTATAATAGTTGCATGATAAAATTAAGAAAAGAAAAAATGCTGAAGAAAGCACCTAAAAACACACTTTATGGGGGTGAGTAAGGAAAGGGGGGATTGCAAAATATCATCGTGTTTGTAAATCTGTCGCTCTTCCTTACTTGGCAGTTTCGAAAACATTTGTCAGGTCCCTGAAAGTCAGCAAACCCAGGATAATTACTTACTGCACTCCAAAGTCACACATTCAATGGTAGGTTGACTTGTCAATATCCAAAAAAAATCCATAATATCTGAGAATCACCTCCCACAACTATATAAGGCCTGGAAAAGGGGGAAAACATCAGTTTTTAAAGTTCTGTTGTAAACTGTCCAATTCAGAGCACACTTAGGCATCTATTTCATATTGGTAGATTAGGCTTTTAAAAATGTCTTTTCTTCCTTCATTAGTGTCCAAAGACATTATCTTAGGAAACATTTCTGAGGTGCTGAGCAGGAAGATATTGATTGACTCAGTTTGGCCCCAGGTCCATGTCTCATATTTCTGCTAACACTGCCATCCTAGCTTCTGCTCAGGCTATGAGCACAAACAGAGCTGGGAAAATTTTATCTTTGGCAGTCATCCCATGGGGTGAAATCCAATACACTGTCTAGAAAGGATAGGAAGCCTAAATTAACTCTGACATGACATTGCTTTTCACCAACTCATTTAGACAATTAAAGCTCTCTACTGTACCAAAGAACAGCATTTATTCAGCAAATATTTGTCAAGAACCCACTGTGAGCAAGGCCTTATGTTGCACATTGATTATTCAATTTAGTTGAAATGAAAGGGCATGAGTCAATGACTACTGAATATCATGTATGTTGCCAAACTACTTCTTAATATGCAGGCAGAGAGCTCTTCCTGGAATGTCAAAGCTGAAACATTCTCATAAAGCTACTCTTTGCCCAAAGGTAAATCCATTCTGGACAAATGATGATCTGGCTCAATGCTTTTCACTGAGGTCTGAGGTACTCAGGGATCCCTTACCAGGTGGAATTCTCTTTAAGCCTAGCTGTTTTACCTGACCATATAATGGGCCTCCTTCCATTTAAACAGGGGGTTTGAAACTTAACACAAACACCTGCACATGGACACACACACACACACACACACACACACACACACATACTCACACACAAGAACATATACAAACCTGGATGGAGGTTATTTCCTGTAAATATCTTTCAAAAATACAGGTCTAGCTTACCTGTATTAACTTAAATATATATATACCTTCAGTCAATAGTACATGTTGGTCATCACAATTCTTTGTGTAAAAACTATTTATACCCTTAAATGCATACAGCTATAAAATCTTCCATTAGCTTTTTATGTCCAGGCCAAATACTTAAAAATTCTAGAATGGGTCTAAGTTTTAGCTTTTTAGTCTTCTCTAGGCTCATTTTGCCTTAGGTTCTTCCCGTATTCAACCTGGTAAACAGTTTTAGAGTCAAAACAAATCAAACAAAAAGACAACAACAAAAAACAGGTTCTGATGTAAGCTTTGATACAAATTTAATTTGAGGCATTTGGCAATTCGAAACCTCTGTGGCCTCAGCTTTCTCATCTGCTGCTAAGTAAAAGTGGAACAACAGAGCAAGGGTCCTGAGATTCCTGTAATTCAAGCTTCCGATTAGCTGTGAATGCCAGACAGTAGGTTCTAAGAGCAATAATTTAGCCATCTCCTAAATAATATCAAATTCCCTTAGTCAAAATCACATACTTCCATGCTCAAATAAGACTTCAAAGTTATTAATCCTGAAAGAGAAAGAGGTAAAGTTGCTACCAATTCACATTTGGAAATATATAACATTGCAGCTTTTTGTCTAAAAGCGGTCTGAGAAAGCTACAAGACCACGGGAGAACCGGGATACCACTTGGTACATTATAGACACTCAAGTAAATATTTGTTCTTTGAATAATGAAAACAAAAGAAGGACAAAAACAAGGGAGTGATGGCAAAAAGTGAAAAACAGCTTACAAGGAAGCTGACATAACAGATATCTCTGTTCATCTATGTATCACCAAGACTTAGAAGGGGCCTATTGAATGAATAAAAAATATAAAACTAGAGATTTTAAATTTAAAGTTCTAGAACTTTTTAATTTTGTTAAGGGTAAGCCTTTTTCTACCAATCCTTTTCATGCCCTGGAACTGGAGACACAAAACTTCTAAATAAATAGACTTGCACAAAAACAATCTAATTATTTGATCTATTAAATTTATGACAAATGTGTACTATCTGGACCAGAGTTCAATTTTAGACTGTCAGATACCTAGATGAAACAAGACATTTAGAGGTTTGAAAGCTAAGATTCCCAATTGTCTCCTCAAAATAATACAATACAAAACAATACCACCAATACAGTCAGGTGTAGGAAATCATCACAGAGCAATGTTTTGGTATAAAAGATCCAGTTTTAATTAAGTATAAGGTCCACCAAACTTTTCAGTTGACATAATAGAAAGAACTTTATTTCTAGCTTTTAAATGAGGCAAGATTTACAAATTCTTTGAAATAAGTTTAATCTCTGGTTGCGGTTGTCAAATATAATTTATACAAAACTCCTCAGGGATGAAGTTATAGATGTTTTCATGTCTTGGTTTTTTTGGAATGGTAAAATTCTTGTGCAATTTGAAGGGTTAAAAGTGTATATTTCTTTGGAACAATCATATCATGATATTTGTCTTTGTAAATACCAACCTGGATCATTTCGAGGATGCTTTATATTTTCCTTACCTCCTTACACTTTTCTGGCCTTTTACAAACCTGCCAGGTAAACACAAGTGCATAGTGGGGCAGGCATTTGCTAACTGGTGATTACAGAATTGCTACAGGCTCAAACAGCATCCCATGATGAAGTCAGAGGGCTTAATTTTTACATGATTGAAGTCTGCTATGCAGAAAAAAAATGTCACTGCAAAGAAAGCACAAACAGCTGTATAAGCCTGGAAACTGGAAACAAGACTTTTCATTAAAATCCTGGTTTGACCAAGAGCCATCTTTGGCAGCCTTATTTAAGAACAGCACAGCACAGAGTATGCAATTAGCATAAATGTATTGGCTAGGTGGAGAACCAGAGGAGAGAAAGAGCAATTAGGGGGTTTATTTTATAAACTACATAAATGTCTAACCATGTACTGTATACTTGAAACAAATAATATAAAATTAAAACATAAATAAATAGAATAAAATGACTTAAAAACAAGAACAGCATTCCTCTTTTATAGCCTAAACAAACTTTTTGTTTACTTTTTCTAATAGCATTAAAGTAGGTCTGTCTAAATGAAGTCATAAAGTACTTGTGCATGGTCCTCCATGTGTGGGATCACTGAACTGTCATCATCATGCATGCCTTGAAGGCATGAATAGTCTCATTTCGATGTCTGGTGCATGGCTTCATCATGTCCAGTTCTTTAGCATGAAGGCCTGCTTGAGTTATTCTGGTGGCTACACAGGCCTTGTGGTTTCTTTTCACTCCTTTGCTGCTATTTAGCACAACATCTACATGATAATGTGATAGGAAAAGACATAAGAATAGAAGGGGAATGTAATGAAGAAGCTAAAAAATAGGTTACATGTCTATATAGAATGCAATCACCACCAAGACTTGTGTAAACTTGTTGAAATGGAAGGCAAACTTCAGGCACTTACTAAAGGTGCTAACTGGCCAGGACCCACGATGGGAAAGGAAAACTTGGAGGACCAACATTGATCCCCTGAAAGCACAATGTTCTGTAATTAGAATTATAAAAGTAAAGCTATGAAGTTGTTCTTTTTTTATCTCTTTGAATTTTTCCAGGATGACCATGATGTTTAGAAGACCTTTTCAGAAACATGTAAAAACTCTGCTACTCCCTTTTTCCTTTATTCATTGGCTGGAAGGCATCATGAAACCACATATATTTCCCACCTGCCTATAAGCTCTGTCACATCTGCTATGTCTGTCTCTACTTAGCTAAATGAAATCCATACCCACCAAGATGTACAAAATGCAGCCAAGCTATAACAAAGCAATATTCAGTGTCTGGGCACTAGAAACAGACTGCCTGGTTTGAATCCCAGCTCTGCTACTCACTGGCAATGCAGCCTTCTAAAAATTATTTTGACTTTATGCTCCAGTTTCCTCATCTACACAACCTTCCTTTTAGGGTTCAGAAGAGTATTCAGCAAGCAGTAAATTCCTGTGCTAATTATTGCTGTCATTAATGAAAGGTTCTCAGTATGTGCAGAAATTATTTTCCCAAGACTTTTAAAAGTAATAAAATCAAAGCTGAGAAGAGTTCAGATATAATCTGTAACATTTACACTGTGAAAATGAGACTGTATGTCTCATTTATTAATTGTAGCTATTTAGAGCTAAGATAAAAAATGAAAAAGAAAACAGAAGATGATAGGGCAGATAAAAGTGGTTACCCTGAAGTAAGAAAAAGGAAAGAAAAGTCAGAGCTGAGTTTGTGTTGCTCAGTAATAACAATGTTTTCAGACTGTTTTAGGCAAGTTATTTGAATTATCTAGAACACTGAAGATATTTGAAGGCCAAAATATCTTCACGTTCACCTCAAAGAGTTGTTATGAGAATAAAATAAAGTATATGACATTTATCAAAATAAACAATGCTTGAAAACTCATGGTAGAAATATTATGAAAGCCATTTATTATTGATGATTAGCCAAATAGAAGAAAAAACTAAGCAACTGATTTCAGAAGAAAAGATACATAAATTGGCCAAGACACTGAAGAGACCCTGCTGGCTCTCTGTCCCTTATCATTTGTAAGTCATTTGAGATTAGAAGACCTTCCATTCTTTTGAGACATATGAAAGCATCACTTTAGCACAAATTTGAGCTTAGCTAGGTGTGTCACACTAATTTTCACAGTTGTAGGCTTTTGGTGTTTTAGACAAAATGATTACTGCTTTGCTTACCTTCATAATTACATGTTTTCCATGTTGCCATTTCAGAGTTTATTGAGTAAAATTGTACATAAAAACAAACCTAGTGCAGTTATCCTTCAAGAGAAACAAGTAAGGACAACAAAGAACTCAAGATTTCTATGGATCCCTGAGGTGGTAACAAGAGCATCTGAAGCAAAGAGTTTTGTCTTTTAGGAAATGACTAGCCTGGCACAGTGATTCTTATGGTGTTCTGGAAATTCAATGAAGCTTTCCGGATTTCTCATCTACTTTCAGTGCTTATTTGTGGATACACACAGGCCACAGTGCTTTCTGGTTGGAGGAACAGTGGAAGAATAACATATAGATATATACATAATACACACACATACATACATCAGAAGGAATCAGTAAACAATTTGAGAATAGCTTTAGGTTATTTGAGACTATCAAACCATTTCATGATAATACTTTAAACTCCTGGTCAAGACTCATAATATTAGAACTCTAGTTCATTTTTTAAAATAAAAAAAAATATAATAGAAAATGAAATTCTACGCTAAGCCTAATCAATGGGCCATCCTACCACATATATACTAACTAGTATTTATGTTTAGCTACATAAATATTTTGTTAGAGAGCTGAATATTTGCCAGTTAGTAAACTCAGTGACTCTACTGTATACTCACTTCATAAATATATTCTGAATATGTTATTCCCCTTTAATAACTGATTAAGGTATTGAAGTATTTCTCAGATCTGTTATTTTCTATTCTCTGAAGAATCTCGGTGGCAAATATGGTCAGTAAATTTCTTATATTTACTACCCACCATATGAAAAAGTCCTTATTGCAATTTGAGGTAGGCAGTTCATTACTAGGTTCATCAGCTGTTGAAATTTCCTGTTGCTGGCTCTGGCAGGTGATCTGGCTCTCTTGGTTCAGTCAATACCATCCCAAATCCAAGTCCTCACTGTGATTTCCAAGAGCTATAACACAGGGTCTGAACCAGCCAAATGTGTTCTTACCACAGCTAGGGCTTCCGTTCTAAATGCTCACCTGCTCCCTACCCACCTAGTCTGAACAGTACAGAATTCAAAGGGCCCTAAGACCTGAAATGGTCAAGTAGCTCTCCTTGATACCTTCCCCATGAGGCCTCGCCTTTTTGTTTTGCCAATAGACAGTCTCTATTACAACTGTTCAACTCTGCTCTTGCAACACACAAGGAGTCACAGACATTACACAAATAGATGCACAGAACTATGTTTCAATAAAACTTTCTTTAAAAAATCAGGGAGTGGATAGGATTTGGCCTACCACCTGCACTATGTCAATCTCTGGTCTGGAGGGAAGACCCACACAACTATAAGACAACAAATTTATGGCTACAATGTGGATACGCATAAGTCTTAATGAGCATACTAGGGAAAGTCGCCTACCTTGTTTAGCCCCTATCATTAGTTATTTATGCCACTGGTTAGCAGCTCCTACAAGGTGACAAAAATAACAAGAAATTTAATGAAAGCAAAAAGTATACAATTAATAGATTGATTTGATAAGAGTTTCTTTTTTCCTGATCTTCAGTTGACTTATAGGATCCTTCATTTCAGAAAGTTTAGATGAAAAAAAATCTATTGTCATGTCATTTCATTCATTTGGCAACCTATAATCTTCAGAAAGATTGGAGACAAATACCATAAAGGATCCTATTTGCTACAATTCTACAATTCCCAAAATTCAATCTATTCCTGGTGGATCAAGACCATGAGTTTTCAAGAACTAAGTATAATAGATCATTTTGACATATTGGAGGCCTGAATTTTGGCTAAAGTAGAGTCTAATTTAGGAATCAAAATATGTGTAGGAAGAAATGTGGTAATGCTACCACACAATATAAAAACATTTTTGAAGATGTTTACATGCAAAACCTTTTATTTTTTGAGTAAGCATCTTTGGCTCATTAAAATGAGTATCTCAGAGAGAATAAGATTTGGAAAACAATTATACTGGAAATATAGTTTGTTCCAGCAGCTGTTAGAATTGTCTGAAGTGTGGGAATACGAGACTTTTGTACAATGCTGTATACATACATCACAGATGCTCCATCCTTCTCTCTTGCTGCATGCACCACAAGCCCTCCATCCCTGACCTAAGGAGCACAGAAACAAGACTGTCTCAACTGCAGTGAAAACAATATATGATATTTATTCCTTTTTATGTATTTTCCTATACTCTCCTGGTAAAATTTTAGCTTCTCCCAGAAAGACAAGCCAATGACCATGACCTAGAAATGGTATGTCCAGTCTGAGGGTGAAACTAGGCAGTTGCTTTTCTTTATCCTTCTATTCCTCTTTCAGAGGACTGGTCAATTCATTGCTAGTTAATGCCTTTCTTTTAAGTGAAGCCAAGGAAAATAAAATACTATTAAGTCAGCTCAGTCTCATTTTAGGTACCATTCTAAGCATTCTAATAAAGGTTGCTAATAGATAAGAAAAAATTATTGCCTAAATAAACATACTTAATGCCTCTGAACTTCATCGTCCATATTATCTCAGTATCTCTGAGTAATAAAATCACAAACTGAATATAAAACCTTATCTCTTTAGAATTCTCAGGAGGTAGATGGGAGCTTCAAGAATCATTTGAATCTTCTTGGTAAACAGGTGCCCTAAGGTCTGTATAGCACATGCCTGTAATGCCATGCTCCCCAGCAGGGCTCAAAGATACCCACTGCTGGTGTTGGGGTAGACATTCATTACAACCTTTTAAGCAAAAATAATTAAAACCTTTTTATATTTTTTCCATGCTTGGACACCTCCTCAGAAAGAGGTTAGCATGACTTAAAAAAAGTAAGAATTTAAATAAGCCATTTTCTAGATGTAGTATTGTGTCTCTTATTTTGTTTTCTGCTACTAATTTCCTTCAGACCCACCTTAACTCTAGAAAAATTTATGAGGATACTTTTTAAAGATGGTAAAAGTATTGATATACTAGTGGCCATTGTGCCAACTTGTTTCTTTAAGGATTAAAGTGATTTTTAAGACATACCACAGAGAATGCAGTAGAGAGAGAAAGAAATTCATTAGGGATGTAAAAATACTTTTGTGAAGAAGATAAATCAGAAAACCTATCAAGTTTACCCAATTATTTCTCCTGGGACTGTTTCCTTTTCTAAACATTATTACTGCTTAAACTAACAATTTTGTATCCTCTCCTTCCTTCTGCTTTGCTTCCAGCATCAAATCCAACAGATGAAAACATCCTTCTTGCTAACAGAAAAAAAAAATTTAAATTAGGAACCATAAATACATCAACTCTGTTGATAGAAATTCTTTTACTAAATAATGATGCAATAACTACTCATTGAGTCTAAGCCCAGAAAACTGGTAGGAGTGAAAATTTTTTCATGTTAATGCTGCCGAGCATCTTGACAGATATTTAATTCTTTATGCTAAAACAAACCCTCATCCATGTCTTTGTAACATCAACACTGGAAATTAAACACCAGTTCCCAGCTCACTGCAGCTGTCCTCATGTGCACATGTATAGAAGGGAGCATTGGCTTTACTCCTGTGGCTGGGAGACCCTAACTAGAAATCACTTCTCACCATTCTCCACCTGAAGACAATTATCAGGCAATAGAGGCATAGACAAGAATAGTGCTCCCCAGGCAGGAGGCTCATTTCTTAGGAATTCAACTTCAGCTTTGCTGCTATTGGGAGGATTCAGTACATAAAACAAAAACAGGATGTAAACAAACATCCATATGAGACTCAAATTCACATTTTCCTCTATCTGCTTGCAGAAAAAAGAACTAAAGATGAGAAAAAAGAACACTTTAAGCCGAAGAATGAGATTATAATGACATAGAGCTTGAAAAAATTTCACTTTGACTGCAGCTGAGAGGAAGACTTTTCAAGAGTGAAATATGAAAGGGAGTGCACAGGTCCTCTTTGTTAAGAAGCTGAAGTTACCCTAATGGCAATGGGAAACCATGGCAGTGTTAAGCGGATAAGTGATATTATTGGACCTATCTTTTGGAAGGCTTACTCTAAAGTCACACCTTCTTTCCTTACCCTTTGATTCCTAGAGAGAAAGATTTGAATATTGCAGTAATAGAGAAAATTTCTGCCAAGGATGAACTCAATACTGACTGACAAAAAAAAAAAGAGAGAGAGAGAGAGATGTGTCTTGTTTATGGTCTGAAGCATCTAGAATACCTAAAAGTTTCTCCATCTATGAAAAGTAAACATCTACAGCCACTCAGATAAGATGAAAATGGGAAGCATTATTAGAAATCTCATGGGATTTAAAGCATTTTGAGGAAAGGGTGCAGGAAAAGAGCCAAAGGAATGGCTGAAAGGAGAAGAGAGATCAGAAGTGGAAGAGATTCTTAAATTTCTATCTGAAGCCAACTCTATGTGAACCGAAAGGTGATCATAAGAGAAACATGAAGAAACGCTGTTGTCCATGCTGAAGATGCCTGTTTATTCAAGTCTAGCTAACATTAAGACTTTCTTCCTAATAATGCACTATATCTATTCTCTCTTCCAAATTTTGTGTGCTTACTTGAGGAGTTACAAAATAATTTTGAAAGCAATGGTGAGAATCAAGTTAGGGCATTACTAGGAGAAAGAATGTCAGTATATTTTATAATATTTTTGAGTTAAATTTTATAGAACTTGGTGATTAATCAAATGTGTGGAGTGTGAGAGAAAGAAGCCGTAACCATGCCACCCACATTTCTCATGTAGATTGGATATTAGTATCATTCAATAAAGAAGACAAAACAGCAAATTTCATGAGTCAAATTTGTGGGAGGAGATGATAAAATTCTCCTTGATTATATTAAAACAGAAATACAGCAGAAACAACACATCTAAATTGATATCTCAGGGAAATTTTATATATGGGATGTTGTCCAGGCATGATAATTGAGATGAAAGTATAAATTTATGAATCGTCAGATATGGTATGGTAGATGGGTTAGGAATTGCAGGACCACTTAAATGACTCTTTTTACTTTGGAAAGTTGAGTAGAATGAGGAGAAAATAGGGAAGAGGAAGAGAAGGGAGGAACAGGGAAGGGAGGGAAACTACATAAGAACCATGAGAAATGCCAACACTTTAGGCATTGGCAGAAGAGGGAGAAAAATGCTAAGGACCAAAGAAAGAGCTGCCAGAGAGGAGTAAGAAAATCAGGCAGCTTGGGATCCCAGAAGCCAAGGAAGAGGCTTTTCAAGAAGGAGAAACTAGTCAGAAATGTGGAATGCTGCTGAGAGGTCAGATAAGATAAGGACTGGTTGTCTATTGAATTTATTTATTTTTTATTTAAAAAAGAAGTCATTGATCCTGGCAAGAAATTTCAATTAACTCATAGGAGCAGAAGTCATATTGCATGAGGTTAAGGTGTGAATCAGAGATAAGGAGATTGCAAGTACTAGGAACTATTTCTCCAAACACCTGTAGGTCTTGAGTATCTAGTATATAAACAAACACACACTGAATGGTTAACAAATACTTATAATAATGTTATATTGTGTTTCAATTCAGGCTATTACATGTGTATTATATAATTTATATTTGTAAAATAATATAAGCAGATGAATTGCCCCCAAAGATAGATGGCTTGATAAATGTCCAGTTAATCATAACCCTAGGTAAATTCATTTTAAAAACAATCACATTTCCAAAGTTCTCACAATGCTATAGAAATAGAAGAGGAAAAGAAAGGAGTGGAACTGAAAAGGCTTACTTCCTCCTCCCTTTAGACAAATATTTGTCTCTCTTCCCCTCTCTACGTAATTGAAAGTAGAGAATAAATGAGCCCAAGTTCCCTACGTGTCCCATCCAGTCTGGAATCTGGATACATTGATACATCTTAGGTTGAGGCCTGGGGTTTCTAACTCAGTCTCATCAGCCTTGTTCTCAGATACCATGAAAAAAAGCAAGCACCCAAGGTTTTTCCTCTAGTAATTACCATGATTTATATCTTCTCAGGAGACCGCCGTTTGAAAAAACGTAAGATGAAATAAGTAAAGACACATCAATTTGGAAAGGTTCATAGAACACTCTGTTTTAAAAGCCTCCCCTCTGATTATCTGCAATAGAATGAAAGACTATTTATTCTGTCATCATTCACATCCCTACTGTCTTTATGGCTGCCCCTGCTGTTATAATTGGCTGCTTCAGATTCTGACTTATTATGAGAGTACAAAGAGAGCATTTATATTCAAACTTACTGGACTAGAATCACATATAATTCTGTTTTTCTGTCTATGTGGATCTTTTCCTCCCCACCACCAACTTGTAGTATTGTCCACACATAGCCAAACATCTTGGTGATGAAAGGCAGAGATAGTCCACCCCTCAGCTGCTTCGTTTATACTGTGAACATCAGCAAGCATCTGGACCATCAGTTGAAATTTGCCTTTTTCCATCTTCTCCTGGTTGCTATACAAGCACAGCCCCTGTCTGTTCTGAAACAAAACTAATGAGCTGTATTTTCCTCATTTCTCTGCAAAATGTGTAAGATCCTAACAAAGGCAAATTGGAATACAGTTTAAATGAAAAAAGAAAGATGTTTTCTGTTTTTGTTCTGATTTTTCTCTAGTTTCCCCCATCATACTATTCTCCTGTCCTTAGACATAATATCACTCCAAAACTGTCCCTACCATATTAGTGTGGTGCTTTGAGTTTTTTCACAATAAACATGTTAAGGAGAAGGGCAGAAATTACACACTTACAGATATATAATCTTAAATTAGTATAGCTGCTATGGAAAAGTTTGGAACTTCCTAAAAAGTTAAAAATAGAACTACCTTTTGTCACAGCAACTGCACTTTTGGATAGTTATCCAAAAGAAGCCAAGATACTAGTTTATAAAAATCTATGCACCCCTATGTTCACAGCAGCGCTATTCACAATAGATAAGATATGGAAGCAACCTAAGTGTCCATCGATAGATGACTGGATAGAGAAGTTATGGTACATGATGAAATATTACTTGGCCATAAAAATGCATTCTTACCATTCGCAATGACATGGACTTATAGGGAACCATGCCAAGTGAAATAAGTCAGACTGAGAAAGACAAATATCATATAATTTCTCTTATATGTGGAATCTAAGGAATAAAAGAAATGAACAAACTAAACAAAAAGACTCACAGATACAGAGAACAAACTGGTGATTGCCAGAGGGGAGGGGAGTTGGAGGGCTGGTTGAAAAAGGTGAAGGGATAAAAAGTTCAAATTGGCAGCTACAAAACAGCCATGGGGATGTAGAGCACAGTATAGGGAACATAGTCAGTATTATTGTAATGGCTGTATGTAGTGACAGATGGGTGCTAGAGTAATCACAGGGATCACTTTATAAATTATATAAATGTTGGTTTACCTTTGTACTGTGTACCTGGAACTCATATAAAATAAAAAAAAAATTTAAAGTAAGAAAAATTCAGCTGCTGGGAATGTAATTCAGCAAAACTTCTTCCTGGAGGTAATTAATACTTGACATATCCTTTGATCCAGATATACTTTAGGGACTTTATTTTAAGAAAATCATCATAGATGTGGTTAGAGATGAAGCTATAGATATATTTATGACTGTGTTGATGATCATAATAATTAATTTAAATAGCTTAAGTGTCTAGAAAAATAAAGGTTAAATAGTTTATTGCACATGTATGGTATGCGTTGTAATACAGCAACTGAAAGGATGTAGTAGAAAACAAATCTTAAGGTCAGGAAAGTTAAGTTACTAGCCTAAAACCAAAGAGCAGCAAGTGGCAGAATTAAAACGACAGCACAAGATATATAGGAGAGGCCCAGCTGTCAATTTCTCTTTCTCACAACAAATCCCAGGGTTTTTCAGAAAAGAAATATTGAAAGGATTTTTCCAATGAAGATTTGTTAACTTTATAATTAACAAAAAGGAAGGAGATGCTTTCAGGTGTTTTTAGATTACAGACAAACACATTAAGTATATACTGATATTATTTATATTAGCAAAATATAAAAGACCACGATCCAAAATAGTGAAATAGTTAGGTAAATTTTTGTACATAGACAAGATTAAATATTTAAAGTCATTAAAATTAAGGATATATTTTTTAAAACAATATGAAGAATTATTTAAATCATGTTAATTGATGAAGCAGCATATGAAATAATTTTTTTGACATAGTTTCAAATATCTAGGAAATATAGTTATCCAGGGGAAAAGAGGGAAGAAAATTCACCAAAATATCAACAGCTGTGAAAACTGGGTGACAGTTTTATAAGCAGTCTTTATCTTTTTACACTTTTGGCATTGTCTAAATTTTATGCAATGAACAGGATAGTACAGGCTGTGGTGAACCACCCAGATTTGCTGACTTCCATTTCTCTGAAGTAATGAGCACCAATCTTCCTTCCCTGGCCCCAGCTACCAGGAGTAGCTAACAGCTCTCAGCTGACCATTCCCAGGGACTTGCCATGACCTGAAGAAAGCTACCTCACCCAAAGTTGCCCCCTTTCCAGGGGATCTGTCATTGAATGACTAAGCTATTAGAGTTATGAAGATTCAGACCCTCACTGTGATTTGACTCTGAAAAGCCATCTCAACTCCAGGGCTCCCTATGAGATCAGGTGAAACCTATTTATGATGGCGTCACATTTCAACTTCTCCCCCTGCACAATCCTTTTTCTTTCAAGTCAACAGGCATATTAACCCCAATAGCACAGCCTAATAAATTTTCTGCATGAAGATCTTCTTCTCTGAATCTGTTTTCTGGGAGAATACAACCTGCAATAGTTGGTGCCAAGAATGACTCAAATAAAAATAATCTACAAAATGGGATTAGGCTGCTGAATCACCTGCTGATTGGCTGGCAATAAACACTGTCACTGGTGAACGGGACATTGACAGCTCCTAGCATGCAGTAGTGGGGCAACTGTTAACGCTTTCACTAATAATGAATTGAGCGGGGATAGTGGTAGAAGAGAAAACACTGATGGGTGCAATATCTCAGGCTTTAAGAAATATGGAAGATAATAATTATAAAGACTATGTAACTGGATGAGTATTGTTGGGAGCAATCATTTGTTTTGGGTAGTGAACCTAGTTATCCACTTTACACGAGAAGGGAAGTTCCTTGCTGTTAGAAGATGTGCAGATTTATGGACAGTGAAGAATGACTTTTGCTGGTGGGATAAAGCTCCTGAAGATAAACATTGAAAGATCATAAACAAAGTGGTCTGAGAAAGATACACAGATGGACCTATGAGAGTTGGTATAAGTGTGAAGGCCTTTGATCACATGTTAATACCCATCAGAGAGCATCCACCTCAGAAGAAGCATTAAATAATCAAGTAGACAGAAATATTGGACTAAGTGACATCAGGTAGCCTCTGTCATTGACTACCTGGTGTTGGCACAAAGTCAATTGAACTGAGCAGCCCTAGTGGCAAGGAAGGAGGTGGTGCATGGGCCAAACAGCATGAACTCCTATCTACTAACACTATCTAACTACTGCTATTGCCAAATGACCAGCTTGCTAAGAACAGGGACCAAATCTGAGCCCCTTATATGTTGTCATCATCTCTTGAAATCAGTATCCAGCCTCTTGGTGATAAATTGATCAGATTGGATTTTTCTTCACAAGAAGCAGCAACTCAAATTGATTGGAATCACAATACATTTCAAGTATGGTTTTGCCTTTCCTTCTGAAGGACCTAACCTAGGCTCACTCTCCAAGAGCTTAAACAGTGTTTGATCTCCTGACCAAGGATCCCACATACTTTGCAGTGGTCACATGACTGGGCAATCCACTGGTGCTATGTCACCAATGGATTATTACGTGATATATTACTGTGCCATCTGGAAGATGCTAACCTGGTAGAGCAATGCAATGGTCTGATGAAGGCACAGCTGAGGTACCAGTTTGCAAATAATACCCTGGGAAAATGGGGAATATTCTTTCAGGATGCTGTGCAACACCCCATATCTATGACCCCTTAATGGTGTTGTCTTTTCAATAGATAGAACACATGGGTCCAGGAATGAAAGAGTAAAATAGGAGTAGCCCAGCTTACCTTCACTCTCAGAGACCCATGTGAAGAATGAGTGCTTCCCTTCCCCTTAATGCTGGGTTTTTGAAACTATCGGCCTTCTGGTTCCTACAGGAATGAGACACAGTAAGTGTGCCATTAAACTTAAAAGTATGGATGCTTCCCACTTGCTTTATGTTTCTTGTACTAAGAGATGACTTGGTCAGGAAAGGAGTCACATCTTGGAAGTGGTAATTGGCTTGAACATCATGAAGAAATAGGACATAAAAGAACATGTTTGCACACAGATGATCTTTTCCATGTCTCTCAGTACTCTCTGGCACAATTTTTAGTTGTAAATGGACAAATGTACAGCCACATACTGTGAAGAGGCTCAGACCCCTCAGAGATTGAAGTCTGAGTCATCCCAGTAAGTGAGGCAGCTAAACTAGCAGAGGTGCTAGCCAAAAGTGGGACCTAGATTGGTTAGTAAAAGAGAAAGAGATGTTAAGATGTAGCCTTGAGGCAGATGACAGAGCTGGAGCTTTAGTTCAGGGGTCCCCAACCTCCGGACCATGGACTGGTACCTGTTCATGGCTTGTTAGGAACCAGACTGCAGAGCAAGAGGTGACTGGTGGGTGAGCAAGCGAAGCTTCATCTGTATTTGCAGCCACTCCCCAGCATCACACTCTCAGCTCCATCTCAGATCAGGCATTAGATTCTCATAGGAGAACCGGTTGCTGGTACCAAATAATTTGGGCACTGCTGCTATAGTTCATCCCACTAATCTTCTTCTTATACCTTTTCTAGGAAAAAGTTATAAGGATCTGTGAGGAGCTGTTCCCAGAGTATATTATACGAAGCTTGTGGATCTGAGCAGAGCAAATAGTGGGTAGTTGTGGATGCTGTGGTGCCCAGATCAACCTTCAGGACCAAATTTCATTCCCCCACTTCCTGCAAGTGTTGGCAGCTGACAGCTCTTAGCTGAGTTTATCTCAGGCATCCCCCTGGGCTGAAGAAGGCTCTCTGAGTTAAAGAGAGCCCCCTTGTCTTAGGTCATGTCTCCCCACACTCCATACCCTCTACCTTCAGTTTCCAAAGGCCACTTATATCTAAATACTGGTCAGTGTGGGAACATAAAGGCCCAGCACTCTTGCCTCCATGTGCGTCAACTCCACAGGGCCATTTGACTCCAGATCTTCCCATCAGATCTGCAAAGTCCTCTATGTGACCACAGTACAGTTTAATTTCTCCCTCTGACCATCCTTCTTTCTTCATTCTCATAGATGTTCCAAAGAGCACTCTCGATAAACTTTCTTCAACCAAATTCTCAATCTGAATATTTCCTCCAGGGAATGCAACCTGAAACATGAAGTATTATTTTAGAAAAATATAAATAAAAAAAATTTTAAAGTATGTTGCTGTATCTATCCTCCTTTATGCAACCCATTCTCACCCAGGAAACTTCAAGTTCCACGTCTATTTCAGAGTAGAATATTGAGAAAGAGGTTAAGGAAGGTGAATTGGTTTAAGATGAATAAATGTATTCCGAGTCAGATGCAAAAAGCCAAGAAAATCACCTGAAGATTTAAAAGCAGAGATCAGTCATTATAGAAAAAATGAAGATAACCTGTGAAATATGCATGACAGTGGCATTTAATTAAAGAATTATTTTGTTCAAGCTGAATAGAACTTTACTGGACAATAACCTCTTGACTTCACAATGTTCTGTCAAGCTAAGAAGGACCAAAGAAGGTATATGGTAAGAAGAAGCTCATTAGTGGAACAGATTGGCAGGCAGATAGTTGAGCAGAGACTAACATAAGCAGATGTCTTCTCTTTGAATTCCTACATTACATTTCCTCAAGACAACTTGTATTTTATAGGTTTGCAAAATTTATGTCTTTAACAAATTTTAAATAATTATTGTTCAGATTCTAAATAAACTATAATAGCATATGATAACTTGATGTTTTAGAGTATTTTAAAGGAAGCATTTTCTCTTTTTTATTTGAAGTGGGAGCAAATCGGTTTAAAGATGCACTGAGGGCAGTGTGATACAGTGAGGGAAAGCACGGGACAGAACGCAAAGATTTCTTTTTCATGTCCAGCCTGAAGCCCTGGGTAAGACATTTCACCTCTCTAGACCTTAGCTTCTTCATCTATGAACTGGAATGAATAAGAATGGATGGTTACTAAGTTTCCTCCCTCTAAGGTACTATGATTGTGGTGTTCCGAAGTAACTCAAAAGTCCTGCTAGAAAAGCTTACTTAGTTTGTGCATATCCAATCCTTAATGATTTTAAGGCGAATTGATCTTTGTAAGGAAAATGAATTAACATGACACATGAGATATGGAACATTTATGCTATAGATTAGGGTAGTGTCATTTTGATACAATCAATAGATATCTGCAAGTTAAAAGGCACAAGCTTGGTTTTCTCTTGACCTCCTTTCTGAAGGACCCAGGTGGTATACAGCATGCCATGTTTTTATGAAGGTCAAACAGCTTCAGGCACCAGCTATGCCTCAAATGCTTGAGATCAGACACCACTACTGCTTAACCCTCCAAAAAATACGGCTCGCAAATTCACAGTCCTTGGATTTAGACTATTTCTGGCCTCCATCCTTCAGCCTATCTTCTCAGTGGAGCACAGCTCATAAATTCAATGACAAGAGGGTTAGATATTAAAGAATAAGGCAAAGGAAGATCCTGTGGATGAGCGAAGAGATTTTGGCTTCAGAGAATTCAAAACCCAAGCCTCTCGGAGAACTCAGGAAGATCGTTGTTCAGACTTTTAGCCAAGCTTCAAGTAAAAATAAGCTCAAGATCCATGAGAGATTTTTAGTGGTATTTTAGCAAAGATGCTTTCCTTTCTTGTACCTTACCCCCAATTTAAAAATATATCACATTTCTGACTAAAAAGTGACAAAATAGGAGCCATCTGCTCTTTGGTTTACTAAGAGAGATATTCAGAGCTGGCACCAAGTGGAATTATTTGTGTCTGGTGCCCCAGCCTCTTTTTCATGTCCTTCTTTGTTTCCCGAATTAGCTATTCAAAATCCTCCTGCCATCTCTTTCCCTACTCAAATCTTTCTCTTAAATTAATTCACTTAAAATTCTCAATATTTAATGTTTGTAAGTGAGAACTTGAGGCCTGTATGCGTTTTAATATTGGCCAAAGGGTTTAAGACAGATGAGACCCCAGTAAGTAGAACGGAATGGTTTATAGGGCATGTTTTAGTGATGTGAGATCCCCAAAATTATATCACATAGTCACCGACTAAATTACAGGCCCGATTTTTATCACTTATATTTCTTCTCTCAAACATAATGGGAATTCTGTTTTTCTTCATATTGAAGATGATTTTAGGTTATTTTACAAGTAGAAACTAATTCTCCATTTGTTATTTATAAGACAGAAAAAGTGAAGATTTCTGTAGACATGTATTAAAAATGGTAGGTGACAGAAACTGAGAGAACACAATGAAATTGATCTGGATAAAATAATAAAGTACTGGTAGGTGATCTATCATTTGGATATGAAATTTAACAGATGCATAGAAAAAACTGAAAACTAAGCTGCCAAATGATGTAACAGAGCAACTTAACTGCCTGAGCGTATTCACAATTTTAAGCTGACTTTAACTATATGGAAGAAAAAATAGAAAAGAATTTAAAAATTTCTTCCAAATAAGCATTAATAAATGGGCTCTTTAGGGACAACCTCAGACCAGAAGAGCAATGACATTTTAAATTTCCTAACAATGCTGACAGCAATGACAAAGAGTGTAAGCTTTCAAATTTATTACAGGTGTCACCTCGTGCTCATATCAAGCCTTCTGAGAATGAACAGCACTCAATAGGAAAATGACATTTTTTTTCACCCTGCCCACTGCATAGCCAAAATAGTCATTGCCTGTGGGTGGGCAAATTACATGGCTTTTAGAGCCAGCCATCACATCTAGAATGCCTCCGTGGTTGAAAATTTGGACAGACCCTATGGAATATAACAAGGCTCAGCCAATGTGGCCAGAACCTTTCATGATTGGCAAAGCTCTACAAAAAGGATGCACAGCAGCAAGTTGATCAAACAGAGTCTAGATAGATTTACCTCCAAGGTGGAATTTTCTCAGCAATTTTTGAAGCCTCTTATTAAAACCCTAAAAAATCATTATTACATACTAATAAAAGATGATATTATAAACTTTCTAAAGTATAAATTTATTTAAATACAGCAGGAGATTTTGCTGGAAGTCAAATTAAGGTGATTATTAATTTTTGAATGTTTTGAAGATATGCTGTCATCAGTGTTATCCAAGTTGTGTTATACTAAACAGATATTCTATAGAGGACAAAGCAGTTATGGTCAAATAAGTTTGGGATAGATTTTTATTTTTTAAGAAGTTTAATAATTCCATTTTTTCAACTCAGATATTTTCAAACTTATTTATTCCACCAAGTTTTTATATATAGCCCTTTTTTTTAGCTAAGCTTATTGGGGTAACATTGGTTAATACATTATATAACTTTCAGGTGTACATTATAAATTGATATCTGTATATTCTATTGTATGTTTACCACCCGAAGTCCAGTTTCCTTCAGCTACCTTTACCTACTTCATCCTGCCCCTACCCCTATATTTGACCCTTTTTACCTTATCTACCTCCCCCCTCCTCCCCTACATTTTACCTTCTGGTAACCACTAGTCTATAGTTCATGTCCATGAGTCTCTGTTTGTTTGTCCTGTTCCTTTGCTGATTTTAGGTTTATATTCCATATATAAGTGATATCATATGATTTTCAGCTTTTTCTGACTTATTTCTCTTAGCATGATTATCTCGAGTTTCATCTATGTTGTCGCAAATGGCAATATTTCATCTCTTCTTATGGCAGAGTAACATTCCATTGTATATATGTATCACAGCATCTTTAGCCAATCACCTATTGTAGGACAGTTTGGTTGCTTCCATGTCCTGGCCACTGTGAATAATGCTGCTATGAACATCGGTGACAAATATCTTTATGGATATGAGTTTCCAAGTCTTTGGGGTAAATACCCATTTGAGGGATTGCTGGATCATATGGTAGATCAATTCTTAGTTTTTTGAGGAACCTCCATACTGTTTTCCATAGTGGCTGTAACAATTTGCAGTCCTACCAGCAGTGTATGAGGGTTCCTATTTCTCCACATCCTCTCCAGCATTTGTATGACTTGTCCTGTTGATGATAGTTTTCCTAACAGGTGTGAGATGCTATCTCATTGTGGTTTTGATTTGTATTTCCCTAATAGCTAGAGATGCTGAGCACCTTTTCATACATTTGTTGGCCATTTGTATGTCCTTTAGGGAGAAGTGTCCTCTGCCCATTTTTTGATTCGGTCATTTGTTTTTTTGTTATTATTGAGTCATATGAGTTCTTAGTATATTTTGGATATTAGGCCCTTAGTAGAGGTGTTGTTTGCAAATATATTTTCCCATTTGGATGGTTGTCTCTTTACCCTGTAGACGATGTCTTTTGCTGAGCATAAGTTTTTTAGTTTGATGTAGTCCCATTCATTTATTTTTGTTTTTACTTCCCTTGCCTTTGAGGTCAAATTTATAAAATCCTCTTTAAGTCCAAGGTTCTTGAGTTTAATTCCTATGTTTTCTTCTATGCATTTTATTGTTTCAGGTCTTATATTCAGGTCCTTGTACATTTTGAATTAATTTTGGTGTGTGGTGATAGACAATGGCCTATGGAAAGTTTCATTCTTTTGCAGTGGGTTTTCCAGTTTTCCTAGCACCATTTATTAAAGAGGTTTTCCTTTCTCCACTGTATGTTTTTGGCTTATTTGGCAAAAATTATTTGCCCAATAAATATGGGTTTATTTATGGACTTTCAATTCTGTTCCACTGGTCCATGTGTCTGTTTTTCTGCCAATACCATGCTGTTTTGATAACTGTTGCTTTGTAGTATAATTTGAAGTTGGAGTGATGCCTCCAGCCTCGTTCTTTTTTTCTCAGGATGGCTTTGGCAATTCAGGGTCTTTTTTGCTTCAATAAAAATCTGATGATTTTTGGGTTCTATCTCTTAAAAAGTGCTGATGAGATTTTGATGAGGATCTCATTAAATCTGTATAATGCTTTAGGTAATATGGTCATTTTAAGTATGTTGATTCTTCCAATCCAAGAACACAACATTTTTCCATTTCTTTGTATTTTCTTCAGTTTTTTTTTTTTTTTTTAAATAGGGTCTTATAGTTTTCATTATATAGGTCCTTCTACATATAGCTTTTAAATATCTGGAGACATTTGTTTTCAGAGCATGTTCTTTGGAAAATTCAGCAACATGGCATTGTTTACAGTAAAAGATTCTTTTTCCTTTGATAACTATATTCACTTCATTTTGTCAAAAGTACTTATTCCTCAAGTTCAAATATTAACCTTGAATTTCCCACATTTTTGTAATTTGAATAAAGAGCCGTGATGACAGACAATGCACATCGGACATCAGCAGCGGCTGGGAGAACTTAGGAGTTCCAACACCAACCTTGTTCTAGGCCTCATGAGTTACAGGGTGATGATAGATTCTGATGGGGCTCCCGTTTCCTTGCGCAGAAAGTGAAGGGGCAGTGTCACCCTACCAGGTTAAATAAATCAATTTTAAATGATTCGTGAAAGAACAGAAGCCACTTAAAATAGATGAAACTACTTTAAGCCCTTGCTGTTAGCAACAGAATTATCTTAATAATTTCTTTTGTCAGATTTCCTCTTCGCTCATTAAACTGTGGTTATATATAAATTGATCTGATAAAAAAAAGGAATAAAATTTAGCTCTGTGATTAATTAATTTTTAAGGTCTTACTAACCTATTATTAATTCAATGGCTGAATGAATTTTATTTTTCTGGTTTATGTTTGGTTTATATTTGAAGTCAGAGTATTTTTTAAATAATAAGGTAATGGCTATGTGCAGAGCCAGAGGGAAGATAATCAAGGAGATTGTTTTATAAAATGTATAAATGTCTAACCAATATGCTATATACTTAAAACTAATAAAAACATTTCTAAAAGAAGAAGGCAATAATAATTATTCACAGCTTTTTAAACTTTGAAAATAAGGATGAATAATAGGCAAAGTGTTCAAAAGAGAATCAGTTACCATATCTAGGAACTTTCAGAAACTGAGCAAAAAGTTCTACTATATATATATGTATTATATATATATATATATATATATATATACACATATGCACATATATATATATGTATATCATATATATAATGAAAAGAGGTACAACTATCCAAGTGATTTAAGATAACCATTTTTTTATTCTGAAAGAACACCTATAAAAAATTTATCACAAAGCTTAAAAAAATATAATAAGTTGAAAAAGGTTACTGTTTTTTTAATTAAAGAAGCTTCTTTATACTTGACTTTAAAATATGGCATTAGATCATTTTCTATTCCACTGGAATAAACTGAATAATTTAGCTTTCCTATGTTTCTTATGGGTCTGTTATAAATTTACACAATGAGTTCCATATTTCAAGACAACTATCTCCAAAACAAAATGTTCAATTCACACAATACTGAAAAACTAACACAAATTCAGTTTTATAGGAAATCAACATAATGTATTCAATTATGTATATTGCAGTTTTATACTCCTTTTTCCTTAAAATTATATTTAATTTGATGACATTTGAAGTAACCATTATCATCAAATAGACCCATTATGCTTCACATTAAATGATAATACAGATATCTTACAAGAAATTCCTGCTTTTTTCCACAAGGAAAACAAATTTGTATATTTTTAGGTCGCTTATTCACATGATAATTTAGTTTGCATATTTTTCTATATCTGTCAAGAAAATCTACCTCACTAAAATTAAATTTGTGTAGTACACTCCCTTATTTGTATGAATTATAACTGATAGATATTTATATTGCTTCCAGATTTTTTTGTGGTTGTTAATACATTGTGATGGTCATCCTAGCAAACTACCTCTTCATGTTTTTGTTCACATTTCTATAGGGTTGAGCTGCTTTTTCTAATATAATTATATTATTAATAAATAAATTTATCCTTTTCTTATATGCTTTTCTAATTATCTTTTGTGGTTTGTCATTTATGTTTTGACTTCAATTAATTTAATCTTTTTGTTTCTAAATTTATTAGTCTCTCTTTACAACTGGCAAATTTTGTGTCATGCTTAGTTCTTCACTACAGCAATGCCCTGATGTTTTATTCCATTGCTTTTATGATTTGATCTGTTTTTTTTTAAATGTTATGTTTGATCTATCTAAAATTCATTTCAGTGTAAGAAGTAAAATAGAGATCTCATTTTTATTTTCCAAATGTTATGCTGATTTATTGAACATCATTTATTAATCCATTCCTTTCTCATTTATGTGAATTCTACTTTTATCATATATTTTGATTCTAATTCCACATTCTAGTCTATTCTAAAATCAGTAATAAACTCTTTCAAATTGTCTGGATTTATAATTCAGACATCCATTAGGGCCTGTTTTCTCACATTACTCTTATTTACAATCCTTCATTTTAATCTTACTATTTATTTTTCCAAATAAAATATAGCATTATTTTGCAAATTTTCTTAAAAGCAATCTTGCTGGTATTTTGAAAGGAGTATATTAAATGTACAGATTTGAGAAAAACATTGGTTTTAATTGCATAGATTATTCTTGTCCAAAGTGTATTCATCTTTTTAATACTTCTTTACTATTCTTAGAAAAGATTTAAAGTTTTTTAAATTTAAGTTTCACACATTGATTATTATTCCCAGATATTATATATTATTTTATTCCATTGTTTTTATTTAATTTTAATAATATATTTTATTTACCCCAGTATGTTTGACTGTCATTTTAACATGTAATAAACATAAAACAGTAATGAGATTAAAAGTTTTTTTCATAGTAAGTCTTTAAAACTCAACATGCATTTTTACACTTAACACACCTCAGTTTGAAATACTTAGTTTTTTTCTGATGCCTAATTAATTTTTTTTCATTATTAAAATTAATCAACCGAGATATATATCAATGTAAAGAGTTTTATATCTAATTTTCATGTTTTTCATTTTAGGGATGCTTTCTTGTTATATATGTTTGTAATTCTATTTTCTTTCTTTTTATTATTTAAATTTATTAGGATAACATATAACATTGAAAACATCTAAATTTCAGGTGTACAACATTATAATTTAACATCTATATATTCTATTGTAACCACCATTTGGTTGTCTATGAATTAGTTTTTATTTGTTTAGTTAGTTTGTCCATTTATGTTTTCCAGTTCTTCATGATTCAGTCTAGAAAGCGTGTATGCTTCTAAGAATTTGTGCATTTCTTCTAGGTTATCCAATTTAGCAAAACATAGCCTTTCATAGGTAATACTTCTTTTATACCACATATGAAAACTATGTTTTCCTAAACCAATAGTTTTTGTATACAGAAAACTTTTTTGTTATTATTTTTAATATTATTTCACTAAATTAATCTTTATAATAGTTTTTGGTTGATTCTTTTAGGGTTTTCAGGTTTATATTGCTATCATTTAAAAAATAAAAATTTAGTCCATGCTTTCCAATACCTATGAGTCTAATTTTATTTTTTCTCTAATTGTACTGGTTGTAATTCCAGAAAAATAATAAATGATAATGATGTAAAAGAGCATCTTTGAATTTCTCCTGAATGTAACAGGAATATCTTAGTGTTTCAATATCAAATGTGATAATTGCTTTTCAATTAAGACATGTATTCACCTCATGATAAGAAACTTTCCATTTACATTTTAAGAGTTTTTAAAGTCTTATATTAAAAAGTAAATATTGCTTTAAAACAATTGCACTTTTATCATCTGTTACATAGACCATATTATTTTCTTCCATCTTTTAATATGGTAAATGTTATCACTAGTTTTTCAAATATTAAGGCATCCTTTATATAGTACCATTCTATTTGCTAATAATTTGTTTTGCACTTTTGCTTTCATGGGTTAATAAAGTGGTCCATTTTTGTTTTTCCCTTTCTATTATCATTACTCGATTTTTGATATCAATTTAAACTTTTCTATGATTTAACAGAATTAAAATAATTTCTAAAGTTCTAAAATATTTAAAAGAATTCATCTGTAAAATATTCAGAGTGGGATGTTTATGGGAAATAACAAACACGTTTCTCTTTTTTTTAATCTTGAATGTTTAGATTATTAATTTTTTCTACATCATTTTGAGTAAATTCCAGTATTTACATTTTTTCTATTTTAAATTTTTAGTTACTCACTAAATAACTAATTAATAAAATTCTCTTCTATAAAATTTAAATAATACTTTCTCTGCCGTACTTTTTAAAAACTGAGGCCCCACAGATACTTATCTTTATATCTACTCTCTGTGCTTAACTTTTATGCAGAGTACTTTTCACCATCTAAAAACGATACATGTATCTACTTATATATTTGCTTATGTTTGTGTCACTCCCAACTATAAAATAAGCTCCATTTGATTTAAAAAGACTCACATATTTATTCTTCTTAATTAATATCATTTTGTCAGATGCCCCAAACTGTTGGTATTTTATGAGGACTGCCTTAATTATACAGTTTAAGATTTGGAATCTTTGAATTTGGATTACAAATAGCAGATGCTCAATATATGTGTGTCTGTATGTCTGTGAATTTGTATAATGAATAAACTTGAATTATATGAGAAATCAGAAAGAAACTTTTGTGAAAGCATAGCAAGGCACTCACGCATTCAGATATAGAAAGTCTATTAGTACATAATCTGGCCTATACCTGTTCATCTCACATAGCATTTGGTGAAGAAAAGTTGTTCCATATATGTTGGTTTCCTTTCTATCAATCAAAGGAATGGAGTTGGCTTCAAGAGGCTTCTGCCTCTTAAACAGAGATTTTATGTTTATACACTCATTATAGAACTCAAGAAGGGATAGATTTCTTTTTCAAAAAGATTGTTTATCTGACTTAGTCAAATTCTATTTTTACTTTGAGCAAGTGTCTTACAGAGCCTCATAAATATATGCATAAATTAATCACTGAACCAACCAAATCAATCAGATCAAGTTCTGTTACCTGGTCATTTCACTTAAGAAAATGGAAAGTCAGTGAGATGACTAAATCTTATGATGAATAAAATAATGGTATCCATACATGATTATTGGGAATTTCTTCCAATTATTATTGTGTCATTATATATGTAAACAAGTGACATTTCTCTATTAAAAGGATATTACTGTTTTAATTTGTTTGGAAGTGAATAATACAAAGCATCTTCAATATTAATGTGTTTATAAACTTTCTTAATAGAAACACATAGAGATCTGAATGATGCTGATCAGTACATCAGACAAGTCTTTAAGTAAAGGTTTCTTAATCCGGGCTCTCAATGTTAGCAGCTCTTTAGAAAGAGATCAGATTCTGTGCAGTTGATTTATATTAACTAATCTCAGAAACCATTCTAATAATTGGGGAAAATATATCACTTTGGATAGGACTTAAATTGACTCCAAACCAAAATATTCATGCTCTTCAGTGATATCAAGTTTCAAGCAACTGGTTCTGCCAGCATCCATGTGCAAGTTTTACATTTATTTTTGATTAGTTTGAGAAACATCATGCTTTCTAATTGGATTTAAGAGATAGCTCTGTGTACATGTTAACAAAATATTTCTTAAAGTGATTCATTCCAAATTTACTCATTCATTCATTATTGATCATTAAGTATCTACTATATGACAGAACTTGTGCTAGGTACTGATGAAATAGCAGTAAAATATAATCCCTTCTTTAAGAAGGTCACAGTTTGGAGGGGACGACAGACATATTAAAAGATAAGTTACAATATGGTATGACAAATGTTTTGACAAAGTGCTACAGAAGCTTATTGTAGCTGTCTCATCTAATCAGGTTATTGTTCATTCTACTTGTTTCAATTTAAGAGGCATTTGGGGGAGAGATGAGAAACAAGGATGAAACTAAACACTGACTCTACCCTATATTATAAAAATGCAGTTTTTGAGGCAAAGAGAACCGTCACCTACACTGCTTTACATTTATCTATAGAAGTCATTCTTCCTCTGGGCAAAAAATAACCCAAAAGTAAAAGTGAATCTTAAAGCAGACATGCTCAGGTTCAGTGGTTCAGTAAAAGGCCAAAATTCGTGAGCCATACATGGCAGCAGATTTCAACTGGCCATGATACCAATGTTCGTAATTTGCCAAAGCCAGCAACAAAATGCTGAGATAAAAACTCCAAAGGCAAGGTGTGACAAAATGGGAAAACACATATCATATCTGAAAATATAGTTGGGGTGAAAATGAAATGTCTGTATATCTTTTTGACCCAGATATCAATGAATAGGTTCATCTAAAATGGTGTTGTTCCACCAAATTTCTTACCAGGGTCAGTATTTTGAAATTTTTCTTCAAAGAATGATGTATTATAGAACATGAACACTTTAAAATTCTTATTGGCACATAACCTTTATTTTTCTTCTTGAGTGTAAATGGGACTTATGCACCATTATTGTTCAATAACTACTAAAAAGAACAGAACAGCAGTAATTCTTTTGAGTTTCAGAGCTTCAAAGTAACATTTCTTCTTAGCATCATTAGAGATACTTACTTACTCATTAGACAGTGTCCTCATTCTAAAATATTGCTTGTGCAAGCACAAGAGGTCCCAAAGGAGGCTATCAATGGTTATAAACTTCAAACCACTGACACAGCAAATGACATTCATCTCTTAAGTAAAGGTTGAGAGACTGGCACAAGGTCAGTTTCTCTTCAAAACTTACATATGCACCTCTTGTTGTCAATTCACTTACATTTACCCTCAAGAGATTGACTAGCAGTCTTTATCATAAATTCTCAAAAATAATTGGGTAGCTAAATTATTTCTCAAATTGTGTCATTTTAAGAATACTTGATGATGATGAATTTCAAGGTTATATTATATATATTTTTTCCAAAGAACAGAAAAGTAGTATTCCTAGTTATCTGAATTTAGATGCATTACTCAAGTTTAAATAACTCATATTCTTTGAAAAACAAAAATTCTAAATAAATGGAAAAATGCTAATTACACAATGTTACATTAAAAATGGAAATTATTTTGGTTTATCTTTGAAGGCTAATTTAAAAATTATTTTAATGAATTCTAGGAGGAGAAAAGCATAGAGTTTTCTTTGCAGCAATATTAACTCTTTTTAGACACTTGGATTTCATTAAAGCTATTCATCTACATAGCCATATTTGCCTGACATCTAGATATTTGGAGTCAAAAATAAAGATCATTGTATTTAACTAAAATTATTTATTCAATAGATGCTTTTCTTTTCTTTTCTTTTCTTTTCTTTTTTCTTTTCAAAATAACCATTCTTTGATAAGCTAGGTTCACGATTGTAACTATTCTCTAAAATAAAGTGTTTAATGGATATAGTCAGCTGAAATTTTTAGAATATAAAACTTTCCATTCTTTGAGGGCAGTAATTCTATATTAATTACCTTTTATTCCACAATCTAGTACAGTTCTTGGCATACAGTTGTATATTCAATACATATTTGTCAAGAAAGTGAGTCAACATAATGTTCTTTGTTTTCATTATTTTTAACATGGTTAATAATAATACCCAACAGTTATTGAGTGCTTCTTGATATGTGTCAGGCACTGTGACCTACATGGCTGAACTAGATTTTTACCCTTATCTCCATTTAGGCCTCAGGTCTGACTGATTGATTTTCATCAGGTGAAGGGTGCTTGCAAGAAGGTAGTTTTTGATACACTAGAACCTAGAAGAGAGATGGGAAAGACAAGAGATCTTGACCCACCTTAAACCCAAACAGCCCCAGGGAAAGCACGTGAGCCAAATGTGAACAGAGGCTTTCTGCCATTTCTGTGATGAATACACAATGGCACCCGAGGATTCTTCTGATGTGCCCTGGATTTGAAGATTTTGAGGATCACATACTAGGATTTAGAGCCTTAAAATAGGAGAAGAAACAAATGAAGTTGATGATAATGGTAGTAATTGTTTACGTAGCACTTAACAGAGTCAGGCAATCTCAGGCCCTCTCCAACTCTTCCAAATGCATTATCTCACTTAATCTTAAAGCAATCCCCACTTTTCAGATAAGAAGCTGAAGTTTAGAAAAGTTAAGCAACTTGTCCAAGGTCACATAGCCATTACCAGGTTTTCAACCTAGGTAGTTTAGTTCCAGAGCTCACTCTCCAAAAAAAAAAAAAAAAATCTGGTGAAAGGATGAATTCCTGGTGGACATGGATTTTATAAACCTACCTAAAAATGCTTTCTGGTTAACCCCAAGAATACTTTTAAGGATAATGGAGTGGTAATGATAAGGGGATTTTCTGGGGTGCTGAGTTCCTGCCCCAATGTTTAGCAGGATTTGAGTGTCAATGCTAATGTAAAAGATCATTTCCACAGATTGATAAAACCTGGGGGGGGCGGGTGTTGAGGGCAGTACATATTTCATATATTTTATATTTTAGGGTAAAAAGCATATAGACATTAGTAAAGATTAGTCAATACTGCTGCACATATATAAAATTTCAGTGCTGAAGTGTAGGCTAGATAGAAAGCCAAAGAATATGATTCATCTAGACTAAGGATCTGGCTTGAAATTAATGAGACCAAATGTTTATTTGATAAAGCATTTGTACAAACACAATGAGAAAATCTAATGTAAGATGCCCAGAAAAATTCAGTTAGCCATTGACATAAAAGGGAATTGAAGGCAGTCCCTTGTAAGTCTGACCAGATTGTGCTCAAAAATTCCATCTGTGAATCATTTTTCATTTGGGATGCATGTCCCTTAGAGAAAATGTTAAAAATGGTTATTGGATATTGAGCCAAACCATCTATGGAAATTTGTTTAATTTATAAAGTATGTAAAATATAATTTCAGAAGGCTTTGAAGCTCACTGTTACGTACAACAATTTTTTTTTTTTTTTTGCTTTGGATCATTTTTGGAACAAGGCAGAATTTAAATGTAAATAACTAGAATATTTCTTTGGAAAAATTCATTTGGAAATACAACTCAGTCATGCCTCAGACACGTTTCCTTCCATTTTTAACCAGTGAGTAAGGAGATTCTCCTGGTCATAGGTGAGGACAGGTGAGCTAGTAGGTAAATGACAAAGGGAAAAGTGAGTTCTTTTGCCTGTGTGTATTAAAAAGGGAAAGCAGCCTCCTTAGCCACATTGATCAGTCAAGTTTTAAGACTATTGTAATATGCATATAGAGCTGGAGAGAGGCAGATTTTAAATGACAGAATATGAGCAACTGGACCGATCTGGTCTATGTAGTCCTGAACCTTTTCTGTAACAGTAAATTAAATACCCAAATTTGTTCATCAGTTTATTTTGAGTCATTTTATTTGCAAATGAAAGGTTCCCAACTAACACAAGAGGCTCCTAAGGTGTTAAGAAACTGGGTGTGAGCTGATGATTGGGTAAAAACAGGGACAGTTTGGGGAGGAAGAGCAGAATAATGGGTCATAATCCAGTTTTCAAATGGCATTTATAGGCCACTAAGAGGAGCGATAGAAAGAGCCAGGAAAAGTTACACTTAGTGGCACGTGGATAGAGTCTCCTTGCCATACATCATTCATTTTCTCCTTTTTCACCACTGTGGTTCCCTAGGAAAAAATATCATTGGAAGGATAGGAGAGCAGGGCTAGTTTAGGATTCAGTATGCTATAAGGAGGGTTTCTGAAAACTCCTTTGTAGCTGCTGTAGCAAAGCAGATAACTCCTGCTAAGCCAAGTTCCCCTTGTAGCTACATTCTTTGCAGATATTTTTATTACAAGGGTGTATAGAATTTGATTATTTGTAATTCAGGGACTGAAGAAAAGACTATACACACACACACACATAACACTATTTAGATGGTCATGTTACAAAAACATGGCTTAAATACCTAAAGAAGAAAACAAAATGTCAATGTCTTGTTTTCAGAGACTTTAATTAGATAACCACATTTTGTGTCACACAGCCCAAACATCCTCAGAAAGCATTTGAACTTCACAGAAGAGAAACCTTACTTTTCAAAACTCGAGAAAGCAAATAAAGATCTAGTTTTGGGTTTATTACAATCCAACAGAAAGTCATTAGCTATAAGCATGGAAGAAAGGATGTCAACAGCACAGATTAATTACATTTGTAGCACTAAGAACACTTCTGTGGCAATTATTTGGGAAGCATATTTTCCAACTCTATGGAAGCTGCCTGGGGATAGGTAGGGAAGTTTATCTAAAATCTAAGCTTTAGAAAAAAAACAGCAAAGAGCAGAAACTTAAGGAAGGATAGAAACTTCTCAAGGACCTCTCTATAATGATGGCTCAAGATAAAATTAGCATTTAGAGGTAAATGAGAAAGAAGTAATCTAAATAATTAGAAAAGGCTTCATGTTAAAATTACCTGAGAAAGAATTTTCCAAAACCAGAGAAGAATGAAATAGACAAGAAGAGAGTCTAAAACATATTTTAAATGCATAGAAAAGGGGATAAAATGTAATAAAAACAGTATTTTCCAGGATCGAATTTAATAGATTTACTCAGTTTACTGAATTTACTAATAGGGCTTTATATTTCTAGTAAGAATGGGAATCCTCTGCAATTACAAATTAAACTTCCCCAATATGGAGATGTTGCAGCATTTTTAAAAGGGAACATGTGATATGTCTAAAGACGAAAAGTCTATGTGCCTCTCTGTTTAAGAGCTAATTTGATTTGGGAAACTTTTATGCACTTAATAATTACCCCCTTTCTCCTTGTTAATTGGTTCCCTGTCCCCACCAGGACCTCCAAACAGAGGAGTAAAATAAATTTCTTTAGCACTATGTTTAGAATTGTTAACATCTCTTATGAAGTTAAACTGTCCCTCACAGTAGAAGCTGGAGTAAGGTATACTTTTGACAGTCTTTGGAGGGTGGGGAAGAATCTCTAGCTTAAAAGACAAATATTACCTTATTAAATTTCAGATATAGTTTTAGATTAAATCAAACCTTACTGCTAACTAAGCTCATTATACAAATAAAATAGCAGGAAGAGGGCAAAAATTTGATTAGCTATCTGACAAAAAAGCTGAACTCAAGGTCATATAGTGGTAATTTCAAAGACTACAGTTTTACCACCCTAAAGGCTGATAATTAAAATATTTAAAAACTAGTATAGGTGATGTCAGCAAGATGGCAGAATACCAGTTTTATATTGATATCTCCCCACAAGGTACTGATTTTGACAACCGCCTTTGGATTCGGGTACCTTTGTGGGAGTCTGAAAGTTCACGAGAAAAATTTCAGCACACCACTGGAACAAATAAATCAAAGAATAGGCTCAACAAAGAGGGTAAAAAGAGCAGTTTCCTTTACCTGTGTCACCCAACTTACCTCTCTACCCGCCCTAACCCCTCCATGGTCAGCTCCCTGGGTGACCTCTTGCAGACTGAGAATGTGAGCCTTTGCAGATGGCTAGGGAGCATGTGCAGAAAGACAGCCTGGCCATGCAGGACTGAGAATACATACAAACTTGAGCATTTCAGGGCACTGCCCTGGGGAAAACAAACAGGAGGTTCTTAGCACTCAGCCTCGATTTCAGGATCAAGAGAAGGCATGGGATTTTAATAACTAACCCCTCCCCGCCAAGGAAGAAGAGGGATGGAGTAAGGACCCTTGTGATTACACTGGTCTCACTCAAATAGACAAAGTAACTTCTCTAGCTCAAGATCCTTAACTCTTGCCATGCAAGGTAACATATTCACAGGTTCCGAGGATTTGGGGTTCATTATTTTACTTACCACAAATAGTCATTAAAGAAATTAAAATGTTCCATTAGAAAATAATTCATTTAATGCAAAAGAATAGAACAGAGGAAATAAAAATATGAAGCACATAGAAAACAAAAACCAAAATGGCAGATGAAAAATCCAACCACATCAATAATAACATTAAATGAGAATGATTTAAACAATTTGATCACCATATGCTATCTAGAGCAAGGACAGTTTAGATTTAAAAATACAAATACTTGAAAGTAAAATGATAGGAAAAGCTAGGTCATGATGATAAGAGAGTAGGAATGGCTGTAATAATAGCAGATAAGTTAAAGTTTTAAAAAATGTTAATTGAGATAATGATATTTTGTAATGATAAAAGGATGAATTCATCAAGACATAACAATTATAAACAACTAACAGGAAAGCCTCAAATACAGAAAAAAATAAACATAATTGAAGGAATGACTAGACAATTCAACATTAATAGTTGGAAACCTCAATAACCCATTTTCAATAACCTATAGAACAACTGTTCAGAAGAGCAACAAAGATATATAAGACTTATGACACTTTAAAACAAACTTTAAAGATGAACAAACATTTAAAGAACAGTTCACCCACAAACAGCTTAATTCACATACTTTTTACATACACATGGAATATTCTCCAGGACTGATCAAATGCTAGGCCACAAAACGAGCTTAATAAATTTAAATGGTTGTAATCCTACAAAATTTTTATTTCAACCAAAGTGAAATAAAATTACAAATCAGTAACAAGGAAATTTGGGGAATTAAAAAATATGCGGAAATTAAACAACATAAGCCAAATAAGTAATTGATCAAATAAGAAATCACAAAAAAAAAAAAAATTTTGAATTGAATGAAAATAAAACATAACATATCAAACTTAGATAATTCTAGGAAAAACAGTAATTCTAAGTACTCAAACCACAGAAAAAAGAAAGATCTCAATCAATAATCTAAACTTCCACCTTAGGAACTAGAAAAGGAAGATCAATTTAAACTCAAAGCAATGAGAAGAAAATAACAAAGATTAGAGCAGAAATAAATTTTAAAAAATTAAATTAAGTTGAAAAACAATTTCGAAAATCAATAAAACAAAAAGTGGGATCTGTGATAAACACCAAAAAGATAGACGAGTCTTTATTTAAATGGACCAAGAGGGGCACGGGGCAGGGAGAAGACCCATAATACTAAAGTCAGGAAGAAAAGTGGGACATCACTACCGATCTTGCAGAAATATAAAGGATTAGAAAGGAATGCTAGGAAGAATTGTGTGTCAACAAATTTAATAACTTAGATGAAATGGACAAATTTCCAGAAAGACAAAAACTATCAAAACAAACTCCAAATTTGAATAGACATATGACTAATAAAGAAATCAAATTTGTAATTAAGAAATTTACCACAAAGAAAAGCCCAGGTCCTTAAGCACTCACCAGTGAATTTTAGTAAATATCTAAAGAGAACTTAATATCAATACTTTACAAACTCTTCTAAAAATTAGAAAGAAAGAGAGCACTTTTCAGTGTATTATACAAGGACGGAATTGCCAAAACAAAAGATTAAAAGAAAACCAGACTTATAATTTTTATAAAAATAGATCAAAAAATCTTCAACAAAATACTAGCAAACTGAATCTAGCAACATGAAAAGGATTACAAACCATCACCAAGTGGGATTTATTCCAGGAATGCAAGGTTGACTTAATATACAAAAATCAATCAGTGAAATACAACTTATTAAAAGAATAAGGACAAAAACCACATGATTATCTCAATATATGCAGAAAAAGCATTTGACAAAAGTACCACTCCTCTTGATGTGAAAAATACTCCCAAAACTGGAAATTGAAAGTAACTCCTTCAACCTCATAGAAAACATATACAAAACAACCATAGTTATCATCTTCAGTGATAAAAGACTAAAAGCTTTTTTCTTAAAATCAGGAACAAGACAAGAATGTCTGCTCTTGCCACTTCAAGTCAACATAATACTTGAGTTTCTACCCAGGGCAATTAGGCAAAGAAAAGACATTAAAGAAATCTGGATTGCAAAGGAAGAAGTAAAACTACCTCTATTTTAAAATGGCATCTTGTACAGAGAAAATTATAAGAAATCACAAAAAATATTACAATAAAGTAGTTCAGCAAATTGCAGGATACTAAATCAATGTACAAACACAACTATATTTCTATTCACTAGTAATGATCAATTTAACAATGATATTAAGAAATTAATTTTATTTATGATAGCATCATAAAGAATACAATATTTAGTAATAAATTTAACAAAAGTATAAGATGCATGCTGAAAAGTCCAAAATATCATAGAAGTTAAAGAAGACCTAAATAAATGGAAAGACATGCAATGTTCATGGATTGGAAGACAAATTTAAGATAAAGATACTTCTGTATCTTTAAATTCAATGCAATCTATCAGAACCTCAACTTTCTTTTTTTGCAAAAAAATGACAAACTAACATTTGTTAATTCCATATGAATATCCTAACATTTATATAGAATTGCAAGAGGCCCAGAGTAAACAAAAGCCTTGCAAATTAAGAACAAAGCTGGAGAACTCACATTTTATGAATTTAAAACTCATTGCAAAACTTTATAGTAAAAAAGATTATGTGAAACTAAGGATAGATATATATGTCAATGAAATAGAACTGGGAGTCCAGGAATAAACCTTTACATTTATGTTCAACTGATTTTGCATGAGGATGCCAAGACAATTAAAATAGGCATGAAAAATTTTTTTAGGGTTAATGAAGATATTTTAACATGTGAGAATGGTTGAACAACTCTATAACATTACTAAAAATCATTGAATTGTATTTTTAAAATGGATGAATATTTTGCTATGCAAATTGTTCTTCAATAAAGGTGTTTAAAAATCAACTGACTTCAAATAAAATAATGATCTCTTTAGATTTAAAAGACAAGGAATCGAGGAAGACTCTGGTCAAATTTCTTATGTGTCAACCAGCTCCCATAATATTTTGGTGCTGGTGTTATCTGACAGAAGAAGTCAAGAAAAGAATCACTTAAGTTATCTAGGGAAGCAAAAAGCAAAGATTAGAAGCTAGCATTCTTGGTTTGCTTCAGATAAGCACACATTAGGATGCTTTTAATACTGAACATTTATTAAATGCAAGCAGTTCACTGGGCCAGAGAAAATCCTGAGCTATTTGAGGCCTCCAGCTCCCTGGTCTGAAAAATTGGAGTGAATATCAGTTCATTCCACTTGATGCTGACTTAAGAACTTCTCTGAATTTATAAAATTGAAAACAGATATTTGAATCACTTGACACCATTATTCATCCATAACATGGAGATAAGTGTTTTCCGTATATTTTCCCTTGAAGTTGAGTAATGTAAAAGTAAATTCTGGGCACATTCTAGAGATTTACCTTTTTATGAACCAGATATATTTTGTGAGTTTGTTTTGATCACCTTATCTCTAAGTCCCACCAACTCTGAGGTTTGTATAATAATAGTAGCATCATGTTACCAAAACCTGAAATCATGCTTTTCTGGGATGTTCTGATAGCAAGGAGTACAAAGGGACTATTTCTCTGGAATTGTTCCAAGACAGCATGCTGTAAGGGCAATCAGGATAATCTGCACAGGCCAGTGAAGGCTGCATAACTGCTCATGTAGTATTTTTAACTTACTCTCATGAGGTAGGCCCTTGGCACTGATAAGTTATTACCATGTGCTTAGATATATATTAAAAGTGATTAACTAAGTGTCATGGACTTAGTGACAGAATATCGTTATCTTAAATATTGAAAGGTTGATTGTTTTTTCCAGTGCTCTTGCCTGTTGTACTGTTTATTCACTCTCATATTACCCCCTTATTTGGAGAGATGACAGAAGAAGAAATACAGAGGGAAATCAAGTCACTTAGATAATTCCTAGGTGCCAAAATCAATACAAGGCTCTGCAGATTTACTCAGATTAAAATCCAAAGTACCTTTAATTTCACTCTAAACAATTCACTGACATATGCTTCTCTGACACCTACAATATGCATGATACTATTTATTTTCCTCAGAGACTTTCCTTCTATGGCTATTAAAACAGAGTTTCACTTAAAAATCAATATAAAATTCATTATCTAGAGATAAATTGTCAATAGCTTGAAATCATTAATGAGCAAAATTGTTAATATGTTACACTCCTGTGCTCCCAGCCTCTCAAATACTCTCATTCTGAATTTCTCTCATCCCTAGAACCTCCTCGCCTCCTACTTCATCTTCTTCCTTCAAGCTGCAGTAATTTCAGACAGGAGCCAAGTGGATGAGCCCTTTTATTTTAAGCATGTGTGCATTCCCAGTTTCCCTGAAATAACTCATAGCGCTGGATAGTAGTGAAGGAAAGAGATAGTAAAATGTCCAAATTATGTTAAACAGAAAGGTCAAAAGTGTCCTGGAGGGGTCTGAAGGTCTTTGTCACAACTCCAAGTCTACTTTATAGATTCTTAACTGGTCTTCAAGTTAGGGATTCATCTAAATGGTCAATTCCAGCCTAATAACCTAACATTTTACATTGACCCGTGTTTCTCTTCATGGAGCTTAAACCAGGCTTTACAAGACTCTTCAAATTACCATTTTATAACTGCTTCAAAGATTTTAAACCACCTAAAGTTGTGAGAACTAAAATATCCTTGACACATTGTGGTTCTGGGTTTAAAATAAGCTTTGTTAAAGTATGTGCATTCTAGAAAAGGTTGATTTCAACCCCTCAGGCCATTTAAGGGCTAATTGTGCCTAAGGCCAACTCTGAAGGCACCTTTTAAACTTGAATGTATGAAACTATTGAAGGGAACGCAGGATTATCCCTTAGTGTTGGCATAGGTGCCCACAAGTCTGCATTAAGGACTTAGGGTAATTAGCTCCGTCCCAAGAAGTATCAGTCAGGTAGGCTTAAAATCTTTGATCCGGAGTAAAAGGAAGTAAGCTCAGATATTTGGTTTCTAAGAAAGAAAACCCTATCATGTTTACAAAGGCAGTAAATTAAAAGAACCAACACAGAAATCATACTCCAGACAAACTACTAACTCTCTGATGTGACTTTGAGCAACCTTGCAGCCTCTCAGTTTACCCTGCTATAAAATCATGTTAATTATAATATTCTTCGTCGTAGAGTGATTTTCATGCTAAAAGGAGACTATTTGTGCTCTGTCACATAATTTCTCAAAAAATGCTTGCATGTATTAGTGTGAGTATGAATATTTATTTCATTTATATTATTTGGCGATGTTTTAAAGTATGAGATTCAGGATTCAAATAAACAGATTAACAACTCCTCAGAGGCGTTTGTGGTCTGTATCTCATAAAGCCTGCCTGTATCACCAGGAAATGAATCCTGTTGCCATGCAGCTGGGGGTTTGCCTGACTGTCCTCTGAGAACAGCTTCCATCCTGCAGCCCTCATTAGCCAGCTTCCCTTCAGGAAGAAGTCTTAAGGTTCATTGGTTCACCCGGAGTATTCTTTCTAAAATACAAATCTGTTTGTGACATTCTCTTAATTTTAATGTCCCTGGGGTTCCCCATTACCACAATCCCAAATATGGATGTTCTTCATTATCTGTCTCTCTAACTCTACCTTTTTTTACTTCCTCATCACGCTCCCATACTGACCTAAGTGGCATTTCTAAGACGAGCCATTCTTCCTCACACTTCCATGCCTAATATATCCCATTTCATCAGACTAGAATACTTGTTCTCATTGGTGTATTTTACTAACTTTAACTTGTCCTTCAAGACTCAGTTTCCCCTAGATAGAGAGAATAAGAAAGGGGAAAGTGATCTGTAATTGTATCCAACAGGTTCTATCTTATTTAAAGTTTTAAAAAATGTTAACAAATATCCAGCTTAGTCACCTGCCCCTTCTTTTGTACTACCTAAGCCCAGTGTAAACAGTTCTACCAATAAATGAATCTTACTGCATGGTAAGTTTGTCTATCATAACCTTATGAGGGTCAAATCGGTGTCTAATAACCTTTTCTCCAGCACTTATCAGAATCTAAAGTATGCAGTGGCTATGAACATACGTAATTTTGAATATCAAATGAATGAATGAAGCAAGCACAGAAATGTTAAAGTGACTCTCCAAAGGCCTCATTCCATTCCTGGCAAGATCTCTTTTGATTCATGGTTTGCTTCTGTGACATAATAGTGTACCCAGCTTTATACCAGGACTTTGTAAACATTTTGGGAATTAGAATTACAGTGGAGACAAAAAGAGTTCTCAAATCTAGAGGTCTCAACTCATCACTGATAGTTAAGGGTGAAGTAAGCTACAGGCCCAAGTATCTTTACAAGGACCTTACCTAGTAGGTGAGGATAGGATTATGAACCCACCTTGGAATGAAAGATATAGATATTTTTTAGATGTCTCACCCGTTGGAATTATACATTTTCCAAAGGGTATTTCCTGCCATTTTCTGTTGGCCTTTTAAAATCAGCCTTAACTTGGGGGAGATCATTGAATTCCAATCTACTAGTAAAGCCCATATCTATATACTGTGATCACTCCAGTCAACTCAAAAGTCATGCGTACACAATGAGAAGTTAACCAGACCAGTGGCTGGCTGTGCTTTCCCTCTTCTGAGTGAATAGCTCCCAAAGGAGCTATATGCTAAAAGTGACCCATGTTAAATAGAGAAGTTCCTTTTAAAATGAGAATGTAAAAAGGCATGATTTGTTTCCTTCTTGTGAATAAGAATGTCGAGTGAACATTTTATCCTAAACACCCAGAGACAAAGCCTAATCGCATCTTTCTCTTAAGAAAAAAGCCATAGACAAAGTTCTATTTTAAACCAACATTGCCCAACACTGGATCCATGAGTGTTGTATTTTTTGTCATGTAAATATTGCTTTTTGTGAACAGCACTTGAGGAAATGCTAAGTTAAACGGACTTCTTTAGTGCAGGACATTTGATATGCTAAAGTATATAATGAATCTATGAGAAGGGGCCCAGTACTGAGGGCTTTTGAAGAGCATTTGACCAAAATGTTTCCAATGCATTGTAACAGAGTTGGTGCCTGGTGGAACACACTTTAGGAAACTCTCATTTAAACTAATGAGGAAAATGAGACAATAGCACCTAACCACAGTAGATCTCCCATCCCTCAGCATCAAAATACTTTCCAGTAAGGAACACTGACACAGACTTTACCTCCATTTGTTCTTTCCCTTGAGGCACAGTTTGAATGTTTCTACTTTTTCAAAACCTTTTCTATTCTATTAAAATAACTTTCACAAGGACAAATTTGATGTTTTAATTTCATATTTGAAATGATGCTTAGAATAAAAATCCTCTACCTCTTACTATATTGCCAACATATTTTTTTTTAATTAAAAAATTTTTTTAAGGGTGATATTGGTTAATGAAATCCAGTAAATTTCAGGTATACAATTTAACAGTAAGATTACACACACACACACACACACACACAATCATTGTGTTCACCTCTCATAGTTAGATTTCTTTCTTTCACCACATATTTGATCTCTTTTACTCCACCTACTTCCCCTTCCCCCTTCACCCTCTGGTAACCACTAATCTATTGTCCATGTCCATGGGTCTCTGTTTGTTTGTCCTGTTTGTTTGTTGCTTTTAGGTATATATTTCACATAAAAGTGATATGATGTGGTTTTCAACATTTTCTGTCTGGCTTATTTTGCTTAGCATGATTATCTTGATGTCCATCCACGTTGTCGCAATGGCAATATTTCATTGCTTCTTATGGCTGAGTATTTACTATATTGCCAATATTCTTAAGTTACCAAATCTGAATGTTGTTTTATCAAATAAATAGTATTTGCTGAGTTTTATTATGTGTAAGCTATGTGATAAGAGAAAAGAGATAAATGTTCTTAGGAAGAAGATAAAGACTAGTATTCTGTAGAGCACTGAGTTGGTGAACTGGCAGCTTTGCTGAGACCATACTTAAGGAATGTTGGCGTTTTCTGTGCCGGTGGGAGGGTTGTTAGATATAGTTAGAAACCATTAATGGGTTTCTTCCAGACTCCTAAGAGACTTCTGCAATCATCCCTTATCCCTGCTTCCAGATAAGGCATAAGATCAGGCCCCCCTTTAAATGTTTAAGGGGATTTATCTCTGTTCTTTTCATAAATAAATGGAGAAAAGGTGCCTGGGAGTCTGGCAAATCAAGTAACCGAAAAGTTTTGTCAACCCAGAGGAAAAACACTTTTGCAAATGTACCAAAGACAGTAGAAATAGGAAGGCCAGTTTTCCCCCCAAAATGTAAATCACTGAGCCTGGGCAACTGAGTGAATAGAGGGGCAGACTTGCATGCATACATGTAAAATAGAGGAGGGGGAAATGTATTTTTTATTTTTGCGACTTGGATCCCTGCTGCAAAAGCTTGAGGCAGCTTGCTTTTGCCTTTTTTTTTTTTTTTTTTAACTGTAGAAGCATGCCACGTGGGAGATGCTAGCCAGGATCAAAATGGAGAATCAGTTTGCCTGAGCAAAGTTGTAAAGTTTCCCCCCAGCATTCAATAGCCATTCCTAAAAAGCATGAACAGAGATATATGAGAGAGGGAGGGAGAGAAGAGAGAAGGAAAGACAGGGGAGAAAAGGAAGGAGATTAGAAGGAGTTGGGTGAGGTTTCCTCACAGGAAGTGCAATTTAAAGTCAGTGTTGCTTGCCTACAAGTCAGGAAGGAAGAAAACACCATTCTATTTGTTTCTATTTAATTTTACCTCCAGTTTCTTTTTATTCAAACAGAATGTTGTTACTTTCAAGAAAGAATCCCATTGCTGCTTATAAAAATGTCTTTCTCGGTACAAGTTAAACACAGAAGATTTGGGAACTAAGATTTGGGAACTAAGATTTGGAACTGAGCTTGTATGGACATCCCAGTATGAGTTCTTTTATGGGATCTGGGAAAGCCATTTTTACATCCCTCTATGTCATATTAATGCCTTTGTCTGAAAGGAATCTCATGAGAAGAGAAACAGCTGAGAATTAAATAAAATCTGGTGCATGTGGACTTAATGGGCAGCCAGGGAATCTGGCTCTCCATCCATCTTCAACAGCTTCAGGACAATGCTGTAACAAGGAATTGGGCAGGAACAAGCAAGAGAGCTCATTGTATCTTGGACTCGGTATCATTGTCTGGAAAGAACAAACGTGATCTCAATCTCTTCTATATACATGAAACTTTACAGTTCAAAAAGAGAAAAAAGAATATTTCTACACATACATATATGTATATACACACATATAAACACATACACATATCATATACACATATAAATATATATGTTATAAATATTACACATCTATTCCCCCCTCATTGAACTCTCAGAAAAACAGTAAAAACTCTAGAAAGTAGTGATCCTTATTCCTTATTGTACAGAGAAGAAAGGTGGGGTTCAAAGAGGCATTTCTCTAATGTTAGAGAGATAGTAAGGGAGAAAGCTGGGAAAAGAGCCAAGATCTAATGACATCTAGTCTGATATACTTTGCATTTGCCTTATTCAGGAGAAACTGAGATATTGAAAGAAGTTCAGCGATTTGTCCAAGGATACATGGCTAGTTGGAAGCAGAACTCAAACTACACAGATTACTCTGAAGTGATCAAACCATTTTAGGGAGGGAGAGTGAGATTGATTGGTAAGGTCAGGAGGACATTCCCCACTCTGTGACACAGTCACTTACAGAAGTTGAAAGAAACACAAGCCTTAGAAGAGGAGAAGGAAGAGAAAATGCAATTGCTCATTTATCTCCTGCCCAGTTTCTTCATATAGCCTTGAAAAAAGTTTTTCTCAGGATTTTAAACATGTCACAAGTAAGGGTAAATAAACAGAGTCAGAGGTTCAAGGTCAAATCGAGCTTCCCCCATGACAGTCTCAAAGTCTGTTCCTCCTCACTGGAATCAGAAATGGGGTGGGAGACCTCAGCCACAGCGGAGACAGGGTGTTAACACAGACCTCCCGCAGCCTAGCTGTGTGCTGGCAGTAGTGGCGGTTGTAATGCATGCACACAGCTACTAGAGGTAAATTTAATGTGTGTGTGTGTGTGTGTGTGTGTGTGTGTGTGTGTGTGTGTGTGTAGGGGGGCAGGGCTGGAAGACTTTCATTTAATTTATGAGCCTTCGCAAATAGACATAGTCATGACTAAGTAAGGTGCTATTTCTAGAATTTGATAAATTTAATTTTGTGGTTTCTTTCATTTTTAAGAAAAGTAGTTGCAGTTCTATTTGGAGTTTCCAAATTTAAAGTCAAATGTAAAGTTTTACTCTATCCTTGCTAAAAATGGAATCCTAATCCTTTGAGGGCCGAGGGGAAAATGTGTAAGCACAAGACTCATCTTTTTATACATTTCTAGCTCCCCTCTACAAAATGGGAACAATGATATCCACAGTCACTACTTGGGTGGCATCTAAATATCACAAATCTTGGCCTTTACCTGAGATTAGCCTACAGAATGTTAGACTCCTAGACCTGGAAGCTGGCAGACTTGCATGAGACAGAACTGCCTCATGGTAAAAACCTCTGTGTGGAACCTTCATTCCTCTGATTTTCAGTCTCTTTGCCTTGATAGCATCTTCCTCGTAATTCTGTTGAGATAAAGAATTAATAAAAAATCATTTTTGTTGATTACAGAGACCTTAAAACATTATGGGCCTAATAAAGTTTATCATTTGCTATTGTTATTATCACTATTCCATAGCTCCTGTGAGAAGATAGCAAGAATTTACATTCATAAGAAAAATGCACTGTGAAGTTCTGATACATATAAAATAAAAGCAACTGATGGACTAGAGGATTTGTGACGGGACCATCATAATTTGATTGTTATGAACTCAAAATACATGTTTTCTGTAATTCAGATTCCTTTTCAGCTAAGAATTTAAAGGTTTGTTTTAGGCCAGTAAAAAGACTGGGTTTTTTTGTGGATGCTATGCTTGCAGGAATAGGACCAAGCTCCCTGGAGAGAACTCACTGGTAATTTCTCTGAGCAAAAACAACTAGAGGGTTCTGCTCAATATCTTCAGGAATGGAAACTGTGGCTATTGATGATCTAGTGAGTTGGAGTGAGGTCACTGTGAAGATTTAACAGGCTAAGAAACAGTAGCATCTCACTTGGGTCCTGGCCTAGGTTATAGTCCTGAGAAAATATTCATGGAACAAAGGATGGGTGGGTCTAAGTTGACCTGCCCACACACAACTAATAGGTCCCGTGGTCAGGAATGAATGGCAGATTCTCTGATTTCAGAACCTGTTGAGCAATACTGCTGCTTGGACTTTTGAGACATACTTTATGGTTTTGTCATTTTTTAATAATAGAAAAATATGAGGAAAGAAAAGTTCTTATGTCATCTTACATAAGAAAGGGAAAATCAGCAATTATACAGTTGTGAATTTGGGGTACCCTCATGATGCAGGAATTGCTTCGTAGAAGAATTCTACAGATAATTACTTGTAGGGATCTTTAAGGGATGTTGCGCCCAGCAGGCTGTGGGAGAATCCTATCAAAAGGGGGCTAAGACCTTGGTGTCATTCTGAAGTTTGCTTTTCCATGGAAAGATGGCTCTATGAAGAGTCTCAAATTATAAACAAAAGCTTGAACTAACAGACTAACTAGAGTTAGTCTGCTGTGCCCAACACTGTGTTATCCCAACAGTGGCAGCATGGCTGCCTAACAAAGAAATATGCCATTGTTATTCACATTATCTGCTATAATATCACTTTGTCAAAGAGGATTTTTTTCCCTTTGGGTGCTTATTTATGGTGGAAAGTAAAACTTGAATTATCACACTCTTCCTTCAAGTTCTATTCTTCCTCCCCACAGTGGCAAAACAATAGATTTTTCAATACAAAGTAGCCATGGAAATTTTTCAATGATTTCCTGTCTTATTTTCTGATGCACAAAAGCAAAAGAATGTATAAAATTGTATTGATTAAGATCAAGCATGAAATATACAGAAAAATTTTATCACCATTTTCAAAACTGACAATATCAAAGCAGCTTGGTAAATAGATTTAATTGAGTTCAGAAAAACCTCAACATTCCCCTCCTCTCCTAAAGTAAATGGAACTTGTGTTCTTTCCCTTCCAAGCCAGAGAGGGCACATGTTTGACAGGGATAAAATGGATCACTCTGCACTTTCTCCTGTTGGAGAAAAGCAAAGAGAAGTAGCAGGTACAGCATGGTAAGAGCTAGGTGACTGTGACATCCTTCTCTATCCAAATGTCAGACCAATGGCCTGGGCCACATTGTAGGTAGGGGGTCTCAAAATGTTGGAGTATTAGTCAGTGCAGGTTGGGCAAATATGCTTCCTATTTCCAGAAACTGTGAAGGGATTCCATGCCAACCTTCGATGAGTTTATGTGGCAAGCATTATCTCCAGTGAGTTACATTCCAGAGCATGGCCTTCTCACGCTGAAACTATGTGTGCAAGCTGCCCACTGGAAAACCTTGAGAATTTCTCAGTGCTGGCCTCTTAGCTCTGACATCTCCTAGGCTAAAGGATACTTTGATTTCATTAGATTTCCTTTTTTTCATCTCTGCCATATGCCAAGTAGTTGTAGCTGCTGGTGGTTTTTCCTAGTAGGTCTGCACCTGTATAAAGAACTTCGTCTTTACCCCCTCCAACTCTATCTCCTCAAGAACAAAGCAATTTTTCTTTATAAATATTAGTGCTGCTTCTTAAAGTATAGATTGTTTCACTGGGAAATGGAGTCTCAGGTCAAGTCCCAAAGACCTTTGGTTTCTCCCGGAAACTCAAGAGCATTTTACGAACTAATAGGTTCCATTTTGTGTTGCAGGATTTCATTCAGCACTTAAATTCGCCTCTTGCCCTCACAGCCATGTATTGCTTTACAGTCTAATTTCACACTTTCATACATTCATAGCCCTTCTTTTTCAATCACTCAATTATTTATTTAACCCTGATAAAATCCTCAGGAGTCAGGCTAGCACTGCCCTCATTTTCGAGGCAGGAAAATGCAGCAGTGAGTGTGTATATGGATAAATTTACATGTGTATAAGAGGAGAGGAGAAAGCACTGTGCTTATTCCCAGAGTCAATTTAGAACGTGGAACTAGAATACACAGACTTTCTCAATTAGTCATTTACTGTGTTGATATATGTATATCAACAGAGGGACATAGCTCACCACATAATTTTAAAACACAGGTTAAAAAAATTATTCCATCTGGCCACATGCCTTAGAAAATCAAGAGATATGTACATGGTTATCTTTAGATAAACCTTCTTCTCCTAAACTTCTGTTATTCTTGATTTTATTCAAAGTCATTGATGGGTGAAGAGCAAATTGATAAGTCATTATAGGTTCTATTGTTCCATCATTAATTACTCTGTGGTTTAAGCTTAATGATGTGTTCTTTTGTTTTCATTTTTAATTTTTGAAATTCTAGATATATAACAATATGGAGTGGTAGCTATATTGTATTTCCAAGTCTTTTGGATTAATAATTCAGTCAGAAACCTCTTATCCTTGAACCCCGACACATCCTAACAGTATAAAAGAATTAGATGAATTATGCCTCCATTCTATAATCACTTTGACTTATAAACATGACTTGTTTTTAATTTCTTGAGAATATATTGAGTAAACATTATTATATATGATATTTTATTCAGTATATATTTTAATGTTACTTTTTCTTTTGTTCCCCCATGACAGGCAAAAAGCAGCTAATTGTGTTGAGTGAGCTGAGTCATTCACAATTTGTCACAGAAGCAGCAAGGCTACTTCCAAGGAAGTTAAATGACAGTGGACAACAAGAAATTGGTCAAACAATCCAAAGTGGAGATTTCTTTTTTAAAATGTTACATTAAAAAGTAATTAATAGAATTAATAGATAACGGGTACTCCTAAAGGAAACTAGATACCCTCACTTCAATTCCATAAAATGATCATCTCTATTTTCATTATCCTATATCTGTGTCACTTCTATCTGTGCCACATCTGTTTTCATTATGACAATAAGCACAGGGAGGTACAGGTCATAGATTAGACTGCTGAAGAGGGAGGAGAAACTTGAGAATACTAGACCCAGGAGCAAAGCTATAATCTATAGAGGACAATTCTTACCTCTGGTAGGGAAGCAGAAGTGGGATGAGATAGGAGCACGTGGAAAGTTACAAGTGATTCTAGTCCTTGGGAAGAGTGATGGGTTAATGGCTAAAATATCTATAATTGACTTATCACATATATTTTTGTTTTATCAAATACTGAATTCCAAATTATATCAGCAGCATCACAACTGACAGAAATTGGAGCTCAGTCCTCTCTGTAATAGTTCTACTTATTTATATTATTATTTTTTAGCTGAGATTACAAAGTGAAGGATTTTTGGGAACAAAGAATCTAGGGCAGGGCTAAAATATAGTAGTCTCCCTCTGATTCTCTAATAGAAAGTATTATTCCAAACAGGTAGAGAAGACATTTCACCTGCTTCACCAAGAAGGCCCTTTTGTATAAACTCTACTCTTTCCCTTCTGTTATTATTTCTACTAGTCTGTCTCAATGCCAAAAATTTTATACATTAGAAACTAGGGCATTTTTTCCCCCCATCTGTTGCATAGAAGAACTTTCCATCTGCTGCACACAAGTGTGGGGGTCAGCAGCTCTAAATAATTCCATCTGAATTCATCTAACACAGCCTTTTCAGTTTGATATCTAGCTGAAGTCAAGACTAAGAATGGAACCTGAGACAGGCAAGCTTTTTGTTCCCCTCTCTGTAGGTAAGGGGGAAATGGGAAGTTAACAAATAAACCCCAAACAGAGGCATTACCCTAGAAAGCAATACTGAATTATGGAACCTAACTGGATTATCCAACTGTCAAGCCAATATGAGTCTTGAGATTTGGGGAGACCAAGATATCCTCATATCATTAAAGCTAGAGTTCTGTTTTTTTTTTGTCATTTTTTCATTGCATAAAGTACACTATTAGCCTCCACTTAGTAGATCCATTGCTGAGGAGAGAGTGCAAAGCAAAAACATCCCTGCACGTGAGACACCAACAATGAGCATCCACAAATAAGGTGGTGAACAAACTTACTTTTTTGTTTTTTTTTCATCCTGGGCTAGGTAAGACTTGGGGATGAAGCCTATGTTGGGGTGTCCAAGGTCTGGGGAGAGGTATGTTAATAATTAGGACCAATTCTTACCTAGAGTTAGAGCATGGAGAATTAGGTTACCATCTTAAACAAACAGCTAAGTGAGGTCATCTATAACAGTCAGGTTCCCAGAAGTAAAAAAAATCCAGTTCAGATAGCATAAGAAACTTTAAAGAAAGATAAATTTATAGACACACAGGCATCACTAAAAAATAAAGGATATTAAAGCACTCAGAGATTACTAACAGCTAGAAGTCACTACCAATCCAGGCTTGAAGAAGCAAAAGGAAGAATATAGAAGCTGATTGGAACTGGACCCTCCCTGATAGGATAAGAGCGGTATTAATGAAGTGCTGTAGCCACTTCTAGAAATTCAGCCCAAAGCAAGCACCCAACTCCAACCTCTCCTTTCTCTTGCCTGTCTACTTCCATCAGGTGTCCCTCCTTGGCTGACCTGAACAAAACAAAAAGATGGACTAGATGGTACAGACTTGGAACTAAGTGTCCTGGGGCCCACACAGGGTGACAAAGGATAGAGAACAGAAATTAGGTATGGGGAATGAGAGGTCAATGGGGAGTAACCTGCACATCATCTAAAAGATCAAGTCATCAGGGGTGAAAAATAAATTATCAGCTGACTTCAAAGTACTGGGTCAAGAACTGATCAAATTGAAGCAAAGCAGGGCTTGGAGGGAGGCCAACGACCATGCACACCAATGGGAAGGAAGCTGTTGGAGAGGGTGGGCATTTGACCACTGACCAGAGTAGTTAACGTCAACTAATACTGACATAAATAGAGTCTGCACTCCAGTCTCACTGATTTTCCCTCTCAAATTACTTTCTCAAAATTCTCTATGGGAATATACTATTCCCTCTGCCTGCATATACCCCAACCCTTTCACTTTCCTTTCAAACTCAATTAAATACCTCAGTGAACCCTTGACCTTCCTGATGAGGTCATCTTCACCCTAATACATGCTCTTACAGAACCATATACTTTCCCTTCACAGCACTTTTCACATTTGCAATTTTTTATTTAGTGGTGTGATTTCTCAATTAATGTTTGCTTTCCTCTCATACAATAAATCCTATGAGAACAGAAGTCACATCTATTTTTGCTCACCATTGCATCTCCAGTGCTTATATATGGTAGGGGCAATAGATATTTTTTGAGCAAATAATTTTTTAAATTGGAAATAAATATTCCTGACTCATGGCAGGTAGGTGGCTTAGGCAATGTCTAGCTCTATAACTTAATACATAGTATCTAAGATGGGCCTTTTCATATTGTGCAGAAAGAAAATGTAGCATTCCAGGTGCATCATGTTGAAGAGAAATTGCATTCAATGCTCATTAACAATGGCCAGGTTTTATTTGATCTATTGAAGTATGAGAGAGATACTTAAGTAGAGAATGCAGATAAACTCCAAGTTAAACAGTCAAGGAAATCTTTATTCAAGAATATCACAGTAAGTGTCAGAACTAACTCAATAGGGGAGAGAAACTGAACTTGATTCATTAAAACAAAAGTCAAGAGAGCTTTTAAGCACTGGGTGACTACTTATGGTATCTGAAGGATATTGGGGAGAGGACAGTCAGTATGATTGGCCATCAGTGTTTGCTAATTGTCACTAATCAAAGTTAGACTCTTACCCTCCCCATGGAGACTGAGAAATAGGGGTTGTGTCTTTCTTGATCCTTTCAAAGGGATGGCTTCCAGGTCCTTGAGAAAGACATTCCTGGGTTATAAAAGACTTACATCTCAAAGAAGCAGAGAAACAATTTATGATTACAAGTTTTTGTTTGTTTGTTTGTTTGTTTTTAAAGCAAATTCTCTGAGAAAAGATAGGTCAGGAAATCTGTTTCAAGTTTAGTCAAGCTGAGCGGACTGTTTAAGGCCTTCATTGCCAAAAATGTTTCACCACTTTTTCCATTTTTAACCAATATAACCTATAAGCAGAAAGAATCTCAGAACCAGTACATATTCTTTTTCAGCATGAGAAATACCTGGTATAAATAAGTGGAAACAAAAGATTATATGATGAAAGCAAAAAGCCCCTTCAAGACAAGGAAAACAACCTGCTTCTGTGGTTTCCAATTACGCCCTCTCAGCTATTGCACTGAAAATAGAATCGTGCTTGGCAATTATGGAAGAGATATCTTGGAGGCAGGAGGTATTTACGCTAAATGCCAAGTCAGCAAGCAATGGCACAGGAAAATTATTCCACCCCCATGTGCTGACTTCCACGCCAGAGTCTGACATGCTGACTATATACCTCCTGCTCTCCGGCCTAGGAACCCGAGGGACTACAGGGGGTCAGCAGCAAGCCCACAATTCACTGCTGACCAAGAACAGAGAAAGGAAACATAAAATCAGGTAACAAAACAGGGAACGCTTTAGAAGAACCAAATGCGACTAACAATGTAGGTCATCAGCCACTCAGACTTGTGCAAGAATGGCCGCAGATAGAGTTTCCTCTAAAAAATACCCAAAGGAATAAGTAGTGGCATATTTGACATTGACATTGGAGAAGCAAAACAGGTGTGGATGATGTTTGTTGAGTCCATAGACCACAGTGCTGCTGCTGCTGTCTAGAATGTTCTAGATGTCTGGACAATGTGGGCAACAAGTGGAGATGTCTCCCTCACATGCACCATCACCCCTCCCAGTACAGGTGACCCCATCCCTTCAGCTCTACTCCTTCTGTAGTTGCAGCTGTTCACAGGATTCCTGCTTTCCATATGGAGAGAGCAAATCTGTTCATCGGTCTTGCTGCTCTGAGTTTCTGCTCATTTAGACAATTAGCTCCCTGCCTCTGGTAAGAAAAGAACATGGGGACCAGGCTCACTTTTCTTCCCTTTCTGTCATATTTTTGAAAATAGTCATCTAATTTCTTTTCTCCCTCTTTATTTTTTGCAGAGTGCTGGAGATTGGCATGGCTGATGATTCAGCAATTTTGATATCTTGAAAATTTTAATGAGAGACAATACTGATCATTAAGGTGACTCAGCTTCTGTAAAATTGAGGGTCTGCAATGTAGGGTTTGCTTCATGGTATAAATGACCACCAGCCCCAAAGCTGAGCTGGTGCTTTTGATGTCTGTCTCCTCGCCTCTCTGTGCAGCTCTGTTTCCCACCTCCTCTTCCTACAACAGACACTGAGATTTGCCCTCTGCCTGCCAGCCCTCCATCCCTCCAGCTCTGGATGAAGCTTATTAAGTCTTTTGACTCCTAGGCCATTTGACAAGTTAATGATTGAGCGGTAGGGAACCCTGGCTGCCTCAAACTTCACCTCCACTAACAGCAGGGCGTGTATGGGGCATGCCTTAGCACACAATTAATCCTGCCGTTCCAAAATGGACAGTTCATCTTCTTGTGCTGGAACTTCCAAAGATTTTAAAGAGATTGCATCAGCATCTCCTAAAATCCCTTTTGTTTCAGTGACAGCCTTAAAAGATCGCCTTCCCTGACTGTAAAATTACGGATGTCATTTTTAATGATCAATGTTATTTGTCATCCCAGAGGATGATCTCTGCTGAGAATTGCAAAATGCCTTTATGAGACAGGGCCAGGAGCCCAGAGTAAATCAGCGAATGGTTTTATGGCAACCCAAGTGATAGAGCTGAAGAAATCCTGGGGAAAGTGACACCAGACTGTAAATAACACTCTGTTCCACATCGCCCCTGACCTCTGGCTCATTTGTTCGCGTTGCCTCTAACAGAATATGCCTTCAGTCGAGAGCATGGGAGAACACTCAGTGAATTAATATCTGATGGACAGTGGACGTTAGCCCCTGCTATATCAGTAACCAGCTATGTGACTTATTCGATGCTAGTTAACCCCTCTGAGCCTTGGTTTCCACAACTGTGTGATCTTTATTTTAGTGCAGAATCTGTGATGCTGGGTATGTCCTTCATGAGAAACATCTCAAGGGTTCACTATATCCTTCATCATCAGAATGAAAGCTGCCTGAGAAACATAGACACTAAAAATCTTCAGTGAGAAACTAACATAATATCCTCTGGAAAGCTTTACTCCGTGATCAGTTTGAGTAACGATTCCCTGCCTAGTTAAGGAAGCCTGACAAACACTAATGATCCTCATTAAGTTAATTTGGTTTTGCAGAACTTCACCAACTCCCAAAATTCAAAGGCTAACCCTTAAGCTAGAATCTTTTTGGAAGAAACTCACAAAGTTTCCGGGGCCCAACCAGATACAGTTACCAAAAGAATGGGTTTTGCTTTCTTTTTTTTTTTATGATGAGAATGGACAACTGGGTGTGAAGAAGTGGGGTCTGAAATGTCACATCCCTATGCAGCCTGCCCTTGACATTTGTGGGACATAGGACAAGGATACAAATGCAGGTCCAACTAATGGTCAGCGTTTGTGTCTTGAGGGCTCTCTAAAGCTTGGGGCTCATAGCTGAGGTCTCTCTACCCAGACCTAACCGCTGTCTGAAGAACCTGCATGATCCTCAGTGCTTCCAGCCATTGGTGCTCACAGGGAGTTACAGCCTCATTCCCAGGGGTTGTTTAACTCATATCTCCAAGAAACAAATGTTAAAAACAAACAAACAAACAAACAAAATGGAGCCATTTTAAAAGGAAGTTAGGAAAACCATCCCAGAGAAAATGCCTTGCATTTCTTATATCTTAAACCTGTGGAATGCTAAAATGGCAAAATAACTTTTGAACTGGTGCAAAAGCATTATTATATCTCTATTTGCAAAGATAACAAGAAAGTAGATATTATGACTACTGGACTGTAAATTAAAAATATTAGTTAGAATTAGTGTCACTATGTAAGGTTGTACCAGGAGAAATGTCTTCCTCCTATTGATTGCTTCCCTTCTCTTTCTCATAAATACCCACTGCCTTTATCTCCTAATTGGAACACTACTTGGGCTTCTGCCTGAATCATTGATTCCTGAATAGCTATTCTTTTTTGATCTCAAATAAATGCTTGTTGCCTCTTACTTCGAAAGGCCTTTTTTATTTTTCAGGCTAGCACAAAGATAGCAAGAAGGAACTTAATGTGTAAGAACTTTGTTAGGGAAAATGTCTGGGAGAGAAAGTGGGGATAAATGAGAAGAGGCAAGGAGAACTTTAGGACAGCCGTGCAAGTCTGACTTGAAGGAAGGAGCAAAGGAGGGAAATAGGCTGGTCTGTAATGTTTTACACTGAAGAGCAGTTCTAAGGAAAGTCAGTGAGGACATTGGGCAACTGCCATAAAGGAGAGCAGCCTCTTCCAGGAGATCACCTGCCTGAGTATCTCTACCTCACTCAGTCACTAGTTGGGGGTGGATGGGAAGCATGGCATTGGTGTGAAGGTTATGATGGATTTCAGAGAGCAGCACCTGGAGCCAAAGTTCAATTTTACCCCCTGCAGTGGCCTCCACAGTCTGTTCTTGTGTAAACTTTCTCTCTTCTACTAATTGCAGATGAAGCTATTTCTCAGTATTGTCAAGCCAGCTACTGGTGGTGTGTGGTACAAACTGTTTCAGCCACCAAAAGTTGGCACTGCAACCAAGTGGCAAAGTGCTTGGATTTTCAGAAGATGGCCTACCCCTTTCTAGGTTACAGGACTGCCTACTAAAGAAATAAGAATCTAAAGAGGTAATGCCAGTGGCCACATTTAGCAGGATTATCTTGTCCCACTCATCTCTCTGCACTGCAGTGACTGGGTAGGAGGCTCTCCTTGGATGAAGCCATGGGCTCTGAGTTAGTCTACTCCCGCTACAGACAGTGATATGTCCTCTGTGACCTTGTGAAAATATGAGCCCTAATGTGGGTAACTTATGAGGTTTCTATTACTGCCAAGACATGTTACTACAAATTTAATGGCTTAAAATGACATCCAGTTACTATCTCACAGTTTCTATAGGTGAAAGACAGCATAGTTCTCTGCATAGCGTCTCACAGGCCAAAATCAACATGTCAGACAAGCAGGGCCTTTACAGAGGCCATGAGCAAGAACCCACTTCTAGGCTCATTTACATCATTGACTGAATTTGATTCCTTGCAGGTAGAAGTTTGAGGTCTCCATTCCCTCACCAGATGTCATTTGGGGGGTGCTTTCAGTTCCTAAAGGCGACTTGCATCCCTTAGCACGTGGTTGCTCCATCTTCAGAGCCAGCAATTGTACATAAATCCCCTTCATTTTTCAACTCTCTAACTCTGCTTATGCTACTGCCAGAGAAAACTCTCTGCTTTTAAAGGGCTCATGTCATGAGATAAGGCCCAACCATATAATCCAGAATAATCTCCCCATTTTAATTAGTAATCAATGCATCTTTAAAGTCTCTTTTGACAAATAATATATTCATGGGTATCTTATTTTATTCCCAATCATAGGGATTAGTATGGAAAATCTTGGCGGGGCTGCATTTTTAGAATTCTACTGACATTAGGTAGCTGGATCTAAACATCCTCTAAAATTATATTCTAGTGATAAAGACCTTACAAATATAATTCTTAAAAATAAAGATGATAATATCATCCACTCTGAGGCATTTATACATGCCTATCAAGGTAATGGATAGGGGCTGCTTCTAGAAGCAGATTCCCCAAAGAGGACTGACTCCCCACCAACTCTATAATTCCACAAGACAATCTAGAAGCATCAGTAAAACCACTCCACAGAATTCTGCTAACCAGAGAAAAATGCAGGAGAAAGAATATGGGATAACACTTTCAAGATTGCAATTTCAGGAGAATTTAAAGAGGCTAATGTGATAAATAAGAAAAAATTGTGACAATTCAGGAATATAGAAAATGTACAGTACTAGCGCATTCCCACAGCATTAAAAGACAGCACACAGACATAAAAGAAAGATTCAGTATCTTCAGGAGGTGGAGCAGACTCAAACACAATCTACTTATATAAAAATAAAAGGCAATCTAGTGTCAAAAAATAACTATGGATTTAAGAGCTATGTAGTGGAAAAATGTATCTAATAAAATCACAGATAAAATATAAGTGATGTTTATCCTCTATCAAGTCGACGAAAGGCTTTTAAAGACTAAAAGCAGATGAAGAAATAAAAAATTAAAGCATGATATTTTTACCACATACATTTAAATTTTTCTATGTAGCTAAAACAACCATAAGGAAATTTAAAATGCAGTGAGAATTTAAGGAAATAAGATATGTGTATTTTATTGTAAGATACATGACAAACAGTGGCTAATAAATTTCCAAGCTCATATAGATTATAATGAAATTAATACAATTAGAGAATGATCAAAGGACCCAGACTCTCAATATAAAAATGAATAAAAATGACTGATGATCACATGAAAATCTATCTCACTAGTAACCAAAGTAAAAATAAAACTAGCATGAATACCATTATTGCCTATCAAATTGATAATTAAAAATTATAGTTATCAGTATTAACAAGGGTGTGAAGAAGCAAATGTTCTTATAAGATGCTTGAGGAAATGGACATTGATTCAATCTTCCTATACTTTTATTCAACACTTTTGAATAAAAATTTAGATGTGTACATATACTTTCTTCCAAAAAAGTTCACCTCCAGATATTTGTTATAAGAAAATAATCAAAGATGCGCAAATATCGATCTAGAAATGTTTTCATCTAAGAATTAAATATTAAATAGCAAAAAATTTAGAACAATCTAACTGTCAAAAAATAGGGGATTGGCTAATAAATTATGGTAAATTCACATAACATAGCCGTAAAAATAATCATGCTCTATCTAGAATAATATTAAATGGAAATACTGTGGTTCATTAAGTATCATAGAAGGAAAGTAAGCAGCATGCAGGGAAAAAAATACATACACTTGATACTATTTTGTAAAGAAAGATACATTATATACAATAATAATGTTTCAAATGGAAAATAGTTTTAAAATGTAACATGATAATTTTTATTGTTGAGGGTTGGGGTTACAATTTTTGTGATTTTGTGTATTTTTCCAAATTTTCTATAATAAACATATTATCAAAATGAAAGATTAATTTTAAAACCAATTAAAAATTAAAGTCAACAATGGTATAAACTTAAGTGTCTCAATAAAGTTAGAAAAGAAGACAAATGTTTGAACAGAGAGGAAGATATAAACTCTATACCAGTAACTCATGGAGGTTAGTTTCTGGGCATTGGCCCAAAGGCAGCACATATATTCATGGTGTCCAGGAAGAAGTGAAGGTGATCTGCCAGATCTTGAAACTGCCTGATGGGTTGGAACCTCACAGGAATTTGTCCTGGCTGTTTGATGGACAGTCATCCTTGCTAACTTTCCTCCCTTTGGAAAATGTGTTTTGCTCATATCCTGCACTCTCCAATTAAAGACAACAATCAGAGGCTCTTGGAAGGTAAGAAATATGAACTTGGGGGAATTCGGACTTGGAAACTTTGTCATAATCTGAAAGTAACGTGTCCAATGAAGAGAGGTAGCATGCGGTTCAGAGTGTCTGATTTCATATAATTGCCTGTGATACAAGAACTTCCAGTACTCACCTGGACCACATTTCTTTTTTCCTTTCAACCGACTGCCTAGAAACAACATCTTCAAACTTGTGAATAGGTTTTGACGGGGGCTCTACCTATCTTCTGAGTTAGTCTAGACCATATAGGCAAAAGTCTCATTTCTAATGCTAATAATAGTAATATAGTATTAGTAACAGTAAGAAGAAGAACTAGCTTTGATTGAAACCTTTAAGTCCAGGAATTATGCTCAGCTCTTCAAAGGTATGATATAATTTAATTTTCCTAAAAATTCTGTAAGTACTATTATTGTTCAAATTAAAAAAAAACAAAGATATTCTAAAAAGCTAAAAGCTAACCATTGCCAGTCTTGTTAAATACAAATTCTGTAGAAAAACATTAAGCATTTTTTATTTGAAAGTTTTCCACTATCTAGCTCAAAAGTTACCCCTGGTTTGTGCTTCCTTGCCCATCTTTTGACCCAATTCCAGCCTATGAGATTAAGTGAAATCACATCTGGCATTTTTACTCAGTGAATCTGTCTTGCCACTCTTACTTACCTAACAGGGGTGCCTCTGTAGATTTAACTGATTACTCCTGGGAGACCTGGATGTCCCAACATGGGCCCAGTCTGAAGTCTTTCTTTTCTTCCTTTTGTCTCCCTGGAGCATCTGCTACCCTCAGAGTTACCGGAAGGCAGAGCTTGTCCCTGAAGCTGCTCCTGTTCCCATACCCTCCATGGGACCACTGTTCTACCCACCATTTCTTGGTGATCCCCAAGTTGAAAGACCTTCCATGTGGTAAACCATACTGCCTCTACCTCATGCCTCAAGGGGCTAAATCATACCGTGTTTTGCACAAGTCTAGAAGAAAATGGTCTCTTGTTAAAGCTCAGAGATATAGACTTCAGGAATTCCTGAACTAAGAAAGGCAGCAGCTTACATTCCCTTCCATTTTCCTAGGCACGACACTCTTCCCAGCCAGACTGTTTTCCACCCACCTGCCAAGCCAATCAGCTCCTGCAGAAATCTCCAATTCGATGGCCAAGGCCAGCCTGAACCTCAGCTTAGGCTCATCCAGGAATTTCCTCACCAAAAGGTAAATGCCTATCTCTTTAAAGCTAAAGGTATACCGTTGTGTAGATACAAACATCCAGAGAAAAGGAATGCAGTTCAAGTGTCAAATTCTTGCTATCAATAGAAAGTAAACACCATAAGAGATTTTTGAATAGTTCAAAAGAGAGATTATTGCATGACATAACAATTTATAAAAATGCAAATATTGCTGTCAAAATTATATTGGAAAACAGAAAAGATCACGTGTTTTCGTACTATCTATGGAAGCTTTCACACTATAGCAGGAGACTTGAGTAGTTATGACAGAGACATATGGTCCACAAAGCATGAAATATTTACTCTCTAGCCCTTTACTGAAAAGTTTGCCAATTCCTGATCTGTCTGATTGATTTTGATATTTGTAATTTGACATGAAGAAACAGAACATAAAAACATGCAGACAAAATAGCTTTCAAAATATTTTAGCTTGAAAGTGAGGTGCAAGAGTATGTATATATATGTACATATGTATATATATAATAATATTACACAGATTACTATTAAGTTATAAATTTTTGGAAAATTTGGCAGATAGACAGAAGCAAGGGAAAGTACATAGTAATACTGCAAAGATTCTCTACTTTTGATTCTGACAAAAACTAGGAACACAACCTAGCAGTAGTACTTACTAACTATGCAACTTTATGTGCATCGCTTAGCCTCTCTGAGCCTAATTTCTCAACTGTGACATGAAAATAAAAGTACCTAACTCATTAAAGTCAGAGCAAGGATTGTAAATAATATCAATCTAATGCTCTGGTTACATGACTGAAAACTACTAGCCTTTCAGTGAATAATACATGCACAGTGCTGTGATTTGGTCAGTCTTTGGCAGTAACACATATTCTTGAGAGAGGTATTTACAAAGACATTTTGATTAAAAGGTTAAACTTCTGAGTTGATTACTTGTAGTAACTTCCAAGACTTTTTATCATTACCATCCACCAACATGTATTGGCATATATATATTCTGCTTGGGTCAGTCACCTTGAAGAATACAGGAGGAAATCTTTCAAGGATTTCAGAATCTAAAGAGAAAAGCAAAGAAAAGAAAGGTATAACCAATGCAAAGTAGTGTCCCAAGGTTGGCAGGCAGGGAAAGTGATACAATGGCTGAGTCTGGCTTTGGAATTAAAAAGACCAGGGGTGAGTTTCTAACTCTGTTACTATCATATGTCATTAAGGAGCTCACTTAAACTTCTCTGCGCTGTTCCCTCATTTCAAAATAGAATCATATTGGTACCCACCACAGTGAAACTTTTGAGGACCGAAACAGATTATATGAAGTGCTTAGGGTGGTGGTTGGGATATAGGAAGCATTTTATTCTTTCATTCTTTCAACATACAGTTATGGGCACATCTAAATACCAGACATTGTGGTCAGTGTTAGGGAGAAACTAGTGAACAAGAATTGTTATATCTGTTTTCATGGATTTTATAGCTAATATGGAAGTAAGACAATATACTAGTAATTGAACAAGTAATTAAGTCATAAGTAATTCTATCAAAGATGCAAACGGTGATAGAATTCAGAATGAAGGAGTGGTCTGCATTACTTGGAACATTTGGGTCACACTTCTCTAAAGAGATGACATCTTCCTTAAGGATGAGAAGGACTCAGGCATATAAAGAACAAAAAGCAAAAGAAAAGCCTTATGCAAACTTTTCCTTGAAAGGTAACTAGGTCATTGGCTGAAGTATGGTAAACAAAGGAGAAAGCGATGGAAGATAAAAAAGTCACAGGGAAAGACAGGAGTTAGTAGATGGTACAGGATCTTTGAAACTGCCAGGAGGAGATTGATTTTGTTATGCAAAGGAAAACATTTAAACAGGGCAGTAACTTGATCTGGTTTATACTTTTAAAGGGTTGCTAAGTGAATGAAGGAGAGCAAGAAGGGAAGCACGGGCCCATTTCAAGAAAAACTGCAGCAATACAAGGAAGAGGTATTAATATCATCTAAAGACTTCAGAATAGAGGAGAAAGTAGAGATAACCTGAGGAGTTGGAATGGGCAGAACTGGCTGATGGACTGGATATAAAAGTTAAGGGGCAGAAAGTGACAAGAATGACTCCAGGTTTGGGACTCATTTTCCTGAAAGGTAGAAGACTGTGGGGAGAAACATCTTTGAAGATAAAATTAAAGAGTTACATTTGGACATGTTCCTGAAGTCCACTGACATTTACAGGTTGGATAGAGGAATAGAGACCAGTTAACGTAGCTGAGATAGAAGGAAATTCAAATACGTGTGAAACTAAGAAGTCAAAAAAAAGGAGTGGAAAAGACTTTAAAAAAAGATGGTGGTAAGTTGTGTTAAAAACTGTCACTGCCATTATTCTTACTGTGAAGAAAAGATTTTTATTGGACTCAAATGTCCCCTCAACTAAGCAGTCATCTCTGACTAGTAACGTTAACCCTGCTCAGTTGGTCTCCATCACATCACTATACTCATTGTATTCAAAACATCTGTCACAGTTGTAAATATCCTCTTTAGTTTATTGTCTGGTTCTTCTACTTACATTTTAGTTCCATGAAAGAAGGGATCCTGTCTCTCTTTGCCCTCACTATATTCTCAGTGCATAGGATTGTGCTTGCTATATTAATGCTCAATTAATATATGCTAAATAAACAAATGTTTGGTGGCTTCCTCTTCTTTGAGTATTATTGCTACCTCCTTATTTCCCTCTCTTCATCTCTGTTTTTCCTCTTTAAAGTCTCTTGTTAGACTCATTTAATACATTATATTCAAATGATATTTTAAAACATTTCTATAATTTGACTCTTCATTCTGCCTTATAAAGATGGTAAGAGAGATATCCCATTTCTGTTTTGCAGAGAAGATATCAGAATAGTAGAAAGAAAACTGGACTTGGATCCAGGAATTATTTCCTAAGTTGTTCTGGACATCAATTTCCTCATCAGCAAAATGGAGATAATAGTGTTATACTAACGAACCTCAAAAGGTTATTATAAGGATAAATGAAACATGTATACAACAAAGTGCAAAACATGTAACAGTGTTAAAGAGCAGGAGTGTGTGTGTGTAATGGTAGTAGTTGCAGCAGTAAAAGGAGTAACCAGAAACAGTGTAGAATAATTTCACATTCAAATGAAAGAAAAATTTGAGCCTTGAAACTGGTATATTGGCCAAATCCTTCAACAACAAACACTATTAAAAATGAAAATCCCCATAAAATGAAAATCTTCTCAAGCCTTGATCAGCCACTTGCTTATTATCTGAACTTTGCTTATCACAATGGGACTGTCACATTATAAAAGGTTTTGCATATCATTCCCTGGAAGTCTACTTGACCTGGTTCCATGAATTAAGAAGGAGTCACAGTATCTGGCATATTGTTAGGAAATTAGGCCATACTTGGAGTAGACTTGGTATTTATATAGAACCATCATGAGGCTCAAAATATGCTACCACACAAATTAATTTAAAATTTCTATCATCTTTCAGAGAACTTGCTGCAGCACTTGAATTCTTAAAGAAAGATCACAAAGCAAGTTTCTAGATCTTGAGGCCTGACTTACACTAGAGAGAGCAGAGATCACTTGGTGAAACCCCCTTGGCACCACCTGGTTGCAAGAATATTACCAAGTGCACTCTAAAGGACATTTAATAATGTGACATGTTCTAACATCTTTCAAGGCACTTCTCTGCCTCCTGTCCCAATAAGAGAAAAGCAAATCTTTATTCATTCTTTATATGCTTTCTTGGCTTGGTCACATCTAACAGCCTGGCCCTTGACCATTACATATCAGGGAAGTTCTATGGCTTTATGCTGTCTACTGAGAGGTTATGGTAGACTTTTCTTTTTCTGAAAACCTGAGTTTGGCTTTTGCATCTATAAGATTCTAAGCTTCTTGAGGTCAGGAACTCTAGATCAGTTTGCTCTTGCCGCAAAATAAACCACATTTAAATTTACTAGTTTAAAACAAAAGCATATGATTCTACAAGCCACTGGATCATTCTGATCTTGGATGGACTCAAGCTAAGAGACCTACAATCAGTAGCTCTCCTATAAAAGTTTACTGGCTATGAGCTGGGGCTCCTCGTCACTCCACATGTGCTCTTTTACTAACAGCACAGAGCTCCCAGGTAGGATTCAAGAGAGCAAGAAATGGGTAAATGGACTCTTGAGGCTTAGGCTTGGAACTAACTAGTACATCATTACTTAATGCATTCTGTTGGCCTAAGCAACTTCAGGCCAAGTTAGATTTAAGGGGCAGAAAAATATTCTCCACTTCAAAAAGGGAGCAGCTACAAGGTCACACTGCACAGGGTTAATATAGCAATTAATCTACCACAAACTATGACTTGTTTGTGACTATAGCTCCAGTGCCAGTCTGATTCAGTGTTTAGACAATAAAAGTACTCAATAAATAACTATTGAAGGGGTGATAGAATATTTATTTGGGCCTGAGCTCTGAGCCTTCTCATATTTCTCACAGAGATCTCTGATTATATCACAAGTTTAAGCTATTTCGTCTTCTCTTTCCTCCTTTCTACCCTTGTTCTCTGGTCTCAGCTCAGCCCTGATGCCAAGTAGAAAACTGCCAACACAACCAGGACAACATTGAGTCATCATGTCATTACCAAACAACAAATCTATTAAAAATATTTTTATTCTGATCAGGTTTTCAACATTTAAACTGTTTTCTTACTTTTTTTAAAAAAATGAGGGAGACAATTTAAAAAATTCTGCAAATTGATATTTTATTAAAAGGGAGGGAAAAAACATTCTGTATTATGTACACACCAAACAAATTTGCAGATTCTTCACATAAATTATCTTATTTAATCCTCACAATAGTATAGATGTTATTTTCCCCATTGTATAGATTCAGAATTGCAAAATGATGTCCTAAAGGAATCCAGAGAGTAAGCAGCAGAACTAACTCCAGGTCATTCCCTTTCTTCTATATCATGTGTCCTCTCAGATCTTATAAAATGTCAGTCTTTAGTTCTAATCTTCAAGCAGCCTAAATCAGGGAAGGTCATGAAATCTGGGATGAGGATATTAAATTGTGAATCCTTGTTCTTGGAGCAAACCATCCTCAGCTTCCTTTGATGGACAGAGTTCTGACAGTTCTGTAGCAAAAGTATTAGAAAGATGGCTTTATCTCTGCATGCTCTGTAGCTAAGACAGAGTAGAAATGATAAGAATGGGCCCTGATGTCTGTATTGGCTGGCAATGAGTTCAGGACAAAATTGTGGCCTAAGCAGATGACTGGAGCCCATGGAGAAGACAGTCATAGAGCTATTGGAAGATGAAAACACTTCCCTTTGGTCACAAAGTAGTTTATTTTGTTCAAGACATTGATGAAATTCTCTTTCCACTAAATTTAGTGCAAAACAGAAATAATTCACAAATTCTCTTTCAGAGCTCTTCTATTATAACAACCTCCAAAGGCCCATTCAAATTCTTCATATAAACTAGAATGCTGTTTCCTCAAATCTTCTTGAAATTAGTAACAATTGTGTGACAAGATGGTATGAACAGTGAACTGCAGGACTGAGTAATATCAAATCTTGTGCAACTCTGAGTAAAATTCTTTATATCTCTGGGTACCATTCTCTTCACATAGCAAATCAAAACTCAAAAAACTAGTATTATTGGACTAGACCTATATCCTGTCTGTCATCTCTAGACATCTCTTTAAATGAGTTGATTTACATAAAGAGGTGTCCATATTTTAGATCCCAAGGCTATAGCTCTTACGACCAGGACCAGCCTCTGACCCAAAGAACAGCCATCTAGGATATATTAGCATTCATCTTTGACTTGTAGATGTATCAATTAGTTCACAAGGGGTTGTAAAGTGCTAAATTTCTACTTTATTATGCTTTCTACATTCATAAGCTATTGTTATTCTGGAATTAAGAGCTTTCCCTCATGAAACTGGGCTGAATTATAATAAAAAGTCTGGGTAACTGCTTTATATCTCCCTTTATTCAATCTGAAACTAAATCTCCTGACACCATCCTACCATATTCTCTCTTTCTAAAAAGACTTAGATGTCCCTAGTAGTATAATCAGGGGAAAGAATACAAATTAAAATTACTCCTATCACCACTAATGACACTGTGACAAAACTGTTTACTTCCTTTGAACAAAACAGATCCCAAAACCCCAAAGCATTATCACGTAAGTAGATCTGTTAAAAAGAAAATTAATCAGTTTTTCTGGTTTACACATATAAAATGAATGAGGTAAATCTAGAGATCTGAAACTCAATTATTCTCCTCTTAGACTGTGCTGTAACATTTGCAGAAGCAAAAGCATGTCATTCTAATATGTGACTTTCGACTGGAAGAGAAGTTCTCCAATAGTAAACATCTGTGCTGAAAGTGGTATATCTAGTTATTAGGTATGTAGCAACAGCCTTTATGGAACTATGAGAAAAAAGAACCATTGGACTTAAAGAGCTAAGATTATCCGGCCTGAAAGAAAAAAAAAATAGAATGAAGAAAAAAGAAGAAATCCTCAAAGATTATTAAACTTACAAGCAAGCTCATAACAGGAATCTCAGAAGAAGAAAGAGAAAGGAGCAGAAAGAATACTTGAAGAAGTAATGGGGGTAAAGACAAAACTTGGTAAAAACATCAATCTATATTTTCAAGAAGCTTAATAAACTCCAAGCAGTATAAACTCAGAGGACCACACATAAACACATCATAAGCTGTCAAAACCAAAGACAAAGAATCTTGAAAGTAGCAAGAGAGAAGCTACTCATTAACAGTTGATTTCTCATCAGAAACCATGCATGCCATAAGGCAGTGGAATGGTATATTCAAAGTGAGGGAAGAAAGGCTGTCAATCAAAAATTTGCCATCCAGCAAAACTATTTTCAAAAATGAAGAAGAAATTAGGACATTCCCAAATAAAAACTGAAAGAATCCATCACTAGAAAACCTGCTTCACAGGAAACATCAAAGGTATTCCTTCAGTCTGAAAAGAAGAACAGTAGACTATAAGTTGAATTAACATGAAGAGAGCAACAGTAAAGGCAAGTAGATAGATAAATATGGAGAACAATGTAAGTGTATTTCCCCCTTATCTTATTAAAAGACAACTGCATTGAATAGTAATTTTAAATGTATGTAAAGAATAAAAACACTCACCGAAGTAAAAGTAACTTTATCAACCTGAAAAAAGCCATATATGAAAAACCCATAGCTAACATCATACCTAATGGTGAAGGCTAAAAAATTTCCCTGTAAAATTAGGAAACAAGATAAGGATATCCACTTTGCCACTTACATTTAACATTATGCTGAAGGCCCTATCCAAGATGACTAGACAAGAAAGAGACACAAAAGACATCTATGTTGGAAAGGAATCCACTAAAAAACTATTACAACTAATGAAAGAGTTTAATAATAATTCAGAATGCAAGGTCACTATAAAAAATAATCTGTATTTATATAAAAAAGATATCAAGAACACAATTTCATTTACAATAACATCAAAAAATTAAAGACAGGAATAAGTCCAACAAAAAAAGTGCAAGTACAAAATGTCACTTAAAAGAAATTAAAGAACTTATTAATGGGAAAAAAATCCACTGATACTTTATTCGTATTCATATTATCATAATCACAGTACTCCCCAATGTGATCTACAGATGCAACATGGTCCTTATTAAAATCCTAGCTGCTTTTTTTTTTGTATAGAAACTGACAAGTTGATCCTAATATTTATTTAGAATTGTAAAGGATACAGAATAGCTGAACTTTAAAACAAAGAACAAAGTTGGTAGACTCACACTTTCTGATTTTAAAACTTACTTCAAAGCTACTACAATCAAGACTATGTGGTATGGTCAGAAGAATAGGCATATAGATCAATGGACTAGAATTGAGACTCCAGAAATACACTCATACATATACAGTCAATTGATTTTTGACAAGGGTACAAAGACAATTTAATTGGGAAATAATATTCTTTTCAATAAATAGTGCTGCTATATATGGATATGTATATGCAAAAGAATGAAATTGGACACCTACCTTTCACCATTCACAGAAGTTAGCTAGAAGTTTATAGTCTTAAATGTAAATGTTAAAACTATAAAACTCTTAGAAGAAAAAAAAGGCTCACATCTTCATGACCTTGGATTAGGCAATGATTTCTTAGAAATGACACCCAAAGCATAAGTAAGTAAAACAAAATAAATTGGAAATTATCAAAATTAAAAGAAAAATCTTTGTGTTTCAGAAGATATTATCAAGAAAGTAAGCAATGAAATATTATTCAGCTATTAGAAAAAAGAAAATCCTGCCATTTGGAACAACATGGATGGAGTTTCAGGACATTATGCTAAATAAAATAATTCAGACAGAGAAAAACAAATACTATGTGATCTCACTTATATGTGGAATCAAAAAATTCATACCCAGAAATAGAGAACAGATTGGCGGTTGCCAGAGGTGGGGGGTGGGGGAGTAGGGTGATGGTGAGGGAAATGGGTGAAGGTGATAAAATGGTGCCAACTTTCAATTATAAGATAAAAAATTTCTGGGGATGTGATGTATGACATGGTGACTATAAGAAATTGCATATTTCTATATTCATTTCCTGTACTGTATATTTGAAAGTTGCTAAGAGAGTAAATCTTAAAAGTTTTAATCATAAGAAAAAAAAGTTATAACTATGTGAGGTGGTGGATGTTAACTAAACTTGTGATAATCATTTCACTATTTATATGTCAAATTATTATGTTTTATGCCTTAAATTAATATAATGTTATATGTCAGTTATATCTTGATAAAACTAGAAAAGGAGATGGAAAAATGAAAGTAAAAAGACAACGCACAGTGTGGGTGATATTTACAAAGCACATATCTAACAAAGGCCTAGTATCCGGGATACTTTAAAAACTGTATAACTCAACAACAAAAGTACAAACAAACCAATTATAAAATGGGCAAAAGGCTTGTCTTCAGAAAAGATATACAAATGACCAAGCAAGCACATGGAAAAGATGTTCAACTTCATTATTCATTAGGAAAATAGAAATCAAAATCAGCTACAATAAAAAAGATGGACAATAACAAATCTGCCAAGAATGTGGAAGAACTACAACCCTTAAACATTGCTGGTGCAAATGTAAAATGGTACAGCTGTTTTAGAAAACCGTTTGCAGGTGCTTGAAAGTTTAAATATAGAGTTACCATATGACCCAGTAATTCCATTCCTAGTTAGATACCAAAGAGGATAGAAAACATATGTCCACACAGAAACTTGTACATAAATTCTCACAGCAGCAGTATTCATAATAGCTAAAAAGTTAAAATAATCCAAATGTCCATCAAGTGATGAATAGATATACAAAATGTGGTATATCCATACCATGAACTATTATTCAGCTTTAAAAAGGGATGTAATAAACTATATATACCGTCAGATGGGTACTAGACTTATCCAGGTGATCACTTTGTCGGTTATATTAATGTCGAATCACTATGTCATACACTTGAAATTAATGTAATATTATATATCAACTGTAATTGAAAAATTAAAAAAAGTATTTTAAAAAAGAAATGAAGTACTGATACATCCTATAGTATCAATGAACCTTGAATACATTATGCTACCTGAAAGAAGGTGGATGCAAAAGGCCACGTATTATATGATTATGTTTACATGAAATGTCCACAATAGGAAAATCCATAGAGACCGAAAGTAGATTAGTGGTTGGCAGGGGATGGGGGAATGAGGCCTGATGGCCTCTGCTAATGTGCACAGGGTTTTCTTCTGCAGTAATGAAAATGTACTTGAATTAGATCGTCGTCATGACTGTACAATTTCTTCAACATATTAAACAACAGAATTATATGTTTTAAAAAGGTAAGCTTATGGTATCTAATTATATCTTAATTTTTAAAGTTTAAAATACCTTGTACTATCAATATTAGTATCTTTTTTTGTATATTTATAAGGAAACTGAGATTATAAAGTTTAAGCAACTTAATCTAGGTCTCATAGTTATTAAATGCATAGGTAGCTAGTACAAATTTTATGCCTCCAAATTATGTGTGCAAAACAATAAATGTGCATGTATATAAATATAAATAATTTTATACTTATATGTAAAAATGCATACATGTTTTTCAGATAAAGTGACATGTCATCCTATTTACTTCCAGTCAATTAACAGCCATGTAATGTGTTTGTTCTGTACTAGGACCTGAGGATACAGAAAGAAAGTAGCCCTTGCTGCAATAACTTTACTCAATAGCACTTTTACTGCAAAATAAACAATAATAGAAAGCCTACTCTGGACCTTTATACATAAGACCAAACAACACAGATGCTTCATGCTGCCATAAGACCTCTGCATTCCTGATCTGTACTCCTTTTAACACTTTCTTCCCCTAACTACAAACTCTCTTGTTTTTGGAGTTGATCCTTCCTCTGACTTTGGGAAAAAAAAAAAAGTCTGTTCTAAATTTCCCCATGTCTCCCATTTGTCACTAATGACTTTAGCTCAGTTTCTCTAATACAGCACTATTAATATATTTAGGACCAGATAATTGTAGGACACTGTCTGTGTACTGTAAAATGCTTCACCACCTCTCTGGCCTCACTAATGGCAGTATCACCCTCTTCCCCAGTTATGACAACCAAAATGTCTCCAAATGTTGCATATGTCCCCTGGTGTTGGTGGTGGGGTAGATCACCCCTGGTTAAGAACCACTTCTTAGCCTGACATTTACTCCAAGTCTTTTTTTTTTTTTTTTGGCCTGGATGATTAGAAGACTGCATTTTCTAAACTATGCCTCTCTAAATCAGTACCTAGCAACAGTGCAGTCTTCAGGATCAGGCTGCTTATGAAAGGGTGGGTTAAATTCCTTAAAAACTTGATTTCAGTGCTCTTCTTCAAAAGCATCTATTTAGCTCTACCTAGCTCTATCTAGCCACACTAATCTATAGTATGTCTCTTTCTCAAGTCCCCTTTCTGTCCCCAGATGAATTATTTTAGTTTCTGAATCTAAACAATGTCAGCATTGGGTTCCAGTGAAGAGGAAGTAGAACAAGGCAGGGAGGGCTTCTAATCATCGGATGTGTTGACTGCTCTGGTCCTGATTCTGCTTGCCTCCACAAGTTACAAGGCACCATTAAATTGAGAGAGCTGCCTCAGCTGAAAAGAATGAAAGTGGGCAGGGACAACTATTAGGCCATGAGTGTAGGTGTTCTGGGTCTAAATCGGGAATACAACTGAGGAGCTTTCAATCCATGAAGGCCAGGATAAATGTGAGGAAGACACAATAGAAAAATACTGACAGAGCGAATAATTATGGATGAACTATTTTGCTCAAGGACTTTCCTATTAGGAGAAGCAGCCTATTCAAGATAATTCTGAGAAAAAAAAATCTATTGTTACTGCTCTGCGGAGGGCCTATTCTTGTCAAAACTGTGAAATGAATTATACTGAAACTTTCTATTGGTCTGTTCACCTCCCTTGGGCTAAAAAGGAAACTGACTGATTCATTGTTGGGAAGACACAGGGGTATGCCAGGTTCAGGCACAGAAGAGTCATCAGGTCTCTCCCTCCCTCTCTCTCCTTCCACATTTGTTTCATTTCAAAGGACAGAAGAGAGCTTCCTCTAATCATCAGTATTAAAAGTCCCCATCTCGTTATTTAAACTAAATTGAACTATGTAGTCTTATCATGGATCATTACACATTACCTAATCAAAATCTCTAGTAAATCTCTTCAAACAGAATGAAATCCATATATAATAGGTACATTTTCTAAAATAGAAGACTGAAATATCTTATTCTCCAATATCCTGAATAAACAAAATCTGAGGTTTAATCTGATTATCCCAGGTCCAAATCAATCCAACATGCTCAAAATTTTTAGAACATACTATCAAGATATATTGTAATGGAAACCTATTTCAGACAAACTATAATCTGATCATTAATTTATAACTTTCAATTCTAAAGAGGTACATGGTAACAAAGACAGGAAATCTAAACAAAAATTTAATCCCAGGTAATATGCCCAAAGGCATGCCCTGAGTTGTGGAACTCTGGATCTGACTGTTGCGGTCACATGACTTGAATGGTTAAGGCAGGGCCCAAGTGGGTAAGACTGATGTAATTTCCTCTCAGTCTAAAACTCTCCCTGGAATTGACCACATATGTGGGTTTGTCCATAGAGAGAGCTGTGAGAATCCGGGGAAGACAAAGCATTCACTAAGAAGCAATTGATTGTATAAGAGAGCCAATGTTGAGAATGTGATTCTATGTAGCATGCTGGTGGCATCAGTCAAGTGGAAGCAAGTATCCCATTTCATACATAATTGTAAAATAACTTTCTTCCTTAATCACAAGACTTGCCATTTTACTATGAGCCAACTATCTGCAGTCAAGTTTTCTCAAAACTGAGGGTGCAGTGGAAGTACTTTATATTGAAGGTGTTAGAAATGGGAGTAGAACTTTGGAAATATGGCAGAGTGAGAGACATTCCCAGATCTCTCCCCTTGAAATAACAATAAACTGAACATCTAAAACTCAACAAAAAACACCCAAACTGCACACTAGCACGTCTGTGTGTGGGATCTGCACATAAGAGGTACCACAGTTCAGAATCCAAGGGGTCGGGTAGTAGACTGGGACAAATAAAGAAGCTGCCTCTTGCAGCCACTGGAGCTGCCTGTAGGAGGAGGGGGAGGGATAAAGGAGCAGTGAGTTCCCTTAACAGCCCTACCTGGGAAAGTTGTGAGCTCTCAGTGACTGGCAAGCAGCAGGGCCCAGTCATCAGGGCAGAAGGCAGAGAAATGGGACAGCAGAAAAACAACAGTTGATTTTTACTGGCTGCAGTTGCAAAACTGAGGCTGAGCCGCAGCCCTCAACCCTCAACTCAGAAGGCCTCTCCCCACATACCCTCTGAGACCAAACACCGTGGAGCCCCAGGGGAACTGCAAACGCTGCTAAGACTGTTGCTGACACTGACAGGGACTGAAACTGAGAAGCAAGTATTATTAAATATCTATAAGAAAATAAAAAGGCATTTTAAAGTCTTTACATAAAGCAGAGACCCAAGAAGCTTAGACACCATCTACTGCAAACCAAAAGGAAAGTGCCTTCTTTGCAGCAGGCTAAAGAGAGACCTTTATACAATAAATCTTCCTGGAAAAAAAGCAGAATATATTTTCATTAATGCCAGGCAGATAAATAGTCCATTAAACACTATGAACTAAGGTGACAAAGCAACCCAAAAAGAAAAAGAAAAATCTCCAGAAAATAAGCTTACACACATAGAAATATGCAATTTAAATGACAGAGAATTCAGAATGGTACTTCTGAAAAAACTCAGTGAATTCCAAAATGAGTCATATCAACAATTTCAGGAATTGAAAAAACACCTAAATGAGCAGAGCAAGGAGATTGAAACCCTCAAAAAGAACCAAACAGAACTTCTGGAGATGAAGAACACAATGCAAGAGTTGAAAAATAAAATAGCAAGCTTGGAAAATAGAATCAACCAAATAAAGAAAAGCGTTAGTGATACTGAAGACAGAAATCTAGAAATAAATCAGAAGGAAAAAGAGAGAAATAAAAAAAATAAAAAATAATGAAAGAGAAATTCATGAACTAGCTGATACCATCAGGAGAGCAAACATAAGAATAATGAGCATTATTGAAGGCGAGGAAAAGGAGCAGGGACTAGAAAGCATTTCAGACAAATAGTTGATGAGAATTTCCCAAATCTAAGAAATGAGCTGAAGCTTGGAATTCAAGAAGTCAAAAGAATATCCAATTATCTCAACCCAAAAAGGCCTTCACCAGGACACATTATATTAAAGTTATCAAAAATCAATAACAAAGACAGAATCTCAGGGCAGCCAGGGAGAAGAAAATGGTAACGTATAAAGGAAAAGCCATTAGATTATCCTCGAACTTCTCAGCACAAACTTTATAAGCCAGAAAAGAATGAAATTAAATATTTGAACTATTATGTGAAAGGAACTACCAGCCTAGAATACTATATCCAGCTAAGCTCTCATTTAGATATGAAGAAGAAATTAAGACTTGTCCAGACATACAAAAATTGAGGGAATTCTCCATTATGAGGCCTGCACTACAGGAAATACTGAAAGGGGTCAGCTCACCTAAAAGAAAATAATAAAACAAACAAACAAACAAACAAATATAATTAGGAGTAAAGTGACTATCAGGAAAATAGAAGCAGAGGAATGCAACCCTTACTATGAATAGGGCATTATCAGCTTAAACAATAAGAGAAATGTTATAATAAGATAGTAATGAAAGTTCAGCATACATAGGGACAAACAAAGATAACAATGACTGAAAAGGAGAGAATTCAAAGATCCAAATTCACAAAGGGAATGGAGATAAGGCATGCACAGAAGAAAATGGATGATTGTGTATACACACACACGCACACACATATGTATGTATATATATACACATATATATATACACATATGTATGTATGTATGTATGTGTGTGTGTATATATATATATATATATACACACACACATACATAGCTATCTTTTACATATTCGTAATGGTAACCACACATACAGAATATTCAGAATTAAAGTATATAATATAAAACAAGAAGAACCAGAGAAAAAGCTCACAAAGCCAACCAAAATAAAGAAAACAGAAACAGAAGGACAAGGAAGCAATGGAAACCCTGAGCTCCAGAAAGCAAAAGATTAAATGGCTATAAGAAGACCTCATATTTCAACAATCACCCTAAATATAAATGGACTGAACTCACCAATGAAAAGGCACACAGTTGCAGATTGGATCAAAAAACAAAACCCAACCATATGCTGTCTCCAGGAGATGCATCTCAGCTCCAAAGACAAATATAGACTCAAAGTGAAAGGAGTGGGTGTAGAAGTGTTGAATTATTCCAGTTTGAACCAAAAATTGTAGAATTTAGATATTTCTTGGCACATCTATAAAACTGATGGGATGGCCAAACTAGACATATATTTCATGAGGTGACAGAAAATTTGCTGTGATTATTGACCTTTGGAGGATTTTTAAAAACCTCTAATTAAGTTCACATACCTACAAAATGTTTGTACGAATCCACAAGGCTCATATACCCACTGCAGTGCATTCAGGCCTAGTCAGGACCCATGGATTCAGGTTTAGAACATCATTTCTAAGGTAAGAAGGAACTAGTCACTGCAAGCTGACACACAAACAGTCTTAAGCATAGTATCATGTCTCCTATTCACTGCTGTCTACTGTCCCAGCTACCCACGATTCTAATCTTGTGGTAGTAGAAGTTGAAGGAGAGAGTAGGGGAAAGATAAAATCCTCATGAGGAATTAGAATTCAGTGCAGGCTGTTTTTTTTTTTTTTTTTGTGTAACAGAGAAAACCACATACATAGAAAAGAGAGTGTCAAATCCTACCTCATTTAGTCCATAACCCCATGTAGTTTTGGTACATTTGGTGACAGACTTGAGAAGTGGGGTCTGTCATCATGGAATAATTAACAAAACCTGCCAAGGACTTCCAAGAAAAAATTCACGTGGAGAGATGAAACTCTTCACAATAGCTACTCCAAAACACATGCACACATCCTAGTCATTATTGTTTTTAATTAGTTAATTTATTTACTGAACCAATTATTTTATTGTTTGGAAAACTTTAAAAGATGAATTGAAAAGTAAAGAAGGTTTGACCAATGAAAAAAGGGAAGTGGTTCATTCCAGGTGAGAAGACTGGAATGTGAAAAGATAAAATCTCTAGTATGATCAAAAAGCAAAAACACTACTTTAACAATGAGATGAGTTTTATATTTTCAAATAACTCCTTTTTTTCTCTTGTGTAGTGGCCTCATTTAGTTCTACTGAAGCTATACAAAAATGCATTTCTCAACAGATTGCTTATCCAAAACCATACATGTCTGTGTAAGAGCCTCCTATTATATTTATTATAATTGAAATAACTGTCAAAATAAAATGTTAATTCCTTCTACAATCATAAGCATCCTTTTAGACTGTGAAAGAAATAGTAATTAAAGAGGATCCCCACTAGATGCCATTGATCTTTCACTTGGGATTGAAACCTTTCTGTAGGAAATCAGAACCAACAAAACAAGTTAACACTTGCATATTAAAGTGTCAATATAAGTATATAATTTCAAATGCTAAAAGCAAAAAATTAAACTGAAGTAGTTTTTAAAGCATTAGGACTTATTAATTTGTACTTTGCTATAAATTGCTTTATTTTAAAATGAAAATAATGTATAACTTCATATGTCCTACTTTCTTATTTATAGTCATCTGTATAAATTATATGCATGCTACAAAAAAAAAAAGTTTTTTTTTTTAATGTTTTTCTGTGGTTTGGGGGTGCTTCTGATGTTGTTTTCGTGAGTTCATATCATAAGCTAAAATTGGACATGTTGCTATGGAAATCATTTCCTGTAGAAGAGTTTACAGTGTCAATCAACAGTTGTGACAAAACACACTATGATAGCACAGGGGTGGATTTCTGTTATCCCTTGTTGTTGCTTATCGATTTTACAGGATTTTGTTTTTGTTATCAGTTTAGCTTCTCTGCTTTTGGACACTGAAAAGGTTTTATCTTATTCTAATCCCATTAACATTTTTTAGACACACCTAGTTCCATCATTTGCTACATTAAATCATTTGAACTGTTATTTTGCAGTAGAGATTTATTTTTCATTCTGGAATGTAAAGCTCTTTTTAATTATAGTTGACATACAATATTAGTTTTAGGTGTAAAACATAGTGATTTGACAGTTATATTCCTGACGAAGTGATCACCATAAGTCTAGTAACTATCTGTTGTCATGCCAAGTTATTGGGATATTATTGACTGTATTCCTTAGGGTGTGCATTACATCCCCAAGACTTATTTATGTTATAATTATAAGTTTGTAGGTCTTAATCTCTTTCACCTTTTTTGCCCATCTCCCTATTCCCAACCCTCTGACAACTATGTTTGTTCTCTATATCTATGAATCTGTTTGTTTTATTTTCAGATTTTTTAAAAATCTATTTGAAGACCACAATCATCAATTTATTCATCCAAAAAATATATTTTGTGTATCTATTACATTACAGGCACTGTTTGGATACTTGGAACACATGGGTGGACCAAAAAAGGCTGCTGGCCTCACGAGCTTGTATTCTACATAAAACCTAATAAATAAAATCAAATAATAGGATAGTGTGTAAAAAGGTAATTAGTGCTATGGGGATAAAAAAGGAGCATAGAAAGAAGGAACAGGGTCGGGGCAAGGTGGCAGTCTTATACAGGATGATAACAGGAGGGCTCACTGAGATGACATTTGAGGAAACTTAAAGAAATCAAGGTTATCTGTGTGGATATCTGGGAAAAGAGCATTTCTGAGAAAGAGAGACTGCCAGTGCAAATGACATAAGGTGGCATTATATATCATGAGTTCAAGAAATAGCAAAAAGGCCAGTATGTCTGTAATAGAATGAGCAAGTGAAAGAGTAATAGAAAAATAGGTCGGAATGCAACAGGACTTGTAAGCCTCTACGAGTACTTTAGATTTTACTCTAGGTAGGATGAAAAGTCATTGGAAGGTTTTGAAGCAAGGAGTGGTATACTCTAACGTAATTTGCAATGGTATCACTCTAACTGCTCTGTTGTGACTAGACTATAGGGAATTGGGGCCAAGACTAAAGGAAGGTCAGGTAAGTGTTGCAGTAATCCAGGTGCATGCAACTTGGTGGCATACAACAAAAAAAATAGCTGTGGAGATAGTAAGTGGTGGGATAATAAATACATTTTAAAGAGATTTTCTGACAGACTGGTTGTGAGGGTGAGAGGAAAAGAAGTCAAAGATGGACAAAGGGTTTTGGTATAAGCAACCTAAAGGATAGTCAAAGGGTAGACTTAATTGGAGCAAGAACTCTAGTGGAGTTTGTACTCTGGATTCTTGTCTGGCATATTAAGAAACTGAGAAGCCATAACTCCATTCTAACAAGTAAAAAGCTGAACAAGTTGAAAAAGCAAGAATTCTTAGATCTACCAGAGAACTGAAGTCACAGAGCAAACTGCTGCCCCCCCAAATTGTGGTGACAGATAGGCAAATGCACAAAATCATACCTTACATGAGCAGAAACCTCCCCAGGAACCACTGCCAGCGTAGAAGGACCAGATCTGTAATTGACGAATTATCAGAGGCTCAGTGTAGGCAAACCTGAGAGTTTAAAACTCCAGAGGAACCAGCCACAAGAGTATCCCCACATTCTGTCAATTTTACTTCTAGGGACTCTACCAGGTCTTCGTAATGAGTATCAGGGAAAAATCTGTTAATGCTTCTGGCAGGAAAGATGAAAAGGAACCATTTTAAAATATGCCAGAGCATTCTGTCCTTCTTCGCAAGGCCTGTCCTTAGGTGAAACTGTTTTACCTGCTGATGTTTTATGAGAGCCCAACTTATTTGATGGAAGGGAAATACCCAATTACAGCCCCTCTAGTCATTCTGTCTCACCTAAGGGAAGGAAAAAATCAAGAATCACTGGTAAAATGTACAATCCAGGGGTGTAGACTCATTGTAAGACTGAGACCTAATTTTAAGACTCATAAGCATTATACTCTAGGGCTACCATAAAGTTTAAAAAATATATAACATATACTAAGAAGAGAAAATGCAATCATATAAGATGCTCATTTAAAACCACAAAAGGTAGAAAAAAGTATGGAAGACAAAAAGAACAAAGGACAAAGACAACAAATGGAAAACAGTAAAAAAATATGATAGATATTAAATAACTATATCAGTAAACACTTAAATAGCAGTTCTCTACATATACCCATTGAAAGACAGAGATTTTCAGAATGGATCAATAAACAAGACCCAATTATATATGCTGTCTACAAGAAACACACTTCAAATATAAAAACATAGAAATTATGATGACAACATCTTGAAGAGGCTGTGACATGTTAGAACAAACTTACTGTTAGATGCAAATGATCAGAAGAATGCAAGGGGTGCAACACTAATGGAAGTGTTCCTGTAATGCTCAGATACCTTGCGGATCCCTTTAGTATTTGTCTTCCCTGCTTCTTACTTTTATGTAATTTTTCCTTCAGTGAGCTACGCATATAATTCTTCTTTGGCCTACTGTTCTCAGGCTACCAGCGCCACTTTTGCAGAAAGCAGAAAGTATCTGGACTTTCTGTTCTCACCACCACCACATGCACACTTTTGCTTCATATCCACTCCTTTAAGAGCAACACACAGTATATTAAGATAAAAGGCCAGCTTACTCACCTGGGCTTCGGACAAATTCTAAGATATAATTTACACTCCAGAGTTTCCCTGTGGCATCAGGCTCAAGGTATCCTCCAGAAGTTGTACCCATGCATGGCTTCTTCACACTTCTTGTCTCACTTTTCCCATTTCCTTTCTGGTTTCTCCAGAGAGCACTTCCCTTGGATCAGAATCCCTGTCTCAGGGTTTGCTTCTGGGAAACTCAACCTAAAACACTGTATTGTAAGCTTTCATAGCACCTCTTACTTCTACTTTACATTATTCAACTCATGGGCAATTACTTGTTCAAAATTTATCTTCTCTACTAGTCTATAAACTGCATAAGTCAAGGGATTGTGATGTCCCCACTTATGCATCCCTAAGTTTAGACCTATTTTGGGGTACATAGGTTCAAACATGTGTTGGATTATGAATGAATGAACAAGCCAAGAGGGTCAAGATTAATTAGTGAAGTAGTGACATGTTTGTAATTTTTAAGAAGAAAACAATGCTTTATTGCTTTTTAAAGGATATTTAGTGAATTAACCTAAGATAGATAAGCAAGCCTTGTTACTGAAAAATAGAAGTCCTTAGAGATATGCTTGTCAGTTTTCAACATTCTAGGCATTCTTTCTCTAAATTTTCTACTCTGATCACTTTCCTTTAAAAAGAAGACATATAAAAAACTCATACAACTCAACAACAACAAAAAACCCAATCCAATTAAAAAATGGGCAGAAGACCAGAACAGATATTTCTCCAGAGAGGAAATACAGATAGGGAATATGAAAAGACATATGAAAAGATGCTTATGGTAACAAATCATTAGAGAAATGCAAACTAAAACCACAATGAGATATCACCTCACACCTGTCAGAATGGCTATTATCAATAAATCAAAGAACAAGTGTTGGTGAGGATGCGGAGAAAAGGGAACCCTTATACACTGTTGGTGGGATTGCACATTGGTACAGTTACTATGGAAAACAGTATGGAGATTTCTCAAAAAATTAAAAATGAATATATCTTTGACCCAGCCAATGTACTTCTGGGTATTTAACTGAAGAAACCCAAAACAATAATCCGTAAAGATCTATGCACTCCTGTGTTCTTGGCAGCACTATTTACAATAGCCAAGACATGGAAGCAACCTAAATGTCTATCAACAGAGGATTGGATAAAGAAGTTATGGTTCATATATACAATAGAATATTACTCAGCCATTAAAAAATGATATCCTACCATTTGCAATGACAAGGATGGACCTAGAGGTTATTATGCTGAATGAAACAAATCATCAGAGAAAGATTAATATTGTATGATTTCACTTATATGCAGAATCTAAGGAATAAAAAGAACAAACTAATAAAAACAGACTCACAAATAAAGAGGACCACCTGGTGACAGCCAGTAGGGAGGGGGTTTGGGGGGCTGGGAGAAAGGGGTGAAGGGTTAAAGAAGTACAAATTAGTAAGTTGAATGATGGTCACAGGAATGGGGAGAATGGCAGAGAGAATGCAGTTAGCATTAATGTATTAGCTAGGTAGAGAGAAAAAGGAGAGAAAGAGCAATTAGAGGGCTTGTTTTTAAACTATATGAATGTCTAACCAATGTACTGTATACTTGAAACTAGTAATAAAATAATATTTTTAAAAAGGAATCAAGACAGGAGGAGCCAAAAAGGTAGCAATCACGCTGAATACCAAAGTCACCCTAGCCAGACTTTCCCTTAGGTTCCATCTTTCTACTTATGACAAATTGAATGATGCTCAGAATATGATTCTTTGAACAATATCTGCAAGACACAACACATGGTGTGAGCCCAAAATCACCACTGCTGCTGCTGCTCATATCTGCTAGGCGAGGACTCAGTAAATGGTTCAGACCATTCAAGCAGTAAATACAGAAAACTTGTACATTCATCCACACCCAGGGGGCTCTTCATTGGAAGAAAAAGGAACTGACTAATTCTCTTGGTGTGTGCTCTTAGTCACATAATGATACCAAATTGCTGCAAGTAGATTTCCGGAATAATTTTAAGACAAAGAATACAGAAAAGAACACACGAAAAAATGTCAGAGTCCATTCTCGCTGCTAGCCTGCATAGAATTTTAACTACCAAACTGAACCAATTTGAATTCTTTGTTTCTTAAAACCTTTTTCCAAGTCCAATTTTTCCTCTGTGAGTTGAATACACTTTATCCAATATAAATGCCAATTTTGGGTTGTAACTTTTGAAAAAATGTGTTCATCAATTATGGTATCTTGGCTCTAACTTATACCATCTTCCCTTTGAGAGCTAAAGAAACTGTTCCAGATAAAAGAAATTAGGGTCCCTGCTGTGAATTGAAGAGAGTCCTGGTGAGGAAAAAGTCAATGTGTATTGTCAGCAAAGATGTCTTTTTTATAAAAACCTCATGCTGACATTTTTTAAACAGTTATACCATTTGAGAAAAGAATGAGAACTATGTCTGACTTTACCCACTAAAGGAAAAGATAGTTCAGGTAATTTTTAATTCAATAACCAAATAGTTTTAACTGTAAGTAAAAATTAATTGTATTAAAATATGTAATCTATAAATTCCAAACTTTGATGAAAGGTTTATTCATATTAAGTAAATGTTAAAAAGAAATAAAACCCTTAGTTCATGGCAGAATTGGTTTTTGTTTTTGTTTTGTTTTGTTTTGTTTTGTTTTTGCCTTTATTGTGGTTGATTTAGAGCTTCTTTAATGCTGCTCCTGTGGCTTGATAGTCACTTGGTAAAGACAGTCTGATAATTAAATTTTTAAATTCATGAAAGTCACAGGAATAGTTAATTGAGACTAAAAAATCAGAAAAGGAAAATAAGAATCGATTGAAAACAAGAATTAAAAGATACTAGCCATGGTGGTTAATGCTGTTTATGTGACCGAATTTGTTAACTTGGCTTCGGACTTCCTGGCAGCCAGACAAAAGGTCAAACATTGTCAGTTTAAATACAAGGTAAGAAGTGGGGGCGGGGGTAGGGAACACTCACTACTTCATTATGTGAGACAAACATTTTCCAATTACAAATTCAAGACTGAATTTCTCATTTGGAATTCAATGTAAGAGATCCTGTTTGATCAATGGACACTAATGCTTGGTGACATTTTTACAGCAAACACATGGCATTTCATGAAATGGTACTTGCTTAAATATATAGTACAACCAAGTGAAGGTGATTCTATGAACCGAACTTACATGGCAAATTACTGTGATCTAATTTGTTTTAATGAGTTTTAAATTACAAAAGTAGTGAGTATACTTTCTTTTTACTAAATGGAACTTTTCCAACCAGCCTTTTGTTAAGAGCTAGATGGTAGAAAATTTAGATTCTATTCTGCAATCAATGATTCAAAAGCAAAGTTTTATACTGACTGTGCATTGAAGAAAGCTGCACATGCTTTGTAAAACAAATGAGCAGATAGACAGAGTGATCTTTTATTATAAATGTTGACAAACAATCTACTCTTCTCCTTTTTGTTAACTGATGATGTATCTATGCCCGCAAGTAGCATTTGTTAGAAACCCAATAATTTTTGTTAGGAAAAGATTTTAGATCTGATCCAACATTTAAATAAGCCATCCAATTTGATACCTTCACACAGCATAAAATGGTTTGGGCTTAACTTCACTTTTTCTTTTTGAGACAATGCAGTGATGCCAGGGATTACAGCTTCCATTTCTACATGACACTGTATGCTTTAGCTATAACAACAGCAATGATAACAGCATTATTTATTGCAAGCTTATTTATGTGTGAAGCACTATTTTCAAGTAATCTTCACAAAAATATGTGAATTAGAAATTATTATCCTCAAATATTATATGGCTAATAAGGATTGGAGCCCAGGAAGTCTAATTTCAAAGCTGTGCTCTTAACCAATATGCTAAAAAAGAACAACTCTTAGAATAAAAATGGGCGTAACAAACTCATCACTAGGCAATCACGTGATTGCCTACACTGAAAAATCAATAAGATACATCATCCTTCAGGCTTATTTGATATGAGATCAACAAAGGAAATAAACAGACTCGAACTTCTATAATACACAACAAGAAAAAAGTGTAATGGAAACAAAGATCTTAAACACAAAATCAAAAACTATATAGCATCTAGGAATAAATGCAATAAAGATATGTAACACCTTCATGAATAAAACTGCAAAGCATGATAAAAGGATATAGACAAATCTAAATTAATTTAAAAATGAATGGAAAAACAATATTCTATTCTAAATAGATAAATTCAATTAAATTTCAATCAAACTCCCAAACAGAACTTTTTTTTCTAAGTAAATTTTATGTGTGTGTATGTTTTTTATGCCCAAGCCCCTAATCCTCATCTTTTAAATCAGCTTGTTCCCTGTGCCTATGGGTCTATTACTGTTTTGTTCATTTATTTTGTTTTTTAGATTCCACTTATACATCAAATCATATGGTATTTGTCCTTCTCTGTTTTACTTATTTCACTTGGTATAATATCCTCTAGGTCCATCCATGATGTTGCAAATGGCAAGATTTTATTCTTTTCTTATTGCAAAATAATCCATTACACACACACACACACACACACACACACACACACACACACAATCTCCAATTAAAAAAGGTCAGAGGACCTAAATAGATATTTAGATATTTCTCCAAAGAGGACATACAGATTGTCAACAGATTTATGAAACATCTTTGTGTGTGTGTGTGTGTGTGTGTGTACGCACATATACACACACACATACATACATATATAAGTTGTATGCGTTCCTATATATTTGGATATTAACCTCTTATCAGATATATATCATTTATGAATATATTCTCCCATTCTTTTGGTTTTGTTGATGATTTCCTTTGCCGTATGAAAACTTTTTAATTTAATGTAGTCCCATTTGTTTATTTTTTCTCTTGTTTCCCTTGTTTAAGGAGCTATATCCAAACAGTATTGCTAAGAGTGATGACAAAGTGCTTACTGTCTCTATTTTATTCTAGGAGTTTTATGGTTTCAAGTCTAACATTACTCTTTAATCCATTTGAGTTAATTTTCTCTATGGTGTAAGACAGTAGTGAAATTTCATTTTTTACATGTGTCTTTCCAGTTGTGCCTATTCCACTTATTGAAGAGACTGTCTTTTCCCTGTTGTAGATCCTCGCCACTTTTGTCATAGATTAATTCACCATGTAAGTGAGGATTTCTTTCTGGGCTCTCTATTTTGTTCCATTAATCTATATACTTGTTTATATGCCAGTACCATACTGTTTTGATTACTGTACATTTTTAGTATAGTCTGTTATCAGGGAGCATGATAATTTTTTCTTCTTTAAGATTTCTTGGACTATTTGAGGTCTTTGTGGTTCCATATAAATTTTAGGCTTAACTATTCTAATTCTGAAAAGAATGCCATTATTATTTTAATAGGAACTACATTGAGTCTATATATTGGTTTAGGTAGGAAGGATATTTTAAGAATATTTATCTTTCCAATCTACCAGTATGGTATGTCCTTCCATTTATTTGTATCCTTTTCAGTTTCTTTTGTCAAGCCTTATAGTTTGCAGAGTACAGATCTTTAAACTCTTTGGTTAAATTATTCTTACATATTTTATACTTTTTAATTCAACAGTGAAAAGAATTTTTTTTTCTTAATTTCTTCTTCTGATTATTAGTTATTGATCCTAGAAATGCAATAGATTTATGTATATTGATTCTGTATCCTGCCACTTTACTGAAGTCATTTATTCTAATAATTTTTTGATGAAGTCTTCAGGGTTTTCTAAATATAATAACACGTCATCTGCAAATAATGAGTTTTACTTCTTTCTGATCTGGATTCTTTTTCTTTTCTTTCTTTTCTTTTCTTTTTCCTTTCCTTTTCCTTTTCCTTTTTCCTTTCCTTTCCTTTTCCTTTCCTTTTTCCTTTCCTCTTTCCTTTCCTTTCCTCCTTTCCTTTCCTTTCCTTTCCTTTCCTTTCCTTTCCTTTCCTTTCCTTTCCTTTCCTTTCCTTTCCTTTCCTTTCCTTTCCTTTCCATCTTACTGCTGTGTCGAGGACTACCAATATTATATTGAACAGAACTGGTGATAGTGGGCATCCTTATCTTGTTAGTGATCTTAAAGAAAAGGCTTTCAGCTTTTCACCATTGAATATGATATTAGCTGTAGTTTTATCATATATAACCTTTATTATGTTGGGATATATTCCTCTACACCCACTTTGTTGAGAGTTTTCATCATAAATGATATTGAATGTCAAATGTGTTTTCCGCATCTATTGAGATGGCAGTATGATTTTTATCCTTTATTTTGTTAATGTGCTGTATCACATTAATTGATTTATGGATGTTGAACCATGCTTGCATCACTGGGCTGAATCTCACTTAGTCATGGGGTATTTTCCTTTTAAAGTATTATGAAATATAGTTTGTTATTATTTTATTGAGTTTTTATTTCACTTATGTTCATAAAGGATATTGGGCTATACTTTCTTTTTTAAATGTCTTTGGTTTTGGGATCAGGGTAATACTAGTTTCATAAAATGAGTTTGGAAGCATTCCTTCAATGTCATTTTTAAAAATTTTTTTTAAATTCTTCTTTGAATGGTTAGTAGAATTTACCTGTAAAACTATCTTGTCCTAGACTTTTATTTGTTGGAACGCTTTATTTATTTATTTATTTATTTATTTATTTATTTATTTATTTAATCACTGCTTCAGTTCATTGCTAGTAATTGGTCTGTTTAGATTGTATAGTTTTTCCTGATTCAGTCTTGGAAGTTTATATACTTCTATAAATTTATCCATTTCTTCTAGATTATCAAATTTGTTGGCATATAACTTTATTCTTTAATAATTCTTTGTATTGCTGTGATGTCAGTTGTAACATTTTTTCTGACATTTATGATTTTATTTATTTGGGCTCTCTTTTTTTCTTGATAACTTTGGCTAATCTATTTTACTTATCTTTACAAAGAAACAGCTCTTAGATTTATTGACCTTTTCAACTTTTTTTTTCAAATTTCTACTTCATTTATTTCCTCTCTGATCTTAATCGTTTCTCTCCTTTGTTTTACTTTGACTTTTGTTTGTTTGTTTGTTTGTTTGTTTGTTTTAGCACCTTTCATGTAGAGTTAGATTGTTTATTTGGTATTTTTGTTGTTTCTGAAGGTAGGCATGTATAGCTATGAATTTCACTCTTAGAAATCCTTTTGCTGAGCCCATAAATTTTTAAAAGCTGTGTTTTCATTTTTAATTTATTTCAAGATAATTTTTGATTTCTTATTTATTTCCTCTTTGTTTGGTTGTTTATTTTCTCCATTGGTCATTTAGTAGCACATTGTTTAGTCTCAAGTTTTCCAGTTTTCTTCTGTAGTTATTTCTAGTTTTTTGCCATTGAGGTCAGAAAAGATGCTTGATATGATTTCAATTTTATTCATTTTTATAGAGGTTTGTTTTGTGGTCTAATATGTTATCCATGCTGAAGAATGTTCAATACACATTTGATAAAAAAGATATGTATCCTACAGTTTTTGGAGAAAGTATTCTATACATATCTATTTGGTCTATCTCATCTAATGTGACACTTAAGGCTATTATTTCCTTATTAATTATCTGTCTGGTTGATCTCCAGTGATGTGAATGGGATATTAAAATTTTCTACTATTATTATGTGATTGTGGATTTCTCCCTTTGTGCCTATTAATAATTGCTTTATATATTTAGGTGCTCTTATGTAGATATTTATGGTTGTTAAATTTTCTCCTTAAATTGACCTGCTTAAAATATAATGTCCTTCTTTGTCTTTTTATTCTTTAATTTTTTGTTTTAAATATTATTTTGTATGATATGAGTATTGCTACCTCAGCTTCTGTTTTTTGTTTATTTGTATGGAATATCTTTTTCTAGCCCTTCACCTTTGGTCTATTTGTCTTTTGATTTGAAGTGAGTCTCTTGTAAGCAACCTAAAGATGGTTTATGTTTTTTAATCCATTCAATCACCCTATGTCTTTTAATGAGACATTTAATACATTTACATTTAAAGTAATTACGATAAGTATGTACTTATTACCATTTTGTTAATTGGTTTTTGATTGTTTTTATAGCTCTCTGTTCTTTTCTTAATCTCTTCCATTGTGATTTGCTGATTTTCCAAGTATTTTGTTTGGGTTTCTTGCTCTTTATTCTTTGTATATCTTATGTAGGTTTCTGTTTTTTGGTTACTATGAGATTTAAATATAGCATTCCATATTAATAGCAGTCTATTTTAAGCTTATAGGTATTTAAATTCAAATACATTCTAAGAACTATAATTTTACTCCCATCACTCCATGCTTTGTTATTGATGTCATATTTTAGATCTTGTTGTGTTGTATATCTCCTAACTAATTATTGTAGGTTGAGTAGTGTTAGATACTTTTTCTTGTGACCTTTGTAGTAGTTTTTTTAAAAATCTCATTGGCTCTGTTTATTAAATATTTGGCTTTAGCTGTGAGATTTTTTTTTTCTCTTATTTTTTTATTTCTGGTTATGGCTTTTCCTTTTCTGCTTAAAGAAGAAATTTAAACATTTCTCATAAAGCTGGTTTAATGGTAATGAAATCCTTTAGTTTTTGCTTGTCCAGGAAATTTTCTCTCTCCTTCAATTCTCAATGATGATTTGCTTGCTCAATTATTGTAGGTTTTCGGTTCCTTTATTTCAGAATTTTAAAAATGTCTTTGCTGCTCCCTTTTGGCCTATAAAGTTGCTGCTGAGAAATCAGCTGATAGCCTTATGGAGTTTCTTTCTTTGTACATAACTCATTGTTTTCCTCTTGCTTTTTCCAGACTGCCTTTTTGTCTGTAATTTTTGCCATTTTAATTACAATATGTCTTGGTGTGGTCTCACTGGGTTCATCTTTAGAAATCTCTATGCTTCCTGGGCCTGGATATCTTTTCTTTCCCAGGTTAGGAAAGTTTTCACCCATTATTTCGTTAAATAAAGTTTCTCTCTTTCTTTTTCTGAGAATGTTTGAGTGCTGGATCTTAACCCAGAGGTTCCTTAAGCTATCCTCATTCTTTTAAAAATTCTGTTTTCTGTTCTGATTGGTTGATTTTTCACTAGTTTGTCTTCTAGGTCACTGATCTGTTCTTCTGCATTAGCTAATTAGATATTGAATCCTTCCAATGTATTTTTCATTTTGGTTATTGTATTCCCAGGTCTGCTTGATTAACTCTGCTAGGTTCACCTCTAGATTAAATTTTTTTAAGGGCAGGAACCTTGTTTCACTCATTATGTCATATTTCTTCAGGTGCAGAAAGCGTTTTCTTGCACCAGAAAGTGTTCAATAAAAGATTTAATTCAATTGACAACTCTATTTTGGAAAGGTCAGAAGGACCAAGAAAGAGAACATAGTATCAAAATGCCTATTCTTCTCTTTTCAATCAAAATTTAGCAGAAACTAAAAATATTCATAAATGTGTATTGCCTTAGAAATCCGGAACAGAAACACTATGTTTTGCAAAGAATAGGATTAATTCAAAGCCCTACAGTTTTCCCAAATTTATTGAAAAAGTTTTAAAAATAATTTCATTTTATTTTAATAAAATTTATATTTCAATTAAAATTTATTTCAATAAAACTTATATCAAATATTTAGCTTGCTCTCATTCATCTGTCACTTAAAATAAACTGAAATAGCCAATATTTTCAAAGCACTGTCAGGTCTTTTCCCTGTTGGATAGATTGCTTTGTACAATTCACACTATATCTATAAAATCCAATTTCTGCATGAAGTGTGTGATCAGACTTTATAATCAATTTTCCACATTAGCCAGGCTCTTTAATATGGCTTTCAGTCAGAGTTATTTGATCTCTTTAACTTCTGCAGATAGGCACAGGGATCCAACCTGTCTTTCTTAAGCTGTCGATTGTCATTTAAACATAAGAACTTTTTTTAGTAGTCATTATCAAATCTTAGATACAGAAAATTCCCTGAGCTACTTTCCTAACTTAAAAAGCCTAATTGTATTTCTCAGACTACTTCTTAAAAGAACTTTTCCAAATGTGACAATCATGTTCCATACAGAAATTTTGGGGGAATGTGATAGATTAGGTTCAAGGAAAATATCTAATCCAAATGACCAACTCAAATAAAATCTACATAAATAACATCAGACAAATACAGTCAATATGACATATTTTTAAATTTTTTTTTCCTAAGAGAATAACCTGAAGCATGTTTTACTCTATAAAAATAAATCTTTAATTCTCCTGGAATGAGCATATTTATAGATGACAAAATGAAGTCAAATTCAGTTTCCCTAGTTACTGCAATTCATTGGCAATCCTCATAGTGTGTCCAATACCCAGTATAGAAAAATAAAGATCTAGAGCAATTTTAAGTAATATTCTGAATCATATGTCTGTCTACTGTAAACATTCCTCTCTCCAAGTGCATCAGAATGGGAAAAATGGTACTGATTAGAAAAAGACATTCTATATAGCTTTCCAGCTGTTCTAGATTTCCAAATTGGGGTAAGGAGTCACATTTTTCACATTTTCTAACTCATTGATGTCTATAAAATATGAGCATCCAACATTTATTGACTTCTGTGCCATGCACTAAGAACAGATACAAAAGAAGGGGACTGTCATTGCTTCCCAAGGCAGATGGGCTTTTATCCAAAGTGAGGTGCTGGGATAGCTTTTTGAGAGTGAAGATACAACACAGAGTCTCTCCACCAACAAAATCCTCATCTAATATAAGACTGGAAGATACTATCACCAGCTCTTGGTCCTAGTTGTCCAGATCTTTGTTAGAAAGGCTGAAAGTTGTGTGTGTGTGTGTGTGTGTGTGTGTGTGTGTGTGTGTGAGAGAGAGAGAGAGAGAGAGAGAGAGAAATATCCATAGAGTTGCTTCCACCCATTCTTTTTGTGGTTCCTCCATTCTCTTTTAATATTAATATTAATATTTAATATTAATATCACTTAATATTAAAAAATTCTCAAAGGTATAGATCAAACTCTTCCTGGAAAATACCAAACATTCCCATATTAAAGCCTTTGCATGAGCTATACATGCTGCTTGGAATCATTGCTTACCCAATCTGTAATAAACTTTTAAAAATTTATACTTCAGACTATTGCTGATTACCCGATCTATAGTATTCACCAAGTCTATTTTATTTTAATGTTCTGAATAGTCTTTATAACTGATGTGTTCTTTGTTTATTTATTTGGAGGTCCTATTAGGAGAACATAAACAGAACAGAAACCTTGCCTATCTGCCTCATTGCTCATCTTCATATACATAGACTCTACAACAGTGCCTGATATATATTGGATACTTGATAAATATTTATTGGATGAAAAATATATTATTATAGATGTAGCTTACAATGTGGTCTGCTGAAGAAACACATCCTTATAATTAAATGATGGAACTCTATTTGACTTTAGTGTAGTCTCATGGTTGGCAAGGATTAGTAAATATTTGTGAAACAACAATATATATGCTACAAGATAACTGGCATTTTGCCATTGTAAGTATTATCATTTGCTCAGTCTTCAGAACAGAACAATTTTCTGCTGGTCTGCATGTAACTTTAAGAAAGACTGTCAACTTGATTACTGGAAAGTGTCCCCTGAACTGAAAATAACATGACAGCATGAAATTCTGTCCCTGTAGCTGAAATGGCCTGGATGTTTCCTCACTGGCAGCTGATGCCAGACACCCCTGTATTCCACCAGACAGGCAGCTAGCTGAGGGAAGCTGTGATTGTAGTAAAAAACTATATAAAGTGTAAAAGATAAAAGGATTAGGTATTGTTTGAAAAGAGGGAGGGGATTCAACTCTATTCCTGGAATATATAGAAGGTTTTTCAGACTTTTGAAAACTAAACAGGGAAGCATAGATGCCAAAGCAGCAAAAAGGCAATGGAGAGCAATTGAGCATCCCTTCATGAAAATCTTCTATCTATACCTCTCAGGGCTTCCCAGGTGTCCTGCCAGTTCTGGGTGATCCCATCAATATTTATAGTACACTGCACCAAGGTGTTCATGTTCCCCAGCAGGGGCGATTAATATGTGATATCAACACCTATGACAAGTCACATTTCATTTCTGTCAACAAAGAGTTTGCCGCTTTCTCTGTCAGCTGAATACCTAAGCCTTTTATTTTGCACAATAAAACATCTATAGCTGGATCTGAAAGATAGATGCTGAACTGCAGTCAATTTTTTAAATAGGTTTCTTCAAGTGTCAGGCGGCCTATCTGTGGCCTGTATCAAATATAAGCACTTAAACTTTTGGTGGAGCATTATGAGGATGGGTCCTAGGGAAGATTTGCCTGCTCTGGTTTTCATAGCATGTATTTAGCACTGAGCTATTTACAACAGAGGAAAAGGCAGGGTGTCTGTCCTCAAGGAACTTTTAAATAAATCTAATATATATTACATGATAGAAATACAGAAAACTTTAAACAGTGCTTTCTTTTTAAGGCTTTGAATGTCTACACAAGTATTAATTTCTAGAGTTATGATAAGATGATAAAATGGACCACTATGGATCCTATTTATATAAAAAGTTTTTGCAACTTTTCCTTCAGAAAATGGAAAACAAGGACTAGTTCTTAGATAAAAAAAAAACATGGTATTATTTGTTTTGTTTTGGTGTTTTTTGGTGGTGTGAAAATAAGCTTACTAAAGAACAAAAGATGGGTGACCCCTGGCTGCAAATAATGCCCCTGGATCTTACTGAAGGTTTTCCATATAAAACTGAGGAAACTGGGCTATAGTTTTCCTATTCATGCCAGCTCAGCCCACCTGAGCCCCACTATTTCTAGAAATGAATATGCTTGTGCTCTTTCTGACCCACTGAATTCTATGCAATATATCTGTGATCTCTACTGTTTTTATCACTTATGTTAATGAAGAAATAGGTCTACTGGAGCTGTAAATATAATTAAAATATTTATGGAGTTATTAGGACAGCTGCTTGATAACACATATGCCAGTCTTAAATTCTTGTCCCTGGTTATTAGACAAATTGACTCTTAGTAAAGTGACAAGATATTATTCATCATGTGGTTTCTGAAATTTGTATGATGCAGATGATGATGCTAGCTAGTATATCTCTTAAGACATATTATGTTCTCTCTGTGATTTACCTATGTTATATCACTAACATAATCATTTTATTAGGTACATTTTATTACTATGCTTTAGAGACAGAGAAACAAATTCTTAGATTGAACAGTTTTCCCAAGATCTCACGAATAGTAAGTGGTATGGCAGGAACCTGAATTAGTGTTTTCAAACCCTGAAGGCTTTTTATCTTTGATACAGCAGGGTATTATCCCAAAGACTGCATATGCTATCCAATAATTTATTCTGAGCATCTATTGTTTTCTCGGCATCATCCTATATATTATGGGAGATATACGACCCTGGTGTTGTTTGACTTTGACTTCAGATGTTTACAGCTAAGAGACAAGTCAAATAAACATGAACAAAACAATTAGATAATAATTCAAAAGGAAGTAATTAAGTGCTGATAAGAGAAACCCAAGTGCCTGCCTGGTATCACATATAGAGCCTTAGACTTAAAATCAGAAACACAGATTTAAGTATGGTTTTGTCACGTATTTCTACATGACTTTAGGCAAATTATTTAACTTTCATCTCCTCACAGGACAATATTTTCTGTCATGGGCATTTGTCTCTTGTCTCTACTGGACTCGTAGCTAAGTCTTGTGAAGTCTGCATATAAAAAAAGAAAGATGCGTTTCACTTAATGTCTCTTTATTTGTTTGTTTGTTTTTATTATGGTGATGTTGGTTAATGAAATCCAGTAAGTTTCAGGTGCACAATTCAACAGTAAGGCAGTGTGTGTGTGTGTGTGTGTGTGTGTGTGTGTGTGTGCACACGTGCGTTTGTGTGTATAGCATAGTGTTCACCATTCATAGGTAGATTTCTTTCTGTTACCACGTATTTGAACCCTTTCACCCTATCAACCTCCCCGCCCCCCATAAAGTCTCTTTTAAACATAAGAGCACACATAGTACTGCCTGGGTTCACTTCTGAGAGATAACATTAAAGATAAATCTAGAGCAAAGTGTGCTTCCCAAACAGCCTTTGTACCAGGAGGATCCTAACTTTTCCTCAAAGGAATGACAATAAAGGCCCTAGTGGCAGAAAAGCAGTGACAGAGAAGCCAGGGAGGAATAGCAGTGCCAGAGAACAGGGGAAGGCATTGGTGCCCAGCAGAGCAGGGGCAACACACAGGCGGCACATGGGAAAGAGTGATCAGGCCCATCACAAACCTTTGTAGGGCTGGGGCAAGGGAATAAATAGAGTCAACATAACGTATGTCTAAATATTTACAAGTTGCAAATAGAACTACTAGATTGTCAATAAAATCCTACCTTCTTATGATCCTCAGCTTGATAGCACACAGAGCTATTGATCACCCCTTGCTGGTAGCCTACAGTTCGTGACCTTTTACTTCCTGAACAGGCTCTAACTTCACAGTGCCTCTCAGATGCAATGTGGCCGTCCCAACCTATGTGCCCAAAGTTCCCTCTATAACCTCCATGAGTAGCTACACTTGGCTACCCTTCAGGCTGAGAAGTATGCTTTGCAGCAGTGAGATCAACCCTCAAAAGGACAGAATTGGGTAGGTAAGAGCTGGCAGGTGAGTGCTGCTTCTAAAGCAGACAGAATTCCATAGGAAGAGAAAGTTATAACTGCAAAAAGGTAGAGAGCTAGCTCCTTGCAAGTGCCATAAATGTTTTTGGAGCAGTAACTCCTACAAACTCTCTCCCACCTAGTCAAAAACATAATTGTGTCCCTAGCACCTAACTCCAGACATGATACGTAATGGCAAATAAGTATTTATTAAATAAATGCACAGATAGCAAAGCTATGTGCTAGAGTCAAAAGCTATTTGAATCCAGAAAGAATTCTTTTAATTAAGTCAGAATAAATGAGTGAAAAAAATAATGAATGAATGAAATATTATTCAAAGGAAAACTGGGGTACTGTCACTGTTACCATTATATTGAGAGTGACTAAATAAGCAAGTTGAAGTCAAGAATCAAAACACGATTCAAGCCAGAAATTAAAAAATAAATTAAAAATATAAAAATTGTCCATGGTATCAGGGATAAATTCTTTGAGAAATGGGTTTCTCAGGTCATTATCCCTTACAAATGCAGACAAAGTCTAAGGAACAGTATACATGAGGTCTCTATTAGATTTTTCCAGCACTGAGGCAACTCACAATAAATAGGTATAAATTTTATTTAAATTATGTGTATCTATACATATTATAGTCATATTTATTAGACATACTAGTTTTTCCTATCCATATTGGAATGAAAGCTGATATTTGAAAAATCTAAGCAATCTTTTATCACATAAAACAAAATAAAATGGAACAAAATACTTACATTAAAAAAAAGTAATCCCAGGTCCTCTCAGGAACCTGTCCAGCTTGGGAAGAAACCATGTAAGGGTTCTGGAGAATTTCGGGACAGCGAACTTAATATATTTTTAACTAGTTACCCTCTCAAGAAAGAATTTCTCCTTAGCAGCCTCAGAGTCCTGAAGAATATATCCTTTACTCTATATCAGTTTAAGATTAAATGTTATTGAGATTCCTACTCACTAGGATTTCAATGAGATACTTAAGAAAATCAAGGGATTCTTTTATATCCCAAAATGACCTCTCTCAGAAACATTCTTTGTCATCAAGGAAAGTAACTCTAGGAAGCCATGCTGAAGGATGGCCATTTGGTGATGTTCTCAGCAAAAAGAATGATTGGGAGTAATTCCCTGACCTTCTTCATGTCCAAAATGAACCACCCATTTTTTTCAGTCTTGTGAGATTTCCCCTATGTAAATACTGCTCAAAACCCTGGCTGTTCCATCCTGAATAACTTCTGCCTGAACTACTTACTGTTCATGGGCTAGGTTCTTTGGCTTCCCTTTGCCTAATGCATGCCTAGCTTTATTTGGTACTTTCAATCCCTTACTTAATAATGGATGCTGGTTGACCAAGAGCTTTTCAATTTATCTTGTTGGGTGCCTACAGAATCAATTTGAACTCATTATTTCTGTCAGTTACCATTAGATAAAGTATAAATTTCAAAAGTTCCTCGTTTGCATTTCTGGAAGGGTAATGATACAAAGTAACACATACTATTGTTGTGTTCTTACGTGTGTGTGTGTGTGTGTGTGTGTGTGTGTGTGCTCCCGCAAGCGGGAAAGAGACGGGGAGGGATAGGGAAAGAGAGGAGAGAGAGAGGGAAAGAGAGGGAGAGAGAGAGGGAGGGAGAGGGAGAGTGAGAGTGAAAGAGAGAGAAGGAAAGGGAAAGGAAGAGCAGGGCAGAGGGGAGGGGAGGGAATGGGAGGGGGGAAAGAGGACAGATGAGGAGAAAAGAGAATGAGAAAAGAGAAGGGAAATGGGGGAGGAGGGAGAAAGGTAAAACTTGTATTTTTATATTATTTTTTGTAACATAAGTGTATATTGTAAGTTGAAAAGTTGTTAATTATGAAGTAAATCCTTCTCTGACTTGGCCATAGTCGAAGAAAATTCATCATATATTATTTTATTTGGAAAGCCCTCAAAATTTGACAAAATGTAATAATGTTAGTTGAAATTGTGAAGAAAGTGAGGGAGGATTTCAGGCAAAAGCAGATGCTTTATACTTATAGCAAGAGTCCCCTTTTTGCTCCTCTCTGTGTTTAATACAGTGTCTTTATATTTAATTGCTCACCACTTTCTATAGAAACCTACTTTCAAAATGCATCTGGCAGTCTTATTCACACTTAAATGTAAATGTTACTTGTATGCTATGTGTTACTTCACGCAAAGAAATTGTTTTTAAACAGGGCTTACAATATTAAGTTTAAGTTAAGTTTTGACAAAGGAATTTTAAGTATTAGCAAATTGGTGGAGAAGATCTGAATAATTCTCACTTGATCCCTGAAATCACTTACAAAGGAGGAAAGATAGGCCATACTGAACGGCAGGAAGATTCTGATTGATTTCCTATTTCTTCACAGTGGATTTGGTGCAATGCAGAATGATTGTCTCCGGGTTTGTGATGATTTGAAGAAGGGTAGTTAGCTGCATGATTTCTCAGCATGAGGTGGCGGCTGGCAAGAAAAACTGCACTGACTGCAGTCTTCCAAGAAGAGAAAGAAGTGAGTCCTTGGGACCAAACATTTTATTCCATGAAGAGAAACACTGAGATAGAGTGAGGACTGTGAATGGATAAAATGGGGAATAGAAGTGAAAGAAAGACTTATATCCCTGATGAATCTGTATGGACAATTTACTTGTTAAAATTAATGTTCCCCAAAGTCTTAGGCTATGAAAAAACTGAAAACCACTTTATAAAAAATTGAAATAAAGAAAAAAAAAAAAAGGAGCATTATCAGGAAGGGTTCTCACTAGCGACTCTATCTCTAAATATTTGGAGTTATTTTTTTCTTCTTCCTTTAATCCAGGCTACTCGTTTAGGAAAATGTTATTACATTTTCAGAAAGAAAATCCATTTGCAAATGAAAGCTTGTAATTTTGCCAAATTTATCACCTAAAAATTTCTGGTACTCTGATTCTTTTACTATAGATACATGCCTGCTAATGTCTCTGATGAGAAATTCTTTGGAGAGAAGGAAAAAGAATATGGGGATCAAGTGGGTCTTTTTCCCATTTGCTAGGAAAGTACAAATGCCCACTCACTGAGTTTAACCCTGCACCAGTCCATGTGGGCAGGTTGTAGGGGAACATAAAGGATTTTGCAGTTCACCATTTTGCATCCATGGAACTACTGAGGTCCCGCAGTGAGGAATCTCATTCTCCTTCCTCCCTCTGATGTCCAGCTGGGACACCCCACTGACCACATCAACTAGAAGACATATGGAAGGGGAGCCTCTTGATGAAGTCCATACAGGTCAGCCTCCTTAGCAGAGAGAAATGTTGCTGACCTGAAGAAGCAAACAGAAAGTGCCCGGTATCTAGGAAGAAGGAATGCCAGGAAGAGAGATGACTATTAGAGCAATCATATTCTGATAAAGAAATAAAAAATAAAAAATTAGCAGCAATCCAATCCCACTTCTATTTTTTAAATGAGTTTCCTCATTTCTGTTATTTTTCTGCCCACTTGGATGAATCTGCTTCCTGCTAACAAGATGTCTCCTATATTTGTTTTTAATCATTCCCCCTAGGAATAGAGACCTGATATTGCTCCACTTCTCTGCAGCGATCTCTACCCTCTGCTTGTCTGCTTCCCTAAATTTATGCCCCTGGAATATTTTCACCCATAGTGTGGGATTCCAAATCTACAGGATGCATGAGATTCACCTTGGGAGCTTGTTGCCAGGCAGAATCCTACCCTCATGGGTTTTAAATCAGTAAGTCTTGCATGACACTGGGGAATCTGTATTTAAGACAAGAGTTAGGTGATTTTAAAGCATATAATCTAAAGAACACGTCTATAAACTGCAATATTTGCTACGGCAAGGGTAGCATATTACTGAGTTGGTGATTTCTGAAAATGTTGATGAATATACGAATATTTTTTAAAATAGAAATTTTGGACCTTGAAACTTAGAGCTAAAATAGAAACAAAACTACACAATGATTTAGTTAATTTACAAGTAAAGTTAAAAGTGAATGAAGTGATTATAACTAATCCTGAGTTGCTAGTGAAGTCATTTGCAAAGGTTTTACCTTTCCCTATGACTAATCTGTGAATAACAGAGATCTAATATTCATGGTGCTTTCACTTAACATTTATCAAAACACTAACCGGGAGGGTCACCTAATGATTTTTAAGCCAACACTTAAATGAACTTAGGATAGCTCATGCCTTCAAAGAAACTTGCAAATTATTTTATATTGTTATATATTTTTTGATGTGAACAAGCTTTCTCTACACAACATATCAATTTTCTATATTAAAATTTCTCTACCAGGTTTTACTTTAGAACAGAAGTCAACAAACTTGTTATTATTTTTTTTTGTAAAAAATTAAATAATAAATATTTTAAGCTATGTTGGCCATATGGTGTCTGTCACCACTATTTGGCCTAAGTTGTAGGGTGGAAGTAGCCAGAGGCCATACATAAACAAGTGGTTGTGACTGTGTTCCAGTAATACTTTGTAATCATCAAACTTTGAATTTCATATCATTTTCATGGGCCATGAAATATCCTTCATCGTTTTTTCAACCATTTTAAAATGTAAAGACCATTTTTTACTCCAAGGCCACACAAAACAGACAGTAAGCTATAATTTGCCTGGTACCTGGAAGATGCTCCCTAAAGATGAGCCTGTTTCCCTTTTGTTAAAATAAAGGTAACAGCTGCACTTTCATTTTACTGATTGCAATACTGATTGCAAAATCTTGATATTCACTTATAACTGCAGTTCTTAACCTTGGCTCCATGCTGGACTCTCCTGGGGAGATTTTTAAATCTCTGATGATAGAGCCACAACTCAGACCAATTCAATCAATATCTCTGGGGGCATGGGACCCAAGCCTCAATAGTTTTAAAGCTTCCCAATGTGCAGCCAAGATTAAAACTTACCACCTTTTACATTGCTATTTTTAAAAACTGAAACACTGCTACTTTGTTGTGGTCATGCAAGTGTTTGAGACATTGGTCAGCAACTTAGTGGGCCATTTTTATCTCTGCCTCTAATAGCCTCCTCTTCTGTTTCCTACCCAACCCCCTTTCCTGACATCTTCACTGTAAACCATTCTTAACTGCTCTGTGTCACTGGTTGCCTGCAGTATTTGTTAATCTTCCCTCAACCCCATATCAGCCCCACACAAAAATTCCTGGGATGGAGCTGGCTGGAGGAGTTCATTGCACAAGCATAGGCCTCAGTGGGGAAAGATGAAGAGATGGTAAGCAAAGAAATCAAAATTGCTAAAATAGGACTCTGTGGCCAGAGCAGAAAGTTACCTAAAAGCAACAGTAGTGAAAACTCCACTTGGGGAAACAAAATAATAGGAAGGTGCTGAAGGCTAATTGGACTGACCACACCAGAGGACACATCTCCAGGTGATCTCATTGGTCCCAGAATGAAGAGGAGGAATAGAGTCCAAGTAAACATGAGAGCCCAGCGATGTCACTAAGTGGCTAACAATTTACATTTAAATGATATTTTTGTTTAACACATGTTTTTTTTCCATAACTTTAATTGGATATATTTTGTTCAAATGTTACTATTTGAAAAGCATCAAGTGATTAGATTTGATAATTTTGTTAAATTATGTTCACTTTTTTCATAAAGTGTCAATATTGCAACATCACTCAAAGATTTTTTAAAAAAGCAGTTCTGTCATTTTCCCCAGCATTGGAATCACTACTCTCCCCTCCTGATGTCTGTGCTGCTTCACAGGATCTCTTCCTGGTCACTCCCACTCTCGCTGCGGTGAAGCACCACAATCTAGAAGCTCCACAGTTAGCACTAGGAGTTTCTCTCAATTAGCACTAATGTTTTCCCCAAGCTGACCCAGCTAAACCTTTCCTCCCTCACTTGCCAGGGTTAACCAGGTTTACCAGGGTTAACAGTGGCCCCTCTTCCAGGGACTATGAATATTAGGTGAAGCCAGGACTAGATAATAATACTAGAGCATATTTGATTGACACCAGATCAATAAATCTTGAATTCTGTGGCTCTGAAGGTAAGAGGAAGAGATGGACCCTGTTAAATGTAAAATCAGTAGTGGCAGAGCACTGCCATGAAAGTTAATATTCTCTCAAAGTCCAGACAGTAATCAGACACATGTCATGTTTCTTAATATTCGATAAAATCTGGGCACCTTCATAGGCTTAAGGGAAGCTACCTTTTTCACTTCAGAATTATTTCTTTTAAGACAAATTCGTTGACTACAGAAACAACCTCTCATGTCTTTTGCTCTTCTATTTTTCCCCATTTTATTTTTCAGAGATCGATACTTTTCCTATTTCCCATGTAGCTTTTCATATCTCTAAAAGAATTGAAAAAACTTTGTTTTTTAAAAAAAACTATGAATTTAAAAATTCATTGCTGAGTATGTCTCTAGTTATAGCCAAACAAATTTTAAATAAATATGCAATTTCCTTTTGATTACTTGGAAGCTAAGAATGATTGTGCAAAGGCAACATTTGGTTGAGTGGGAATTCACTGTCTGCTGCTGAGAGCAAGGCTTGCTATAAACATGTAAACAACAAATGAAGATATAGTTTCCCAGACACAACCTCTACAGGGGTCCCACAATTCTGCTGTTCCTGTAACATTTTCTTGAGAATAAAAAAATTACTTTGAGGGCTATAGATAAATCTTTATATTAGAAAAAGTACTTGATTTCTGCTCTTCATACTCCAGAAAAAAATAGTGCATTACTAAGAAAATTATGAAAACCTTTATAACTATATTTCTAAATATACTGCATTATTAAGAGATGTCACTTAGAAAAGGTTTAAGCACTTGTGATCTCAATATTTTTGAGTTGCTACCAAGCTTGATATATGTCTTCTGACGCTGAATTTGCCAAGATAAGCGAACCCTACACAGAACTTTAAAAACTATTTAAAACAACCACAAATATGGAAATCTCATGAATAAAACTTTTCCAAAACCAAGAAAAAGACTAAGATTTGTTCTCTTCCCTAGACCCAAGGGTGATGCTGCTACCTGTGAAAAAGAAAAAAAAAATACTTCCTTACTTTGTCCTTCTACCCTCAACCAGAGGATGCTGAGAAACATACAGTAACCACCAAAATTTTTAATATGCACATTTCCATCCACCTCAGTTTCTCTGGGAGAGCCTGAGTGAACACACCAGCTAATTAGTCACAGCTGTGAGCTCCTTGGCCTTGTACCAACACGGAATGTGTCGTCTCACAGAGATATGAGTGCTTTGCAGAGGCCCTACAAGTGCACTGGTGTCTGCCAGGCTTACCACAGTACAACCAGCATATCAGACACTCAGAACTCACGGGCCTGTGCCCCATCACATCCCCACAATCGCAATCTTAAATGCACTCATTATATAATAAAGATTAAAATGCATTAAGCATTCACATCAGAGACTTAGAAAAATAATTAACACAAACCTAGAGAAAATAGGAAATACTAAATTTTTATATAAAACCCTTTGGAGAAAATTAACAAAACCAATAGTTGATTCTTTGAAGCTATTAATATTTATAAAATATAGGTATTTCTAGTAAAATGAATAAAAGTACAAATAACTAATATATGGTTCAAAAAATTGAAACTTATCAACTGAGGGAATATTAAAAGACAGAGTAACGTGAACAATCTATATCAATAAATTTGATAACAGATGAAATGGGCAATTAAAACAATAAGCATGATTAAATTCACTTTAGAATAATTTTAAATAATAAAAATAAACAACCATGAAAAGAAAAGGAAGAAATGGAAGGAAGAGAGGGAGGAAGGGAGGGAAGAAGAGAGGAAAGAAAATAACATTCACTTATTGTACCCTGTTAGAAAAATTTCTATTAACATTAATAAAAGTTTTGATATATGCAAGGATGCTAAGAAAAGGTTACTAAAAAGTAAAATTGTATCAAACTGTTTATCCAGCATTGATTAAAGAGGCAAGAGAATTTGAATCTGACACACTGTCATTTGAGGTGTTAATTATAAAAGAATAGAAATAGTTTTCATCAGATTTTGTTATCTTTGCTGGTTTCATATCAAATGAATGAAATAGCTTTTAAAACAAATCACCTCTGGTGATATTTTCCACAACCCATTTCTGACTATTGAGTTAGCCTTCCAAATACCCGGATATATACAGACATTGTCCTAGAGAGTAAACACGAATATTTATTCTATGAGAAATAATGTTCACTGCCCTTTGTAAATTCTTTAATTGGGCTAGCTTACACATCAGTTCCCTCTATCTTTGTTAAGCTTTTATCAGTCTCTCTAAATATAACCACACTGTGTGCTCTGGCAAAAAATAAAAACTAAATTAAACTAAAATGAATTAAATTAAGTTAAATTAAAATAAAATAAAATAAAACCTCAGACAGCAAAGCTGAGAATAAGATTCTCTTTTTTGTTCAAACTTTGTGAGGTTGCTAAGAAGCTGAGTTCCTAGCATCAACTTTTCCACTTTTTAGTACCACTAATGCCTACTTGAGAGAAAGTTCCCAAATTTTGTTCAGTGTAATCCTTAACTTGCTGGGATGTGCCTGGACACATTAAAACTGTTTTCGTCTATATTGATGCAGTGCCCTCTACAACCTTTTTGCCTCCATAGTCATGATATAATTGATTCCTGTTCTGAAGAACTTTTCTAACTCTCATAATTTTATTCTTTTTATTAATTTTCCTTCTAAAACATGTATGTGTTAGAGAAGAAAAAATCATGAAGCTACAGTTCTTAATGTTAATAATCAATCTAGCAATAATGAGAAGTATTATACACCTAGCTTTATGCTTTTTCCCCCAATTTTGAGTTCTCATAGCCATTATTGATAAATGTAAACTACCCCCAGAAAACAGTTAGTCAGAAATCCCCTGCAAGCTTTTGGACGGAATGGTGAGAACTCTGAGAAGAATAGTTTTTCTGCAGGGAAGTACTCCATCCCAGATTCCTTGTTTTCCTATTTTTTGGAGGGTGTCGCAGAAGTTGGCTGTAAACCTCCAAATGGCTTTCTGAATAAATACGACTAATAAAGAAGCCTAGTCCTTTGTTTATTCCCTTGCTTGAAACCATCTCATACCGACTCACCATCTCACACTGGTTCACCATCTCACTTCTCTCCAGAGTAATTTCCTTCTCAGAATAAGATGATAATGTTCAAATACGTAAACCAGCCACATGGGGAGAAGTGGTTCCACATAGAAGTCCTTCTGTGTCTAGGAGGGAGAAAGTACTCGATGCTGTTCAGCGGTCTTGGAGGTGAGTTAATTTGCATAGAGCTCCACCACCTCAGAAGTATTTACATGAAAAGCAGCCCAAGTTCAATTGTAAAATGGAGAGGATAGACACCTCAGGAACACAGAATATGTTTGCAAGTATTCAAAATAAGTTATTTATTTCTATGGAAGTGTTTGGAGGAAAACAAAGAGGATATTATCTAATTCTGCTATACCACCAACCAGTTCTCAAGGTACGTCAATGTTATATGTCTCTCCTGAGGAGGCAATATTTATAAATTCCTGTCCCTTTACTCTCCCGATCCACTGTAGTCTCTCAACATACTCTGTTATGTCAATCAAAGACTTCTTTTTTGCCAGTTTATTATGTGTATAAATATTTGTAACATATAGATGGTATTTGTGATTTGTTGTCATATGCCTTTAGCTACACAAGGATTTAACTTAAATAGGGGCTATGTATTATGTAAACAGAAATGTAGTAACTTATCCTATTAAACAAATTACTGTATTGGTTGTGTTAAGAATGTAGTATATTGAATTTACTTAACATAGAAGGTAAAATTAAGGTTAGGTCATGAATAAGGTTTAAATTAAGAAAGATTTCACAGCACACAGATCAATTGCATCTGGTAGGAAAGGTCTGAGGGAAAAAGGAAAGTAACACTAAATGATAAGACAACAAAATTACAAGTTTTCACCATTAAATTCCTGTTTATGAACATTGTCGTAAAGTTTCAACCTAGACCGTAGAGAGAAGCAGTAATTAGAGACTGATGTAGACTGGAACGGCCACCTTGTGTAACTGAAAAGTGGTTGCTGGGACGACATGTCCCACCCAGGCCCAAGCTCCCACTATGGTCGCCAGCTGTTCAGTCCTTGTCATGTGTATGCTGGAAACCATAACCAAATATTAAAATTAATCAGAATCAATTACAAAATTCAGAGAGGCTTCAAATGCAGGTTCCAGAAGAATGTGCTTAGGTATATACTAGAAAAATATGGCTGCTATATAATCGAATGTAAGTATTTACATTATGCAACTATATCTAAACCAAGAAAATACATTAATTTATAGTATAAACCTCTCCTTATAAAAGGTACAAAATATTTTAAATCTGTTACATGTTTTAATTTGATTTATCAAATATTTATTTCAAGTCTAATATGACAAACTGTGTTGGAAAGTAGGCAGACATAAGTATATAAAAGTATAATTCTATTAAAGTATACTATTAACAAAAGTATAAAATGATATGTAGATTGTAAAGTGGATGAAATTATTTATACATAAAGAGTTGGGCAGGTCAAAAAACTAAAAATGGAAGGACCAAGGATGAGCAAAGAATGCCAGATAAAGTAAGAAGCCCAGAATGTGGTTAGAAGTCATGATTGGTCTGATTAGCGGGAGCCCAGAGCATGACAATGGAATAATATAAGATGAGGCTGGAGAGGAAGGATGGGACTGAATTATCTGTAGAAATTCTAATCCCTAAACTGGCAATGTTATTTTTAACTCAGTAGACAATGAAGAGTCATTGATAGGTTTAAATACAGTATCACATAGTAAAGATACTATGAGAATGGGACTGATAAGAATAGGGTAATACCAAAGATAGCACCAATAAGAATAGCAGAAATAATAATAGCTTCAGTGTTGCCTACTTATACTAACTATACAGATATAGAAATAAATCCTGTAAGAAAACACTAAATCTTTAAGAAGTTTATAACCTACCCTGAGGCCTAAGCACATCTTTATTCTTGCATGAACACAGCCCATTTGTTCTTCCTTTTCCTGTTTTCATTAGTAGAAAACTAGCATGTATTAGGACTGAGCTGAAAAAATTCTCCAGTCCTGAAGCAAGTATTTAACTTGAGCAGTGCACATTGGTAAGGCCAGAAAAATTCAAAGAATAAAAGCATGATGAGTAATTAGTTTTAATTAGTGTCAATTGCAATTTTCTCCTGAAAACAGTTCATGCTGAGGAAGCAATGGTATGGTGTAGGCTGAACATATGCCAACAGCTTTTTAAAATTTCACCAATTTTATATTTTTAAAAAATTGAACAGCATTTTATTTTATTCAAGAAGGTTGATTGGGGGAAACAGCTTTGCTTAATGAGATAATATTGCAGGGGACTGTTGGCTTCTGTGTAGCTGTCTGAATTTGGAAGGGACCGTTCTCACTTGGCTCTGTCTTCTGACATGAAATGAGCCTTGAAGATTAACCAGCCATGTGGTATGTGCGCCCCCAATATCATATGTTGTCTTATACTTACTGTCAACAAGAGTTTCTTTTTTTTAAAAAAAAAATCCACTCATGTCATTTGCCTTCATATCATTACCAAGTCAGGAAACTGCAGCAACTGATTATGAAACAAGGTTCCCATGTCTGCAAAATTTCCTGTTGGCCAGTTTCATACCTCTGTGCAATACTGCCATAGTAAATGCAGTGGCAGCCCTTCACGTCTAAAATAATATATCTCTCTTCCTGGAGCAAAGTCCAAAAACGGCATGAAATTCTGAAGTGTGCCTCAAGGCAACGTCACATTTTTGGTAGTTTTTTTTTTTTTTCTAATTTAACATGATAAAATTACATGCACGTTATTAGATCTTAAATCAAACAAAAATGCTTATGTTATTAAAACACTGTCAAGATGTTTTATTCTTATTTCTAGCTATTATTACTATTATTATTATTTTTAAAATGTCTTTACATTTAATCATCACAAAAATCAAATAATCTCACCATATTCAGTCTGTTTTGTAAATTATTCAATAAATATTTATTCTAAGAGCCGCTGCAGCATATAGCCATTTTTCTTGCTCCTCTCCTTTAATGCACTTATAAGGAGCTTCATCTTAAGTAAGATGTGACTTTATTCTCGATCTCATAGTCTCTGACAATTTTCAGTCTCAAAAAGACCATTGAAACATGTGAACTGAGGTACATACATCAGCTCAGAGTAACTAGCTAGACTTGTGTAGTTTCATGGTTGCTGCTTATAAATTGTGTTCTTAACTCCTAATTCCATGTCTTTTCCTTCTGTCTTGTCAAACAAAATTTTAGCTAAGTCGTCTACTTAAATATTTTTATATTTTTCCATGGACAATACATAAAGTTTGCAAACCTGCATCTGAAGAAGCAGCTGTGCTCTTCTGGTTTTGATGTGCTTAGGTAAAAGTTTACGGTCTGAAGAAATGTATAGTTTATTCTCAATGATCAGTTTATGTGAATTTAGTAAGCCAGACTGTGTTCAACTTGAAAATCATCTAAAAGAGATCATTTTAAACTCATTTGGAATTCTGGATACAGTTCCTGCCTCCAAACAAGCCCTCTTCAAATACAGCTTAAGTTTATGGTTAGAGAGAAACTCTAAGAAACTGGAGCCTGAGGTCATTACTGGGGCCCTGGAGCTTCTGAGAAGTATGGATATTCTGGAAGGAGGATGGAGACTTCAAGTGTGTATGGGTCTTAGGGAAATGATCCCCTTGGTTCCTACAGGCAGACTTATGGGACAATGGATCCAAGGTACCAATGACTGCAAGAGTGTGGCCATGGAAGAAGGATGCAAGGAGTCAGGCATTTAGGGGTCCAGTGGGAGCTCCATATTCACCAGTCAGATTTCCTTGTGACAGGTGACAGAAATTACGTTTTTTTTTTCTTTACTAATTTATTCCATGAAAACACTGTTATCCACCATTAGAGGCACTTAGGTCACAAATTTAATAAAATTTTGATATTAGCCTAAATAAGGTACTTCTTAAAATCTAAATCAATAACAATTTTAACTTTTCTTGAGTCATCTCTAATTTTGAATTTTTCTTGTGCTTCCTTTCTTATGGTGGAATGAGACTGGCTCATATTTACATAGTATTTTATTCTTTCATAAAGCACTTTATACCTACCATGTACAGTGTTTCTGGCTTTGTAGCCTCTTTTGATAATTAAAAAATGAATAAAATGTGTTTGCCCTCAAAGTCTGTAATAAATGTTACTGTGTCAGATAATAGAATATAAAGAAATAATTATAATTCAGTGTTAAATGTGATAATTGAACATACAAGCTACAAATAGTATAATAATTATATTTATTGAGCACTTACTGTATAATAAACACTCTTCTACCTTAGCTTTTTTTTTTTTTTTTTATCATATCCTGGTAACTACACAATGGTGAAGGCATTCTTGTTATTTTACATATAAGGCCTCAGTTGAGGAACAGGAAAAAATATCTTAATCTAAACTCACAATGAGTGATTTTCATCTCTTCCCAAAAAAGTGATTCATCTCTTGCCTGGGTAGGGTTTTGAAAAATGAAAAGAAGTTAGCAAGGTCAGTGGAGATATGAGACCAAGGGGCTTGAGGAAAAATGTTCCTGGAAGAGGCAACAGCCCAAGAGAAGATGCAGAAATAGGATAGAATCTTGAAACTATAAACAGTTCAAAAATTCTCAGTCTAAAACTATGAGGGAACAGAGAGTAAAAGATGCATCTGGAGAGAGAAGCTACTAAATGAAGCTGTGGGGCCTTGAATGGCATTCTGAGGAGCTTAGATTTAAGACTGAAGGCTACAAAGGAGACAGGAAAGTTTGCATGAGGAGTGAAGTGCTCACATTTGCATTTTAGAAAAATTGACATGGCTGCAATAGGGAGAATAAATGGGAATGGGAGAAGATCCAAGACAAGGAGATAAGGAGGGGCTTGTTATACATTCCAGCCTAGGGAGGCCTGGAAAGCATGGGTGCCTTGATGAAAGAGAGAAGGGGACAGATTTGAGAAATCTCAGAGGAGATCAACAGATTTGCATAACAATTTGCGAGCAAGAGAGTTGGGTAAGATGAAACTGACTCCAGGAGTTTTCTTTAGGTGACTGCAGATTATGGTTCATTTTTAATAATTAACTGTGGGTGAAATCACTTTCACTGAAGACATAAAAATTAGAGGTGTCTTTTGAAAATGGAACAAAAATAATGAACTGTTTTAATTTCTTTTGAAAGTCAAATCAAATGCAACTTTGCCGACATAGTTATCTAATAGCTAGGAAAGAGGGCAAACATCATCATGATGCCAAAATAACTCCTTTTATATTGCATTAGTCATCATTATATAACAGTATTTCCCACGCCTTTTAAAAGCTTACATTAAATAATAGGAATTTTTAGTTTCTTTATCTACACAATAAAGACACAGTGTGTATAATACCATAATCATCTACTGCAAGAGTTTGCAACCTTGGTGTTAGAAACGATTCCTTTTTGTTTGCAGAACCTCAGTCACTCCTGAGGACAGGACCAGCTGCAAATAAAACAGTGAATACATTCATGTCAGCTTTCAAGGAGCCCTTCTATAGAAGTTTATGGAACACAATTTAAAAATCAGTACTCCATGAAACTCAGAAATTTTTCATGGGCTTCTGTTAAATGTTTTCCAATTATAAACTGATTTTAGTTCATTTCCTTCTGAAAAAAGTCTGAGATGAATGTTTATAAATCCTGAGAGGAATCAATCTTAAGGAAACGTACCCCTTATCATATCCAGAGACATGGTAAGGAATGATTGTTATTTGTTTAATTCATTTTACAGGTATGGACCCCGAATAGAGACAGTAAGTTTAATTAGAATGACCTCACAATGATCCAAGTAAAAAGAGTAGTCAAAATGCGGATGGGGGTGGGGAAAGAGAAGAGAGGAACAAATCAAAAACACCAGAAAAGAAGTCCCATTCACACTGTATTTAAAAGATGAGTAATACCTTACACTTTCCCAACAAATGTCTAACCTGCATGCTTTTGTAATTCCCAAAGCAGGACTATTAATATTAACCCCAGCCCCACCCACTCAAATGTTATAGAGCCTCCAAAGTCATCAGACTTAAAACACTGTTTTAATCAATCAAGCATTTCATTAATTCAAATAATGTTAATACAAAGATTAGTTCACAATAGGTGTTCATAGCCATAAACTCACAGTGATAGCCTCAAACTGTTTCTGTATCAGATTGTAATAATGTGCACACACACACACACACATACACACACACACCCCCACACGTGTTCTAATTTAAGTGTGTTTGAACACAAATATTTTTCCTCTCAGGAACAAAACACATCCTACAGGAAAATTTACTGGAATATATTAAACAAAAATACTAGACTGGGCAGTTATGCTTAAAGAATGCCCTGATATCAGAAGGAAGCAAGGAATATAACTCACACCTCGTCAGCACAGCTCAGAAGTCTAGGACCCTCTTTTTAATAAGTTGCTTGGGTCCAGAAAAGTAAATCCTTAACAGTCACCATCAACTGGGTTAGGTTAATGTGTTATGTATGTTATGTTATATATTATATATGTAGCATATATATTTTTATGCATTTATTTTGTAAATTGAAAGCTCTGTTCCTGTTTATTATAGAATAAACAAAAGCAGAATTTCATCTACTTGATAATTCTAAAGAATTAGATACCACGAAAACAGTGTAGACGAAAACTAGATTCTAGACTTCTGTAGAAATACAAAATGTTTTGTTATATACAAGAGAGTAAAAGGAAATTGTTTTTAAAAGAAATCCTTTAAGAAATTAAGAATTTCTTTGGACTGTGTTAAGGCTCTGTGAATACATTCATGGTATTTATGTAAGGCATATATAGTTCTGAGCAAACAATAAGCGCAAAGGAGAAAAGATCCTTTTATTTCCAAAATAATTTGTTGGATTAAAAGCTTTACATATCTTAAAATATTTCCATTCAAATTCCTTAACCAAAATTTCATTTGCATATGCAATACAACATTTAGCAATATAAAAATAAATCCAACTCCCACTGAATCATTCGTGAAGAGGAAGTCTTAAACACATTCATAGGTCAGTGAACCAGTTGTACCATCCAGCAGTTATGCATCTTGATGTAAGATTAAAATTTCCCAAAATCTTAGTTGAGCCAAAATGAGTCGAGTATAGGAATGAGAGGATATATATAGTTCATGGTGATGGTGCAACAGAGCAGCAACCAAAGAGGCTCGAATCTCTCCCCTCTGTGGGGCCTCTAAAGGGTGTTTAGACTTTGAAACTCAAACGTTGCCTTTGGTTATCCCTTTCTATGCTCAAGTCAGCTTCACTTTTATCTAAATGTTTCTTGAGCATTTACTGTTTGGATGGTAATATTGTTTCACCTCATTCCCATGCCCCCACCTGAACTATTACACTGGGAAAATAATTCCAGGCATCTGGGAAGTGTCAGCCTGTCACTGCCACAGTGACAGAGCAGCTGTAAATGGAGGAGATGTGACTTGCCTCGCAATAAGAATCTGTCTCCTGCAAGGCAGACAGCAATATACAAGTTGCAGATCTAGTCTGAGACGTCGACGATGAAATGCAAAGTGCTGGTTTGTGTGCATCTAAGGTTATTTGCCATTATCAAAATAGTTTTAGCTGGTTTCCCAAAAGGTAAGATTGTAAAAGATCTAGAATTGGCAACTTGTTTTGATAACCAAGCTTTTAATTATCAGTTGTGCTTTCCCGAGACAATTCAAGGAAATAAAAGACTTTGGATTCCTGAGGTGCTGATACCCAAACATTTCTCCAGAAAAATTGTGAGTCAGCCTGATTAGGGAGGTGATTTCCAGTCTCTAATATCAGTCTAGACACAATCATGCTATACATTTATATTTTAAATATTAAAATTTACAAAGCCAGTGCAGTATAGAGAAAAAATAAAATAAAAAAGCATTGAATAGAACAGCACGATCCCCAGATTCCAGGAATAGTCACGCCATCACAGGTGGAACTCTGGGTTCTTAAAAAAGTCATGTCACCTTTCTAGGTCTGCTCCCTCTTCTGTAAAAAAGAACATCAAACAGATGATAACTAAGTCCCCATGTAGTTCAACATTCTACTATTGAAGGAAGGACAGACACAACTATCACTGGGTGAATTTCTTTGCTCCATACTAATGAGAACAGGAGGCTAAGTGGGTTTAAGTGATGCGGCCAAAAGCATATGTCTACTAAGTGTCAAACCTAGCCTCCTATAAACTACCCCCACCCTTTCATGAAACCATTAAGCAGGTTAGCAGGCAGTGTCACTGGCTCTTATCTAGGAATGCCAAATTTAAAAAATAAAAATATAGGATGACTAGTTAATTTTGAATTTGAGATAAACAATGATTTTTTTTTGTATAAGTACATTCCACATGTTAGATATATTTGCATCTGAAAAGTACTGATTTATCTGAAATTAAAATTTAAATGGGCATACTGTATTTTATCTGGCAACCTTACCCTTGCTCCGTAAAAATACAGAAGTTCAAGGTACTTGCTGATCCCCCCACCTCTAAAATTCATGTGGGTATCCTATGCCAGAGTTTCTTAGAAACAAAATCTTCTCTATTCCAAAGCAACTCTTCTCTTCAGAATACTGGCACTCCAGACAGAAGGAATACTTCCCTATTCCCGAGCATCTTTCTTTTGCTGGTCCTATTTCTAAAGATATAGATCAGGTTTCTGGCCTTCTATTGTAGACAGATTCCTGCACTTGATTCATCCTCGTACTTTGTTTGACCCCTACACTGACCTGCTTTCTACTCCTCTAGGTTGAATCTTTAATTCCAGATTCTTAGCAAATGTGTTGGAAACAGATAATTCTGGCCAGTGTGATTGGAATCTAGACTATATTCCTGGTGTGGGAACTCTCCACAAGGTTGTCCTCCTGCCACTTGCTCCTGCGAAGACTTTTCAAAATTCCAAATGTCATCCCTCACTCTGAGTTTGGCACTCTGTCACTTCTAGCTTATTTCAGAGCGAACATCATGCCGAACAGCCAACCTTAAGTATAGATGAAGAATTAGTCTAGAAACTTTGCTTTTAGATGAAACAGTCCACATCTTTACAGTTGGTTAGAATTATGCTGTCCAATACGGTAGGCACCAGCTCCCTATGAGGGATTTAACTTTAAATTAATTACAATAAAATAAAATAAAAAATTCAGTTCCCCAGAGACACTAAGCACATTTCAAGTGCTCAGTAGTCACATGTGGCTCCTGACTGCCACATTCATTAGCACAGACACGGAACATTTCCATTGTCACAGAAAGTTTGAAGAGCATTCATTACTCAAGGGCCAACTAACTTGCTCTGTAAGGGCCAAATAATATGTATTTTAGGCTCTGGGCAATATGTTTTATATCTCATAGTCCTCTTTGTTCTTTACAATGCTTCAAAAAGTAAAAACTATCCTTAACTAGTGGTCATACAAAAACTGCCCACTTGTCAGATTTTGCCCACAGGTCATTGTTTGCCAACCCTCCTCTAGACCATCCCTCTTATTGGAAGAGCCAACATGCCCACCTTCCTGTATTTCTTATTATCAGCAAGTTTATCTCCTCAGTGATCCCTCAGTTAGCTCCCCTGGCTCTAATCACTCCATCTCAAGTCCTCAACTTGTCTCCACTTTAATTATACCCATTTGTGTTTAGAATCACAAAAAATAATATTTCATATAGGTTTCCTCCTGTAAAAAGATCAAAGACTTTACAATTATTTTTACCTTAGTAAGTTTACTCTCTCAAAAACCAGATGATAATTCACGTGAAGGCCCTCCCTGTATCTTCCATTCCACTGTCTCACTCTGAATTTCTGAACACTTCCTCAAGCCCACATGACAAACTGCTTGCTAGGTGACTTTTTTCATGTTATTATGGAATATCTGAAAATAAAAAAGCCTCATAAAGCTTTTTTTGTGCAGTATGATTCAATGACAACATGAGTTACATATACATATGTTTTTCATATATTCTATAATCTATGTAATACATAATCATTAGACTTATTGCCATACTGAAATAGAAAACTGGGAAGGTATTCTACTTTTTCACATTGCTTAAGGTTTTTCTTGCTTTCTGTTTTCTCTTCATAGAAAATAAAATTGGGGAAAGAGGGGAGAACTAGGAGATATTAGGTTAAAACCTACTTTTTGAACTGTAACTGACAATGTGGGTTTAATAAAAGAATAAAACATTCAGTATTTTAAAAGTTGTATGTAAATCCTGTCAGCCCATCAACTACAGCCACAGTCAGCTAATTAAAGTACAATAATTGCTTTTTAGACATTTCTTACTTCAACCTCAGTTTTCTCTCCTGGTTGGAAGAATGAATGAGGAATCTCACTGCATTCAACTCTACATCAATATAGATGTCCTTTTAAAGCAAAGACAACTGAATAACTACCAGACAAAGCCATTTTATTTTTAAAATCTATATCTTTGTCTTCCATGTTTGAACTTGAATTATAGGATTGCTGCATTATAACATAACTGTTCTACAGACAATTCAGTTTATTTCCCCGAGATCTGCTTATAGGTGTAAATCTCAACATTTCTTCCTTCATGTGGAAAGATACACTCACATTCATTCAGGGACTTAATTTACTTTGAAATCAATTTCATTTAACATGCGGCATAATCTCAATATTTAACAGCTGTGTTAACAGGAATTGATATACTGAATGGTTCTGTTAAAAGCTAGAAATCTGATAGCTTGTCTCGACAAAATGTGAGAAGGTACAAAAATATACAGAGGTGTAAAGCGTAATGAAGCTGAAAAGTAAAAACTTAAAAATCAATTAGCTGGCATCTAATGTTTGAGAAAATGACTGCCTCGATTATATTTTAAATTTCTTTAGAAAAAAGATTTTCCTTCTGTCATCTGGTATTATCTCTAAATAGAACGATAGAGACTTAGGCTACAATTTGGTATAACAGGATACCACATTTTTCATGGTTAAAAGAAAAACTGTTTTTGGATATATTACCAATACCTGTATTGTCTTTATTATTTTGCGACTTCATCGTGTGACTTATGATGCCAGAATGTGTACCAGTTACTGACACACGAAAACAACCAGGACTTGGCAACCTCATTTTCTAAAAGTCAATCATGAGGGGGACAGCACTAAGTAGATCATGAATTCTGTAAGAGTGAGCAGAATGACCCAATTCAGCAGCTTCTCTTCAGGCAGGGACCTGGCCCACTGCTGCAGCGTGAAACAGGACACTACATTGACAGCCTGTGCCGCCAAGAGGGTGTGACAAGCCACTATTAAATTTCCACATGAGTAAGACCATTTTCCAGTTCTTTTTCAAACAGCTGACAGATCTGATTATAGAGACAGGCTGCCCATCCGCAAGGAGAAATTGATGATGTGCACAAGGAAATTGCCATCGTTTTTGGAGTCCTGCTGTAAACAGGGAATGCTGATTTCTGCCACACAGGGGTGGGCGTAAGGTTGCCAAAGGTTGTCAGGACAGGTGAGACTAATCTTTATATCGAAAATTTAGTAACTTTCTGTATGTGAAGATTGTTTTAAAAAATAAAACCACCAAAATTCATTTTAGACAATGAATAGAATCCTGGGTATCTAATTATGTTGTAGATAAACAATGTGGTAAGTTGCCAAAAGGTTTTACACTTCCCTGCAAGGTGTTATAAATCTCCAAACCTAAATACTGGTTAACAGAAGTCCTCTCAGATATAAGCAAAAACTCACCACGTTGGGAAGAATTAACTGACACTATTGTACAATAAAATTTAGAGAGAACTGGCTGATTAAATCAACTCCTTGTGTGTGCATGAGACAGAAGAAGAAAAGCAAGGGAGAATGATTTGTCAACTGGAAAATTTTAAACGTATGTTGGAATGGAAAAGAATGCTAGCATGTCAAATGCACATAGAAGACTGTTTCCATGGAATCAAAAACTGGAAAGATGAATGGGAGAATGGAGATTTATAAATATTGCTCTGCAATATCCAGTACGAATGGTGCTTTAACTCTTATAGACTAGTACTGCTTCACTGCATAGAAAAAGCTTCTAGCGTGAAAAAGAGCAATTCATTGTTTCTCAATGTTTCTCAAATTGTGTTCTCTGGTAACAAGTCATTTGGTTAAAAACAAAAACTGAAGTTCACCATCTAGTTTACTTTAGAAAACATGTAAGCTATATATTCCACTTATGGACTGATAAGGGATACTAACATATTATGAGATTTAGGAAAATTTCTGAATAATAAAAAAAGAACCTTATTAATTTTGTTTAACCAAGAATTTTTCAAACTTATGTACCGTGTGAGTGCCATGACTCACCAACACTAAACAGCTATCAGGGTTCTGTGAAACTATGACCTGTGACACGTTACAGCTAAAAAATATTCTTTATAAAGCAATTCTTTTGCCCTAACTGCTTGCTTAGCAAGCACTCCTAAGATCATAATGTAGGATTTGGTATGAACCTATCTACCTGCAAAGGAATGCCCAGATGCAAGGCCTTTCTTTCAGACTGTAGGCCACATATATGTCCTACTTCTTCTCCAGAGCCTTCCTGCCACCAGATTAATTGCTAAAATGAACTAGGAAAACAACAGCTGAGTTCCTGAAGTAGAATTTTTGATTTGCTTAGATTTCCTCTATCTCTGTTTCATTGTTAGGAAGAAGTGGGTACATTTAGAAAAAGATAGAGAGGGAGAACTTTCATCAATTTATCTAAAAGTTAAAATATACACACACATGCACACACACACACAGAGCCTGTTAAGACCTTATTTATAAGGGAGGAAGAAATGGGCAGGAGAAGTAATAAAAGTTACAAATTGCCTGTTTTTGCACTTTAGACTCTATGGCATATCTTAGAGCAGCATTTCTCAACTCCATGTCTCACCCCGCTAACAGTGAGCTATGCCCTATTAATTGCAACTCAGTAAAATGCAGAAGTGTGTGAACTATAGCCTGATGGTCAGAATTGCTGGAGTTGGCACATTTTATTTTAAAGGGCCAGATAGTAAATGTGTTAGGCTTTGTGGGGCCAGAAGGCAAAATTGAGGTTATTATGTAGGTACCTACATAACCACTGCAAATATAATCAATTAAAAAATATAAACTATATTCTTAGTTCATGGATAGTTAAAAAAAAAAAACACACAAAAACAGACTATGTGAGCTCGCTCCACCACATGTGTCACTCTGAAAAAGCAGTAAGAGCCACTGACCTAGTAGATTAGAATACTGGGGTTCTATTTATAATTCTGTCCTGCTTCTTATGAATTCAAGATGTCTAGTTACTTCATCTCATATCTCCATTTAATCAATTTACATAATAGCATTAGCAATACTTTACAGTTCAGGAAGTATGTGGATAAAATGAGAGAGTAAGTACACTTCTAAGTTCTAGACTTTATATAATTTTTAATGTAACTTGGACATTTTTGTTTACCTCAGGGTAGTTACCAGGACTTGTAGTAGATCTGAAAAGGGAGCTCCTAGGAGAGAGATGGTCCATAATTATGCTGGAGACAAACCTTTCACCACGGATCTGCCTTCCGAATAGGCAGTAAGGCTGGAAAACCTCACTGAACATGCAGCTTGTTGTCTTTGAATTTTATGGTTTGAACTGAGTTGAAATGTCTAGATCCCTACAATTTAAAATCTCTTTAAAATGAAAAAAAAATCTTTGAAAAGAAAAATCCGATAACATTACAGAGAAAAAAGAACCAATGGCATTCATATCTTTGAAAATTTAGAAATTCCTTAAGGCTAGAAAGCAAATAAAACAAGATTGATTATAAAATAAAAGCAAAAGGGAAAAAAAAAAGACCTAAAAGACCAGAGGTGCAATGAAGTAGTTGAGAAATTCTAAGCCTAGAGTCCACAAATCCACGAGGCAGGCTCATAATAACTAGGTGAAGTGCATTTAGCAGTGCTGAATTCATTGGGCTTGTTCTTCATCAACCTGCAGAGATGATGAGAGCAGTGTTTACTGCCCCCATATGGATGCCCTGAAAACTGCTCCCCAAAAACCTATGGATTTTCAGTTCACGGAGGGCTCACAAGTATATAGGGGCACTGAAGGCAAGAACAGCCTCTGAAAAAGACACGAGGCCGAAAAGGACTACTGCTTGCTAACTAAAGCTGCTCTGTGAAGTGTCAGTTCAGACAAGGGAGAAGACCCAGGCACCAACGAAGTTACCCAGCCACCCTAGGTGACTTGACAGAAGACAAATCAATCCTAGGCATACATCGGAAGTCACACCCTCCCCATGACAAATAGTGGCAGGCTCTGTAAGAGGATGGATATGAAAGAAAAGCTGAGACACAGAGAGGGTTCAAGTATGAGTTTCAGAATGAAAATACAGAGGAAATGGGATGAAAGAAAAATAAAGAATAAACTCAAATCCTATATATGAAAAAAAAAAATCTGAAAACTGTATATATCATCAGTGCAAAAGAACCTGCAAATGATGGTGAAGTTTCAAAAATCTAAATAGAAGAAAAAAAGTCAACAGCTTCACTAAAAAAATTGAAAAGTAAAAATGTATCTACTGGCATGTCAGTAACACTAGTTTCCAGAAACTATAGAATCACATCTTTAAGAGTCTGAGAAAAATAACTTAAAACTAGTATACAAATGTGAGAAAAAAATAAAAATATGCATAAGGATGCACATAACTGAGAATATTTACTTAGACTTTTTGTAAAAAAAAATTGTTTTGTAGGGGCAGCTCTACAAAACAAAAAATAACAAAATTCGGAGAAAGGAAGGCATGTGGATACAAAACAAAATTTAAAGAAAAAAATGGTCTTTAGGCGAGAAATGGGGTAGGGGATGGGAACTTACAGCTAAACCTAAAAATCGCTGTTGTACATTTTATAAAAAAAAAATCAAAACGAAATAAATCACAAATTATTTTAGTATGGGAGTTGATAATGATGGAAGGAATGTAACTAAAAATTAGATTACCTTTTTATTTTTCATCTTAGCTGAAACAAATCATAATTCCAACTTCTATGGTCCAGTGAGTATAAAACTCATCATCCTGACCCACTGTGCACCTGCTTCATGAAAGAATCTAAAGGTCCAAGAGATGGTAATTTCAGAGCCCACACCATCGTTTAAAACAGAAAATGAAACACGCCCTCCCAAAATCCTGACTGGAGTTGCAAAGGAGACATGCTCAACATCCCAACTCTAGTGAGCTGGCTGGGTCAAACAGAAATGAGATTTTTTTGTTGTTGTTAGACTACAGGTAAGTCTCGTTTAAATTAGCAGTAACTAAGACCAGAGAGAAGGACCTCCTTGCTTATTCTTTTGAGATTGCCTTTATTTTTATATGCTTTAAAAAATAATGGAATGTGGATAAGGAGGACAGACAGCCCACCTCTGTTATTTACTATATCACATCACTCACCTTTAACCTTAAAGATTTAACGGTGTGTGGACCCACTCTGTATAGAAGTGTCTGCTAAAAAAAATCACTAAATTCACTCATCATTCTTAGTCTTTGCAGTTACCAAAAGACATTTTAATTTTTAAAATCAATCCAGCTACAGAAGTAAAATCAATAAAAATTATAACTTTCTAAAAATAAGGAGTCTGGCAATGAGTTCTTAATACTATCAAATACTTCTACAGAGAGGGTCTTTGAGAAATAAATGAATACCTTGCTGACCAAGAGAAGACAAGATAATTCTTTAAAAAAGAATCAGAAATTACTGAAAATAATTTTCTCATGAGGAAAGAATTATTCAGGTCCTCATAAGGAGTTAAATCAAGGCCAGAGGAGTCTAAGATCAAAATCCAAGGATGGCAGGTGTTATCCCATTCTCATCTTGATTTTCAAGAAGTAATTTTTCTACCATAGTTCATTCAAATCTCTATTTTACCCAAATGCCAAAGAGCAAGATGCTCACTCTGTGTGGCTAGCTGAGATCATAATCTATACCTCACCCCTGTGTTCTTCCCTTTTCCATCAGTAGGCAGAATGGAGCTTTCTCCCCGTTATTCCTGTCATACCTCTCCTCAATCCTCATCCCTATTATGAAGAAGTTTTCTAACATCATGGTGAACACAAGTTATGCTATGAGACGTTAGCTCCTCAAAAAGAGAGATGTGTCTTTTTCTTACGGCCTCATTATGCTTTAACTACATGTTGAAGAATGTGAACAATGAGGAGGAATTAAACTTGGTGATGCAGACACAGCATAAAACTCAAACTGTCAGACTGAATATATATGTTAGGTCAAGCTGGACTCATAGGAGGAATTGGAAAAAAAATACAAAGTCCAAGGAAGAGTAAAAATCATGGCCCATGGCACCAACCTCTGGATGCTAGGAATATTCCTGACTCTCTACTGAAAAGATTTGAATAATTTTGGTGAGAGACTGTACCCTTTTCCAGATTTTAATCAGAATGCTAGATTGCATGAGTAAGGCTCATATGGATCACAAAAACTCTTACATTTTCCCAGCTATTTTATTACTGAAATGGAGTTAGGGGCTAAACTGGCACAATAACACTTGCCTTGTAAACATTTTATAGTCTCTGCCTCCTTCTTCCTTTTAATTTATGTTTTTTTTTTTTTTTTAAGACTCAGAACAAATGGCTTTCTGACTATAAAGAGTAAAGAATCCATGGTTCCATAAAAGCACATAAAGAAATCTGAGTAATTTAAGCAAACTTCCTCTTCTTTTCAGCAAATGATGTGTCAAGAAATAGGGAGATTTGTTGTTATTTGGTTTTGGCAATTTCTTTTCTTTTCTTTTTTTGTAGTAATGATGTTTTACATTCTAACTACAAAAACAAACAAACGAACAAACATGACCTTTACAGAAATTTGAAAACTATAAAAAAGATTGAAGAAAATTAAAATCATTCATAATCCTACTACTTAAAGAAAATAATTATTATTAAATGTATTTTTCAATCTTTTCATTCATAGGTAAAATACAAACATACATAACATCTATGAAATCAGAATCAGTGTGTCCATATAATTTTAACTCTATCAGTTTTCAAAATATGATATTGTGATTATTTTGTCTTTTTCTTAAATTTTATTTAGATCTATTTTATGACTCAGTGTTTCATTTGTATGTACTGTTTTTGTTGAACTAGACATTTGGTATAAAAGTTTTAATTTTCATTATAAACAACATTGCAGAAAGCATCTTTCATTTTATTCACCTGAATCAAATACCATTCACACTTCTTAAACTGCTCTTATCAAGTCCCCAAGGTGCTAGATTACTGCCATTGCCACCTCTTAGCAACAACACACTCGGTGAAAAATCGGGAGAATGTCAAATGGTTTCTTCTGAAATTGGAGATGCTATTATATAGAATGGAAAGAGAGGCTAATATATAGGCTCTCTTTTGCAACGTGATAGTTGATAATCAGACACTGGGAAAGCACTCAGCAACTGTAATGGATAGTTGAATAGTAGCACAGTCAATTCTGAATAATCTTTATAATAGAGGAGAACTTTGAGTGCAGTAGGAAAAAAAGATGGACAACGAGTAATCCATACGGCAATCCAATCAAAATGAAAAATCATTGTTATTTGATTTGAGGATAGATAACATTTTTTAGGCAGTAGAAATAATTCCCTAAATTTAGATAATAACACATATTAGCATTGCCTGAGCTCACAAAATCCTGAATATCAGTATAGAAAATTGATCAGAAACAAGAAAGTTGGCCAAGAATTAAATTTGTGGCTCCAGGTAGCATGCATCATGGATCATCAGCATGCAGAAAGCCTAGAGCAGCTGTGTAATGCAGTGTTGATAAATGGCCATACAACATTTTAATTGAAGCTGTAAAGAGAAACAAGTCGAGTTCCAAAAAGTAGTCAGCACTGAAGACAATAGCGACAAAAGAAAAGCATGATCTCTAATGCATGCTATGAAGGAGAGTTTGCTTGAATCATTTAAAAATCCAGATTACTTTATGATAGACATGTTACCCCAAAATACATAAACAGTCTATTAGGTGCTTGAAGTATTTTTCTTATTGATACTAAGATGAAAACTCTGATATAATATACATAATGAATTTCAATACAGATACAACACACTTTAATTTTGAAATGCATTATAAACAGCATGCTCATTATCTCAATGCCTGGTGTTGCTCTAGGTGCTTCCATTGTATATAACATAGAAATAATTTCACTTTGGACTGCTGATAACACAATGGTCTCATCCTCCATCTCAATATACAGGGATCCTGATTCCTTGTTCAAAAAAACCATATTCTCCTAAACACCCTCTTCTTTTCCTTTTGAGGGTTCCAGATTCAGCCTACCTTGTTCCTTGTCCATGGCTACTTCCAGTTGCTCCCACAGGTGATTTTTTTTAAATGGTGAACTGAGAAAGTATTTAACAACAAACTCTTCAGGAAAAAATATGCACATAACATTCTGGCACATAAAACCCTTTACTAGTATAAGGGATGTGTAGCACACAATTTACAAATAATAATAAAAATAACACAATATACAATTCCATATAAGCCGCTGATTCTCATAGAATGTTCTAGTTAATTTTTGCCAAATTTTGGTGTCCATAGCCAAGCTATTATTTCAATTGACAAAAAAATGTAGTTCCGACTGAAATGTTGGATGATGCTTTCATTTATATTAATGAGTAACAGAAAGTGATACAAAAAATATATATGTAAGAAGAACACTTGTTCATCAATAATGCGAGTGGCTTTTTCACCAGATGAAAAATAGTTTTCAGATACTGAAATATTTCCTAAATTTTTTTGTGCTATTCACAATGCGATGTATGCAGATACAACACACTTTTAATTTTGAAATGCATCATAACATTTCAGCATCATTTTCTTATATTTAGACTAGAGATGAGTAAATTTTAGCTCATGGGCCAAATCTAGGCCTCCCGTTTTGGTAAATAGTTTGATACACAGGAATAGAAAAAGTCTGCCAACTTCTGGCCTAGATGATCAATTATAAACAACAATAACAACAACAACAACAACAACAACAACAACAACAAATCAAATCAAGCCCTAATGTGTAACATTTGCTACTTCTTTGGTATAAATATTCCCCCTGGGGCCAATTTCAAGTTATTCATCTGACCACAGAATTGAGAGGAGATGCACAGTAGTGCACTCTTCTATAATATTTCCACCAGGTAAACAGACATAAATACACTTGATCATATATAATAGTAACATAGTAAAATAATGAGAAAGTAATGAGTTTTGAGTATTTATTATCTTTGTTTTTAGATATATTGTATTAAGATGTAAGTTTAAATAATTTAATTTTCAATAAGGCTATGTTTAATAACCAGCTTTCATAATTTACTGAATCTGACAGTTGGCTCTAGTGAGCCAGTAGGAGCCAGCGGCAACAGTCCTCTGATTTTAGTCCCACTGAACTCACCTCAAAAATTTTCCCCTCTGTTCCAGTCCCTGCCCCTCAACTAAATCCATCATTTTGGAGATTTAGTAGGAAAGGATGAACTTTTGATATGCTAAACAAGGAAATAAAGACCTTTTTCTACCTCCATCTCTGTCTTTAATTCTCTGCAGTTAAATTTAACAGAAGAATTCAAAGTTTGCCCTGAAAAAAGGGTTAAAGGTAGTTTTTTAAACACTAACAATAAAAAATCCCTCTATGTTGTAAAAAAAAAAAATAATAACTCACCCCTGAATCTGGTCATTTGATCTAAAGGAGCTGGGACTAAGGTGAGTGAATTAGTGTGATAAAATCAGAGAAAAACAGTCAAAGTGCCGAATGTCAAAACGGGGAGTGTATTGAGGGGTGAGAGTAGAAGGAAGTGAACAAGAGTGGCCAGAATGCATGACTAAGATTTATAAGGGCTAACCTTCCCCAACCTTCGAGATCTGATACCTGAAGCAAAAAGAGGTCAGGAAAAGAAAGGGAAATGGATTAGAAGATCAAATTAAAAACAGCAGTAATACAGAAGTAAAGGAGGCCATGGTAGTACTGGCCTTGGATCCACAGCAACATGGTAAAAGTCAGTAAAACTCAAACGCTAAAAAACAGCTACGCAATTATGATGATTGAAGTGATGACAGTTTGGTTATTTTTAGTTTCATACTCAACGAAATAAAACATTTAGACCTCACCAGAAGCTCTATTATGGTTTGTCTCTTATCTTCCTCTCTCCTAATTTAATAGTTTTCTCTGGGTTTTGAAATGGAGTGTTTTTTGGAGTGCATTGCATAAAGCCTTACTGCCATGGGTTATTTTGTGTTTTTGTGAAAAATGATATTCTGTAATTAAATACATTTGGACAATATTGAAAATTGTGTTTTTCCCTCCTTAGACTCACAAATGTATGTTACTAAGAAATAAATGTTAGAGAAGTCTAGCAGTAAAAACAAGAACAACAAAATACTAGTATTGTTCTCCAGAATACAGACTGGAAAATGCTGAGCTAGGCCCTTAAAGCTGCTCTACAGAGACAACCTTATTTGAATAGATATGCTGTACTCTGTGACAATGCAGTGCCAGTGGAAAAGAGCAGGCATAGAAGGATGCAGTCCACCAAAACAAGGCTTCTCAACTTGTTTTCTTAGGTCTTTTTAGGGTCTTCTCTGTCTTCCTTGACCCTTTAGGACTTAGCCAGAAAGACCACATTGGACCATGTTTAAGAAGGCTTCTTTATTAAAATAAGTGAGTGAATACTGCTTACTATTAAGGAATTCTTCTGATCAGACCAGACAAACCATAGTCACTCAATGATGATTAAAAAAAAATGTGGGTGACTATATGGAAATTCTGCTTCTATTCAGATTTGTTTACAAGCTGATTATATTTGACTTGCTGATAAATAAGCTTTCAAGTTGTCAGGAAAGGCAGGTAATTGAAGTATTCATTGAGAATTGAAAAGACTTGAGAATCAGTATCACTTACATGTAGAATCATAAAAAAAATCAAATTCATAGAAACAGAACATATAAGTGGTTAGCAGATGCTGGGGACTAGGGAAAATAAAAAAAGGCTGGTAAAAGGTATACACTTTCAGAGATGAGATAAATAAGGTCTGAGGATCTAATGTATAACATGGTGACTATGGTTGGTACCACTTCATTATATAATTAAAATTTGCTAAGAGAGTAGAACTTAAAACAACCTCAAAAAAAAAAAAAGATAAATATATGAGGTGAAGGATGTGTTAATTAGATGAGAGATTACTTTGACAATGTATATATATACATATCAAATCACGATTTATACTTTAAATATCCTACAATTATTTGCCAATTATGCCTGAATAAAGCTGAATTTAAGAAAAGAAAAAGTCTGAATACCATAATGTTGCAGTAGAGGAGTTCCACTATTTTAAAGAGATAGTAACACATTTGCTGACTCTGTGGTAGCTAGCAATGCAAAGACTGCTCTCAGAGGAATTTGCTTGATGGCCTCAGCAATTCTCAATGATATCTTCAGGAAATATTAGGGAGTCTTAGACTATGACCTTATACTACTGGAGAGAAATTAATGAGTGCTTTATAGAATAAATAAATAAAATGCCTTATTTATTCAAAAATGTGATCCAATCTGATAAAATGTGCTTTGGAATAAATGATCACAATGAAATTTGGCTGCTGTTATTTTTCAAAGGGCTGAGGAATGAAATTATTAAATCATGGGAAAATGCCTTAGGAGACTTTGATTCAAACTCTCAGATTTGAAAAACATACATGGAAAATAGAATTATCAATATGCTTCCCTGTGACAGAAAGCAGAAACAATGTCACCTACCTGACAGATAGCATTTAAAATTGATATTTCATGACCTCATTTTAAACGGCTTCTATTATCTTTCCGTGTTGGAGCCCTGACTTCAAACAATGCAGCTGTTCCAGTTATTTATGTCAATGTGACCCTGTGGCTGAGAGACGAGTTTATATGGCATGTCAACTTAACATTTGCATACCCAGACACAATATTAGTAGTGAGTTCAACATAGAATCATGATAAAGATTTAATAGAAAAAGAAATGCAACTCATTCTAGGTATACTTACGAAGTGAATCACATTTATTCAAATTATCCTGGTTTATATAGGGCAAAGTTGGGAAAAAGAATGCAAGGCTATATTCCACAAATCATAAAGAGAAATATAATAAAAAGAAAAATATGAATAAATATACACTTACTAACTGGACATTTAGAGATCACATGAAATTGTCAGCTGAGCCCTCAGGACCAGGTTTGTGCTGTGGAATATAAGATAATACATAATATAGAATAGAAAATAAGAAAAGGGATAGAAAACAATGCTGATTGTATGTTCAAATTCCAAATATTTAGGTAAACACATGTGAAAACAAGAGTCCCACAAACTGAGATTAAAACTGTGAAATAAAGACCCAATTAAAAACATTACATATTATATATAATATATACATTATATTACAAATATAATGTAATAATATATGTAGAGAGCAGGTAATGTTTTCCGAGTTTTTAATTGGGTACTGATATTGATTCTGCATTTAATTCATAGAGGCATTATATGCTCTTGATAAATGCTTATTGAAAGGAAAAACTAGATGGAGGGATGGAGGGACAGAGAAGGGAAGAGGGGAGGGAGGAAAGAGAGGAAAAAATAAGAAAGGAAGCAAACAATTAATTCAATAAATGGTACAGATAATAAATGGCAGAAAATTTCAGGGTAGGGGGAAGTGGCAGAGTGACCTCTCTACTCACTGATATTATTGCAGAGCCCAGGGAAGATATCAGGTACTTTAGATCATATGCATGGTCCATAGGTCAAAAATATTAACATCACTTGAGAACTTGTTAGAAAGTCAGAATCTGGTTGCATCCCAAATTTAATGAATATGAATCTGCATTTTAACAAGATCCTCAGGTAATTCATATGCACATTAATGTTTGAGAAGCAATGCCTTAACCTAAACTATAAAGAGGAAAAACTGTATCGTGACAAGGCAATTAACTGCATCTAAGAGGTCACCTGCTAAATGCAATGGAGTGTCTTGATTGGTCATGGAACAGTAAAAGCACATTAGTGAGCAAATGAGTGAAATATGACTAAAGTCTTAGGTCAATGTTAAATGTCTTAGTTTTAGTAAATGTCACATGGTTATTTGAGAGTTTAACATATACTAAAGAGTATATGAGAACTCCATACAAATTTTACAATGTATATTTGAATTTTATAATTGTTTCAAAGTAAAAGTTTAAAAATTATAGCTGTGTAGCAGAGAATCACAAAAATCTCAGTGGCATACAATACATAACTTTTCTTTACCTCAAGATTCAGTTGATCTGTGCTAGGCCCAGCTTGTCTCATTTGGCTCACTTAAGAGCTAGAGAGTTCTGCTGATCTTAGCTTGACTCATTCATATGCCTGGGGATGGACTTTCTATTGGCGTATCAGTAATGGCCATGTCCAAGGCAATAGGGGCATCATGGAATTGTCACTCACATCTTTCATCATAGCCATTTTATCATTATCACAGCACAGATTAATAATGAGCAAGTGAAAACACACAATTTGTTTTTATGCTAGGATTGTAATTAAGGGCCAGAGAAAGTTATAAAACCTGCCCAATTCAAGGAGTGAAAAATTGGTGCTGTTTCTGTTTTAGGGGATTAGCAAAACTATATGGCAAAGGGTGTGGGTATATGGAAGTTTAAATAAATGTGACTGATCTTTCACATATGCTGATGATGTCTGAATTAGCAGTCTTTCATTCAGCATATGAGACAATCTAGGCACTATGACTCCAACCTCATTCTCCACTGCTAGTAATATTCCTACCTTATTTGATATTTTAAAGGTTCTATTAGAAAGAAAGGTACCAAAATTTTCAGTCTTTATGTTATTAATTTTCTTCCTGAAAACAAAAGAAATCTGAACATAAAGCAAAAGCAAAGAGGTTGTGTTCAATTTAAAGAATGTCATTTTCTCTTTTTTTCTATTTAAATTTATCTCTTCTGAATCAAACCTGTATAATTAAAAGAACAATAAAATCCACCTCTACACTTATTAAAACTTTTAATCAAACTATTAAAATTTGGAATGGATATAAATAAATATTTTAAAGTTATTTTTTCAATTTAAATTTTATTTTAAAAAAATAGATAGGTATTGAACAACTCCTTTGATAGGATTCCTGGAACTTCCATCCACAAACTTCCCTCCCACCTCACACTTTGCCTTCATATATATTAAACGAATAAATATTTTTATTTAGCTGTGTGGTTTTCAGGATCAGTAAAAGTCAGTGAACATTTATAATTGGTCTCTTAGCTATACCCTGAGAACAAACCCTTGATCTATTAAGATGGATGTCTGTTTAAATAATCTAAGCAAGAGGTGTTTTGAAAAAATAACAGAAAAGAAGAGAAAGTTTCAGAAACGGTCACACGAAGTCAGTTGTTATTACATAGATAAACTTTGAAGCAGAGCGTGACTGGATATAAAGCAAAATAATCAAACCTTCCAAATTATTTATGTGTGTATCATTACTTTTTCTTTGTTGAAGACCAAAAATATACCAGGGTGATAAAATTGGTTTTGTTAAATGTGCCATGCAATTGGGTCACTGTTTGTATTTGGGTCAGATGGGACTCTGCTATGGTAAGAATACTGCAAAGTTGTATTGTTTATCATAATGAGTAAAAAGTGTTTATTTATACACACACACACACACACACATATATATACACATATATACACATGTCATATACACAGATATAATTGATAATTACTTTTCTAGTACAGTAATGAATGTAAGGCACTTTCATAATTTAGAGAGAGCAAACCATGATGCCAAGTGTGCAATCTCTCCTTCTCTTGAAATTCAAAATATTATACTCTGTAGGTGTATATTTCACTAATGAAGCTGAGATATATCCCTTTTCAATCTATAGAAATGTCTAACTAAATATCAGCCTCTAAATGAAAACTGTATGAAGCACAGATACATAGGTTTGTGCCTATAAATAGATGTACAGAGATATTAAAAATAGATTTATTAATTCAATTAATATTTATCACATAATTACCACTATAGGTGCTTGTATCACTGGTATTATTTCTTCTTTTTAATTTTTGTCAGAATTTATCAGTGAAGCCATTTGGCTAGAAGTTTTCTGAATGTAAATGTTTCTAACTACACGTTCAATTCCTCTAATAGATATAACAATTCAGGTTATCTGTTTCTCTTTGAGTGAGATTAGATAGTTTGCATTTTTGGCAAATTTGTCTATGTCATCTAAGTTTTCAACTTTTTAGTATAACGTTGTTGATAAATTTCCCTTTTTAGGCCTAGAGGCTATATGGCATTGAGTCCTTTCTCATCTTGGTATTGGTAACATAACTTTTCTTCTTTCCTGAAAAATCTGGCTAAAATATTTATCAAGTTTACTGATATTCTCAAAGAACCAGATTTCAGTTTCATTGAATTTTCTCTCATTTTTCATTTTTCCATTTTATTTCTCTTTTAATCGTTATTATTTATTTTCTCCTGCTTACCTTGGGTTAAATTTGCTCTTCTTTTCCTACTGTTTTAAGAAGGAAGTTTAGGTCACTAATCTGAGACTCATCTATTTTTTTTTTACTAATGTAAGTGTTTAAAGCTAAGAAATTCCTCTATGCACTACCTTAACCGCATCTCAAGAATTTTTATATGTCTTGTTTTCAATTTTATTCAGTCCCAAATACATTCAATTTTTCCTTTTGATTTGTTCTTTGATCCAAGCAGTATTTACAAGTTTGTCGCTTTATTATGTTTATGAATTTTCCAGATTTCTTTCTCTTATGGTTTTCTAATTTAACCCATTTTTTATATAGCATATTTTTAATTTTTGAATATTTTTTATTGAGACAATGATATGGTCTATCATAGTAAAAGCTCGATGTGCATTTTAAAAAATGCGTGTTTTGCTATTATGGCGTGGAAGGCTCTAAAAATATCTATTAGGCAATGTTATAGTGTTGTTCAAGTGTTCTATATTCTTGAGGGAAGTTATTTTTGTCTTCTTTCTATCAAGTATGAAATTTCTCAGTAAAACTTGGGGTGAAATTCAGGATATTTCAATATGAACTAGATGTTAGATAACAGTTAGAAATTATTTTTAATGTTTGTTTTATGACTGTACATATATGAAAAACTTTCTCACATTTTAAAAGTAAATGTGAAAGCATTTAATATAAATTTTGCCTATAAGTTATAAAGAAAAGCATTGGAAAAAAAATAGCTATGAGAGTGAACTAGCCTTACCAGATATTAAAATGTACCACTAGCCCTCAATAAACAAAACATTATCATTTTAATTTTTCATGTTACTTGATCTAAAAAACAGCAAGGGTGACTTTGGTATTAATAACTTATAGTGTTAGTGAAAAGTGAAGCCAAGATACTTTGGCTATCAGGAAAATAAAATTTATTCTAGTTTCTGTCAGTGAAGAGGTGTAATAATGATATTAAAGATTATAGCTCAGTTCCTGCTATAAAATGTTGCAAAGCCCTGGCCTACTGATGGCTATTCAGAAGTTTAGAAAGACCTAGAGGACACAACACTAAGTAAAATAAGTCAGATAGAGAAAGACTAATATCATATGATTTCACTTACATATGGAACCTAAAAAACAAAATAAATGAATAAGCAAATCAGAAACAAACTCATAGATACAGAGAACAAACTTGGCTGGCAGATGAGATGGGCTTGGGGGATGGGTAAAAAAGACAAAGGGATTAAGTACAAATTACCAGTTACAAAAACAGTCACAGGGATGTAAAGAACAATGTATGGTGTCAGGTGGATACTAGACTTACTGGGGCAATCACTTAAGTTATATAAATGTCTAATCACTAGGTTGTACACCTGAAAGTAATATAATATTGTATGTTGACTGTAATTGAAAAAATTTTTTAAAAGTTTGGTTTTGCTTCTAATTCAAAGGTGTGTGTTAGTGGTTTTTGACAAGTTCTAGGCAAAACTCCATAGAACAAGTCATATGACAGTGAGGTTTGGGCTCTGAAGTCTGATGATGGGGATAACAGTATTAGTATAGAAAACCCAAGGTGAGTTAAAACAGTCAATGGTTAGGAAGTAGTCCGATGTTTGGTATTCCAGCGAGAAATAGTTCCATCATGAAATAATTGATACTATGTATAAAACCATACATCATTGAATTATTCAACAGTCCATTCTTTACACTTCTCCCCTCACACACTGCACAACGTCACCCCATTATGTTACTGACTATAAAAGAAAGCTGTTTAGAATCTCCCCTTTCTGTCTCATCTAACAACACGTAGACTCTAACTAAGCTCCAGGAGCAAACTCACGACCTCCTTAAATGTCCTTCATCTCTTAATCTACCTGATATGGCAATTTGTCTTTATTAGTCTACTCCAATACTATCTTCCTCTTGGGAGTCTTCTCAGACATTCCTTCTCCTCTCTACTTTCTTTAGCTGGAGAGGAAGAGGGCACCCTTTGTTATGTGTCTCTGACACCTTGAGAATACTTCACTGCTTGTTAATTTTTTTATTTTTTCACACATTTGTTTTCTTTCTTTAAATGCCACCTGTCTGCAGGTAGGGTTTTTTTTGTTTGTTTTGAAAACTATATTGCCAAATTCAGGATTTACTATAGGATTCAAAATTGTTGAATAAACTGAATACAGAGTAAAATTGGAGAAAAATAATTGATTTTAAAAAATCAAAATGGTTTTCCTGCTCTCTATGCAAGTCATGTCTCTGTTATGTTGGAAAGAAAAAAAATTTATAGAAATATACACCAAAAAGTGTCATCAAAACTTGCATATGAAAGTAAAAATTTCAATTCATGAGCCAGATGTTTTATCTATTTGATGCCAAACATCAGGATGTTTATGTAATCAGCAATGATTGGTTAAATTTGTTTTAATTTTTCATCTGGTGTTTAGTATCCTACAAAATTAGTTTCTATTTCTAATGTAACATATTTTATACACATACAAAAGAAAAATAATATGCTTGTGTTTAGTAAAATTATCAGCTGGTTCCAGTTTCCTTTTTATATTTTTACTTCTATAATTTTGTCTCTTGAGATTTTATACATAGGAGACATCCATCCTCTCCTTACACATTTAAAATTTAGGCATTCCCATTCACATTTTATGAATGAGAAGGTGAGGTATGTTGTCCCAGAGCATACAAGATTGTGGAGAGCTATAGTTTGAAACTAGGTCTTTCTCCCTTTAACATCTGAGCTATTAACATCCACATCATACTAAATTTTTGGCTTATGACTGCAGCCCATCTCAACACTTTTTAATATAGCATTTATTATCAAAGCACACATTGAAAGTCTCTTGTCATCTTCTCATGATGACTTCCCAGATCTCCCTTTATATTTTTAAATGCTTCATTTGTACATTCCCTCAGTAAAATCTTCACTAAATTGTAATCTTATTGTTAGCATCAAATGTCTTAAGGAGCCTCTTCTCTGTAGAGATATCCTGACAGATCAGAAAAGCTACCAGGATGGTCTATCAAAATAAAAGCCAAAGACAGGAAAGAGAGAAGGGGGAGGCAGTACTGTAGTCCCAACAAAAAACTTCACTATTAGATCAAAATATCAACATTGTTCCATCAAGTATTTCTTGAATATTAATGCCAAGTTGTAGTAAGAAATATGTTCAAAAAGAGTTCTATATCAAATAAGTTTTTAAAACCTTGGATTTGGCAAAGCTAATTTAGCAAAAAGTTCTCCAAACTTTAAATATGCCGAAGTATGACCTGTAAGCCTGCAAGAGGCAGAGTATCTGATGAAATATTTCCCAGTGTTTGTGAAAATGAAACCTTTTTTTTTTTTTCAAGGAGTATCCTGTATGACCAAAGCCAAGAAAATGCATTTTTTTTTTTTTCAAAAAATAGTAGTATCATCAACTGTCGACTAAGTTTTGCAGCCACTGTCCCTGACACTCAACAGGACTTAGGGCATTGGCTATTACAGCCCTGCAACAACACAAATGACTTATAGCAAACTTCTATAATGAACATGTATGGATGATGTCACATATATTATAGATAAGCATAAAGTCCTGGAACAGAGGGCAGATCTAGAGAGAGAACTAAATCAAACTATATTTATATTAACCTGTGACTCCTTTAAACCAAATTGTGCATTAGTGACACTAATGTCTCAGGGCAGCATAATTATTTTAGTCTAATATAAAGTTTTTTAAAATACTAACTCCATGATGTAGTAAAATACCACATACTTTCAACAAAAGGAGTGGATTCTAGGAAGAAAGTGAATGAAAAGAATCTTTAGGAAATGAAAAGCATTTTAAATTTAAAAGTGAAGCTATTTTACTTAATCATTCCTGAGACCCTTTACTATTCTTCACGTGACATTTGCCTATTTAGATTTCAAGCTTCCTAGGAAATTTCTAGAGATTATATGCTGGTCTTATTTTGTGTTCCAAATCCCCATGTTTCTTTCTTCTAACTTGTGGCTGACTCTAATATTTCTGTTAATATAACAGATGAGATGAGATTAGGCTATTTAGACTGTCAAGAATTTGAGTTAATTGTATTTTTCCTTAAAACATTTTTTTATTTATTAACTGTATTTGAGAGTTTCTATTCTTTTCAAAAAATTTTTTATCTACAAAGTATTCAATCAAGAGTGAAGTCTGTATATTAGAAGAGTAATTGGATTTAGACTCTATCACTTACTGTGACCTTGAGAAAGTTCTTCTGTTCTTTAGGCCTCTTTCCGTTTACTTATAATAGTTTATAATATCCTATTTATAGGATTGTTGTGAAGATTAAAGAAAATAAAGTCTATGAAACAGTGTCTTGTTGACTTCATTCTCAATAAATCCTAGCTATTGTGAGGCTGATGATAGTGATGATGAGGTAACCAGGTTAAATCAGTATTACTAGAAGGAATATTGGATTAGTATAATTTGCAAACCTTAGCGAGCATTTAAAAATCACTTGGTGTGCTTGCACCCTGCACCCACAACCCTGTGGAGGCTGACTTGATAGGGAAGAAATGTGATTCTGTGAGGCAGGCCTCAAATAACACTAAAAAAACACTGGACTAGTGGACTCTGGATTCTTCCGCATATTTGTTCTATTATGATTTTGAATGCTCCCTTTATCCTCCAATGTGTGTTTCTGTAACACCTGCCCCTTGTTCATTTTGCTCTTACTTAGGCATGGCAGACAGGGGACTTGTTGGTTTGGAGGGAAGAATGGAGATGCCAGTATCTCCATGTACCCAACAGCTGCAGGTTCACAGAACAGTACTCCTATTTTCTCTCATTTTTTAGCAGGAATTCATTTCATCTGTAATCAGAGGACTCTGGTTGCTGGTTAAAGAATATATTCTTTTGAGCCTGATTTATAAAGAGAGTACAACAAAGAAATGAAGAAGATCCTCTTTGTAATTAGTAAAAAAGCACTTGAAAAAACTATAACAGAAGCAAACCAAAACCAGAAGAAAATAGCAGCTTTCACTTAAGTTATTCAAACGGACAAAATTAAATTATTGATCTAAGTGGACATGAAGTGGAAATAGAAAACTTATGGTTACACACATATCAATATGTATAGTATATACACATATACATATATAGAAATCTATACAATAAATAGTCTGTGTGATATAGATCTCCAAGTGATATCAATGCCTATAATATTCAGACAGTTGTTTAAATTCCCTACTTTTACTTAAGGTATGGTATACCAGTCAAAAAAAACAACACTTTACAAATTTTCCTGAAAAGTGAAAGCCAGGGTATTTTTATATATTTTTTATATTTTTTATATTTTTTATATTTCTTATATTTTTTATTTTGCAAATAAACTATTACCTTAGCCTTCACTTTTTTTTTTTCGACAGACAACCTTTCCTGACAACTACCTCTGAATTTTGATAAACTCATTTAGGATTAACTGTAGTTTTTCCTTCCTATGTATTCAGAAGAGTTAAAGAGCAGATGTTGACAAAAATGGGTGCCTCAGGCAAAGGCTAGACCCAATTGGAGTGTAAGACCCAATTGCTGTTGCCTCCTGTAATTTGTTCTCTGAATTTCAAATTGGAGTCCAACTGTGAAAAAAATAGCAAAAACCCTGGCCTTACTTTTAACAGCTAAAAGACAAGAGAATATAAGTCAACAGAGCCCACAACCCCTTGATCAAGGATAAAACATGACCTTTTCTCCCCATCTCTTCATATCAGTTCATCAGCCAGGAGGATGTGAGAGCCCAGACAGAGAAGAGACCTTCATTTTGCTAAGGAGAGAACCAAAGCCTGTGGGAAAAAAGAATCTTTGAAACAGCCCCCTCAAGAATGAATAGTGATATCTTAATATTAGAATTTGTTATTATGAGTCATGATTTTTTAATGCTTTGTCTCGAGATCTGCTTTGAGTAGTAAATGTGCCTGCTTCCCAGGCAACTGAATGCTTTGTAAAAGAAAACAATAATTGAGCAGGTCTTGAAGACCCAGTCATTCCACTGATAATTACAAGGTGATGAGCTATCACGGATGTACAAACACAGAACATAGGAAGCTTATCAAGTCAGTTTTTATGTGACATAAATTATTTCTGATCAAAGCCAGATCCCAGAATAAAGTCAAATTATACAGCTGCTCCTATGGATTATGTAAAGCAGTCTGGCAAAGAGAGCTGCATGGTCTTTGTACTAATATAACCTTAAACTGGGCCCACGCTTGACTCAACAAGCCAGTTGCAGAGAAAGTTTAAGAACTTCAGTAGTAATGGTGGTTTTTTCTAAATGAAACAGCTGTCAAGCTCTGCCCTCAGCATATACATCAAAGAAAGTAAGTCTTTCCAGTACAATAGTTACTTTCTTCAATAGATCATCGTAGTGCCACAAAACAATGTTTCCCTATGCACTTACAAAAATGATACTTTTCACATTCACATGCTAACTTCAAATCTGTCAGAGCTCAATGTTCACCTCAGAGGTGTCAAATAAAAGTGATTTGTTGGTAGAGATCCTTTATTTCTAAGTATATTAAATTTCAGGCACATATCTGAGAGATTGATCAATGTACTCATAAAATCCCACATTGTCCCTATGACTCAAATCAAAAGGTCTATATCTATATCAAGGAAAAAAGTGGGTTTCGTGATTATTGCAAAACTCATTTTAATTAATACTTTCTAAAAAGGGCTTTATTTACTTTGTGCCTTTGCTGAATATTTCTCAAACAACTCCACATTTTGATTAATAAACAAAGCATATTTAAAAAAAATCTATTTTCCCAATTGAATATGTGGTTTGAGGCTTGGTTAAAGCATCTTTCAAAATGCTATCCAGGGCTCACTCAAGCAGACTGCTGATGTGCTCAGAGAAATATTTGTAAATAAGGAAGGCTCCTGTATATTCTTTTTAGTAGATGTGCAAATGGACTCAGAAAACCATTGTTTACGATCTACTCGGCATATTTTAAATAAAATATTTAAAAATCAAAACTATCTAACTTTAGAAAAGAGCTTAATCAAGGAGGTCAATGCATCTTTCAGTTCTTTGCTTTGAATAAAAGTATTAATTCAAATGACAGCATTCTTTTAGAAAAAGACCAAGAAACATATTGTACTTTCTACTCTAAGTGCCAAACTTGTCTCTCAAGATATTCCTTATACTTTCATCAACTATTATCTTGGGATAAAGTTATAAGTAAAAGCAAAGATGTATCTCATATTCCTGAGTGATCCACAGATGAACACATGACAGTGTAAGAGATAGCTTCAAGAATTAACAGCATCAGGCACATGGGGAATGCAGAAATAATGGCATCTTGTTAGATAAATGGAGTTTATTTGCAGAAGTTCCAGAAGAAAACAAGTAGAAGCTGCTTAGTTTTGGCAACTTCTATTTGAGGGAACTGAAAAAAATCACACTTTCCTATGCTTTTCCAATTTCAAATACAGCAAAATTTTCTTAGATAAATCTTGATTTTCATCAGAAAGAACGTCCTCAGGAACATAATAAATACTTCACGGACAATCCAGAATTTTAGAACACATTTTCTGTAGAGATATATTGGAGAAATAAGTCAATCAATATTAATCCATCTATAATAAAATGTTGAAGATTCACTTTACCAAGGCCATCATTTCTGTTCTCGCATGTTAGCATTTGGATGTCCTTTTGTGAGACAAAAAAACAAAAAAGAGAGAACATAAAAGCATAAAACGAAAAAAAAAATCCAAACTCAGTAAAAATATCTATTGGAAAGCCTCACAGATAATTTGTGTCTGCATTATAATAATGAAGTTTATTTTTTAAAATTTAGCTGGAGTTACAGTAAAAACCATCATATTTTACAATATTGTGGGGTACTAAAGAAAATGCCTTTGTCTCCACATACATGGTTAATACTTTAATTTATGCAATGTTGACAGATACTACACAATTTTTCAGTGTTTTTTACACTTAAGGAGATGTATCCTCACTTTCTATCACTGTGGAATTCATTGACACAGAATTCCCTACATGAAAGTGCTATGTCATTGATATCTTAGTCATTTTCTGAAGGTGATTAGTAGTATAATAATAAACTCTTATTGATGATAATCCAACAACACATATTTGATCATCACTTAGACTTGTATTTGATGCTTTGAGGAAAAAATATATTTTACAGTTGATGAAACTGAGCCAGAAATAAATGGACTTACCCAAGAACCCACAATCAGTGAGTAACAAATTGAATTAAAATGCATGTCTCTTGATTCTAAGAGCCAGACAGTGATAGACATCTAATTCAAGATAAACAAGCTTTTTATAAGTATAAAAGAATTTGATGATATCTGCCAATGAAAACTTAAGTCATAAGTTTCTATTTATACTTCAAGATTTTTTTTTTGCTAAAATGGCTCTAAAAGGTGTATGAGCTGTATTATAAATTGTTTGAAATATCACAAATAAAATGATGTTTGAAAAAATAGAAATGTGTTCATAAAATATAAAAATCTATTAAGTGATAGGATATAAGCTGGGTTTATTTTGTAATTAACGCATCTACAAAAATAATGAGCCCATGCTCTCTTATTCATTACACTTGACCATTCCTATTGCAAAGATGGCAGTTCTGAAATAGAAGGTCAAAGAGCTTACTATAACATCTATCTATATAATAGACTAATGCCTCTCTACTGAAAGAATAGTCTGCAGACCAGCAGCATCAATGTTATATGGGTGTTTGTTAGAAATGCAGATGCATTTATGATTCACATGCACATTAAAGTTTGGAAACTGGTATCCTAAACAACACTGAAAAAAGAACATAGACATGCAGGGAAGAGAATGGCCACACATGACCTGATTTTAAGAAGTGAACAACATCATTCTTTAAAAACATTTTTATCTCTAGGCCTTCAACCTAATAGTATCCTGGGTAAACAATAAAATTGCTAAATGTGTGTGCAAATAAAACAAAAGCATAGAGTCAACAATATAATAATCACGGAAAATAGGATCAACATTTTTATAAATGTCTCTCTACTATTTATACAGTGTCTAGTATAGAAAAGGTAAAATTAAAAGCAATAATAGTCAATAAATATGTTCTTATTGCACCACTTAGGTAGTATTCTTCCCTTCCCACATTTAAGTATATTACGGATCCTACCTACCTAAAAAATGTGTCTTTAAGCATAGAAAGTCTGCTATATTTGTCGGTTTCTTTTTTATATTCCATGGAAAATCTCACAAGAGAAACTATACACATTTCTAAAAGTTACATTGTTTAGTACTTTAGTATTAGTCTATTGAAACAGATTAGAATATCCACACTAATTTTATATTCATAAAATAACCTAGAAACTAAGTACATTTTTATATCATTGTCTGAAAAGAGGTCAAAGGTGTAATGAGATAGTGTCTGAGGTAAATCATTCTCCTGCAAGTTCATCCATTTTTCCTTTTCTTGAAAATATCCAGCTTAATCTAAATTAATTTTTATGAAATTTAGAGTACCTTGTACTAGACATGTTTCATATTTTTAGAATCATCCGGTTTTCTTGCTTCTATATTTGATTCAAATTGAATAGCAAAAATGCACTTTCTAGTCATTTCCAATGCTATAATTCTCCCCAATCAATATGCCTTAAGCTGGTTTATTTATGCCCTTAGCTGTTAAAATTCACTCTTTCATAGGAACCAACCCTGCAAAATACAGTTCTGCTGAGTTCAGGTGATATGTTTTGTGTGTTTGGCATAAATAATATATTCATATTCTTAAAGGTCATTGAAAAAAATGATTAAGTCACAGTGCCAAAAACAGACCTCTTATATTTTCTTTCTCTATTACCAAAGTAGGGTATTTACATGACAATAAAACCATGTGAGATAATATAATAAATATCAAAGTAGCGCATATAATTTATCATCTTCTATAAATATATATGTCTGCTGGGATTCTTGGCTAAAAACTTGAACAATCAGCAGAAAAACTAATTTACAACTAAATCATTGTTCTCATAATATATCAAACGATTACTAAAATTTGTCTGTGTTTCAAGTTTAGGTCCTCCTCCAATACTTTGAAATGTCATAAACCATAAAAAACAGTTTAACCTGCACTATAGTTACTGATTCCTGATAAAGGTACTTCTCCAGCCATTGGCTATATATGTTTTTCATTGTGTGATTAATTTAGCTTGAAGCCAGAATGTCGGTCTGGGCACATCTGGGGAATGTGAAGATCAGGCTATGTATTGATTAACTTAGACAGGAGGTTAATGCATTAACTCACAAAGCTTAATAGAAGTTAGATTCAAAATTGTTCAAGGTGTAAGAATGATTTTACAGACTGATTTTGGTCTAGAGGACAGTAATGTTAAAGGCAGTTATAATCAGGAAGACAATGTTCAAGTCGAATATTGGGTCAAGAATAGGGATAATGGCCCTTTGATGTAGAGAGGTAAGGAATAGAGGATCAGAACCATAGGTAGCTCCCTATAGGGCCTTTTAACAAAGATCTTACTGAGGCACCCAACATTAAAAATCAAATCCTAACTATTGGTTACTGAGAATGCCCTGGCTTACAAAGTTTCATCTTCCTTGTAGTTCAACTACTGTCATAGGGTTCATTATAGAACCTACATCAGAGAGGATATTTCTTTTAATATAGCCTGACTGAGGTCTCCACAGATATATCCAAATGTTTTCACTGGACTTATAAGATTACCATGCATCCTTTCAGTCTTCCTGTCTTCCGGTAATTGAGAATCCCTGTATCTACTTGACAGTGGACCAATCACTGACTCAGCCATTGGCTCCGTACAGTAACCCATAATAAATAATGAGATATAAGACTTTGAAGTTTGATAGAATAAACAATTCAAATAAAATTATAAACATAAATCTCATTTCAATCCCGTATAGGAATGGTTTCATGCCTATTGTACATATGCAGAACAAGTATGCTGGGAAGTTCAGTGATTTGCCCCAAAACACAAGCCAGTGAGGGCAGTCAAAATAAAAAAATCCAATGTTTGTTCTTTGAAACCCACTATATTGTATAAATTCAGTTTTAATGAATATGTAACATTGATGTTTAAATATCTCAGGAATATGTTTAGCATTAATATAATTATAAAACTATAATGTCTGTAGGTTTCTGAGATTTTTTAAACCTTCTCTTCAAGGTTTATACCTTAAAATATTTTGTCCATTGGCCCCTGGTTTAGTTCCTCTCCCAAACCTCTATCAGCAGTCCAAACTCTAGGGTACGTGGAGAAGAAAAAACTATTACAAGTTTATGCAACAAAGAAGGGCAAGCAACACCACACTTCTGTCCCCCAATATTTATGTTTTGTTCCTTTTTTTATTTTTATTTTTTGATGGAATCATTGCTTAGGAATATCGCCTAACTGGGGACTAGATTTCCCAGTTTATGTTCATCTAGGTGATGCCAATGACTACTTTTCTCAATGGAATGTAAGAAGATACAATGTGCATATTAATTCCTATCTAAAGTAGTTAAGAATTGGGGCAGGTTTTCCCCTGGTCTCTTTCTCCATTCACTAAATGAAGAGGTATCAAGGGCCCTTGAGGAAGGTTAATTTGTGAAATATAAGGGGCTTAACATTCCTTAATTATATAATGGGAGGCTGTCTGCCCAGGAATACCTGAACTTGACTACAAAGTAAGCAAAAAATAAATTTTTATTGTGTTGAACAACTGAGGCTTGAGGAGAACAGCTAGCATCACCACATGTAATGTAGTTTTTAAAATTCTTCTTTTAGTGCAGTGATGCTCATCAATGGGCACTTTTGTCCCACAAGGGATATTTGATAATGTCTAGAGATATTTTTGGTTGTCATAACTGGGGTGGGGGAGAGTTGTGCTACTGGAATCTAGTAAGTAAAAATCAGGGATACGGCTCAACAGCTTATGATGTAGAAGACCTCTCAGCATTCACTTCCCAGAAAAGAATTAATCAACCTCAAATGTCAACAGTGCTAGTTCTGAGAAGCTCTATTTTAGTATAAAGGAATGACAGAATAATAAGTGTAGACGTATATACAAGAGATAAGGGTAAATGTCCATAAATGAGCACATTAAATCTTGACATTTTTGAATTAGTTTCATCTTATCTGTGAAATGGGGGAGGATGTTCAGTACTAAACCTAAGATCAGAAATAACATGACCTTAACCAACCGTGCTCCTTTTCCTCTTTTTGCCGATGAATTTTATCAACTGAATCCAATGTCCTCATCATCTAATTAGACCACAAGTATCAGATTTAAACCTAGGATCAGCATGGTCAGAATGCACCACTCATAAGCAAGTCATCCAGTTTCAAAGTTTTTTTTTATGGCTTGCTCATGCACTTCCATTCAAGGGCCTATTTAGTCCAAGAAGCCCACAGAAGTCTTATATCTTCATAGACACAAGAATCATGTAAAAATTAGAAAAGGTTAGGTCATGTTTGGTAAGTGAGCAGGTCTTGTTCACTGCCATCAACTGTATTATTGTTTTAGCATTTGAGAGCATGGGAAATACATACAAAAAAACTGCAATGACTTCCTATGTAACTTTAAGGTTTGTTTTCCTAAAATTACATGGCCCTTTTAAAAATGGTTTTAAGTAACAAAGAGATCATATTCATTAATTTTCTTTCTCCATCTATTTATATTTCCTTTGCTTAAATTGTCATGATTGAATAGAAAACTGAATGGCAAGTGGGCTTACAAGCTTAAAATAAATAGCTATAATTTCATCATAAATGAGGATTACTTCTTTTTGACAGGATGGAGACTGCCCACATTATCCTAGAATTGTTTTGTGGCATTTTTACATCAAACTCAGAACAAGAAACATTAGGCATCTTGACAGGAACTGAGAAATCTCTTTAAGGCATGATAAAGAACAAATATAACAGAGCCTTCAAGAGTTTTAATTCATTTCAAATGAATGTTTTGGACAAATAGAGTAAAGATATTTTTCAGGATGCACTGTCTCAAAGTACAGTCCTGAAAAAAAGTACTAAATTAGGTAGTTTGGATAAATCATAAAGAGGTAAATTGAACAAACAAGAAATGATATCTCCTTTTATTCTCACCCATAAATAATACATTCAGGTCAGAAATAAATTCAATAGGAAATAATTACATGTTAATAGTGTATTTTCAAGTGAATACAATTGATAATTTAACACTTTTTGAATAATAATAATTATGAATAATAATTAAAATAATATATTAAGTGGTAACTGTTTTCTAGAACACAGAAACCAAAGTTCTTATACTTTTGAAGTACCCAGGAATTGATGCCTTTTTTTAAAATATAATTTTGGAGGCAAAAGCCTGAGGGCTAAATTTGTAAGAAAGCTGAATGATGAGAAGCATAATATACTAATAACTAATGAAGCTCTCCATATGAGTAGATATTTCTTTCATTCTATGGGAATTCTATGCAATGACTGGCTTTGGACTAGCAAGTATTCCATAAAATAGAAATAAGAGGTGACGTCTACAAATCAGAACAATAACAATTATATGAAGTGGTTATGTAGTTTGGAACAGAGAGGTTATGTTAGAGAGGGACCTTTGAATAAACTAATATGTGATCGGGAATCAGTATTGACTTGAATCTCTGAGTATTTCATCTGCAAATGAAATTTCTTTATTGTCATTTCAGTTACTAGGGAAAATGATGTCATTTCTCAGACTTGCTATTTCTGGTTTAAGCACTGCAGTGAGACCATTATGATAAAATCTGTCAGAATGAAAACACACTAGACCCAAACAAAAGAGCAATGCAGGCTTAATTCCTAACAAAAGAAAATAAAAATCATCTCTCCAAAGAATACAGTGTTTTGACTTTGAACAAGCAACATCATGTTCTACTGCTTTATCAGTGGCACTTGGTTCTTTTTCTCATCCTCAAATGGGTATTATATAGTGACAACAGAATGATAGGTATGTAGAGACAGTTAGATAAAGTGTAGAGGCAAATAAAATCTTTTTTAGGATATTCAATTAATGTGTGTATGTATGTGTGTGTGTGTGTGTGTGTGTGTATATATATACACACACACCCAATAGGTACATGCAATTACATAATAGGTGCTCATGTAGTATAAATCTTCAGCTCCTGGACATTTTTCTGCATTCACATAAACCATTAAACTAGAATAAGGGAATAAGGTCTTAATAGTAAATTTTAATCAACTCATTAATTTATTCTATAAAAAATGCTGACTGCATACTATGTTCCAGAGACCAATCATGGTGTAGGGAATCCAAAGAAGCATAAGACATGGCTCTCAAGTTCATTTTTTAGTTAGTAACACATATCATTGTTGATCATTATGGTAAATACAATGATAGATGTCTGTGCTAGGAAATTAATAGTTACACAATGCAGAAATGATTAATTCTACTTCAGTGGATAAAGCTTCACAGAACACATTGAACTAAGACTTGAAGAACGATCAGGAATTCCTCATGAAGATACAGAAAAAAAAACTAGTGCAGGTATAAGAAACTATCTATACATACATACATACATACATACATACACACACACACACACACACATATTTGAGGCATGTGGTATTAGCTGTGTTTTTCTAGACTCATAGCTTAAGGCAAAATTTCATATGTTAGTCTTTTATTGGTGAGAGGAATCCCAAGAAAGTAAGGAGGAAGTGAATGGAGAGTTAGGTATTGAAGAAAGGAGAAGAAACAAGAGAGAAAGTATTACAGAGCTATTCACTGCTTGAAATCCAGCATGACTGATTTTGCTTGATATAATAGGTCTGTCTTCTTAGAGGAAATATTTACAACTGCATTTTACAAAAGCCTGTCTGGGAGGAGAAGGATTAAGAATATATTCACCATCTCCCATTTCCTATCAGTCAAAAGTTCAACTTTAGAGTTGCACATGCACAGGTGCCAAGTGTATACTACGGCATTTCACACTTCAGTAGAAACCAGAACGAGAATATAGGCATGAGACACAGTGCTGTTGGGTGAAGTTATCACAGATTTGGGGTAAAATAAGGGGTCATGCATGATCCAGGGCAGATGAGGTCAGAATCAGTTTAAGTGGTACTTAGGTGTCTTATATGAAACACTCTTTGAGTTGTTCATAGCATCTACCTTAAGGGGGACATATTCAGTGTAGAGACCCATCCAGGCCCTAAATTGGGGAAGGAAATTCCAGGGTTCTAGTTAACAGGAGAATAGTCAAGAAAGGAAAGTACAAGCCTCTGGGGAGTGAGCATAGACATAGGAAGTTCAGAACAGTAACCTCTAGAGTAGCTGTCCCTAACATTTTTGGTACCAGGAACCTGTGCTTCTATAGGAATCTAATGCCTGATGAGGTGAGGCAGAGCTATGGCAGTGATGCTGGTACTTGGGAACGGCTGGAAATACAGATGAAATTTCACATTCTTGTTCACTGCTCACCTCCTGCTGTGAGGCCTGGTTTCGAACAAGCCATAGACTGGTAGGTTGGGGACCCCTGCTTTAGAGTGTAGGGCCCAGGGTAGAGATCTAAGAATCTAAGAATATTATTGCTTGAAGGCAGTAACCATTATTTATATAATGAGTGCCTAACAATGTGACATCATACTTCAATGTGTAATTTTAAAAAGTGAGACAATGAGGATAATAGGCAAGGATGGTCCCAAAATGTCAGAATACAGAAAAAGAGGGTACAGGAGATTTGGGCTCTAATGCAGGTGTTCATATTATTCTGATTCTTTTACTAAATGAATTTAGAACACTAAAAGCTTCTTATCTGAAGAAACAAAGAGATTTAATTGAGCAAATTCTACGCCCCTTTTTGGTTCTAAAATTTCATTTAACTTTCAGCTTATTTCAACTCATTCCCACCACTAAAACAGTAACTCAAAAGTAATAAAGTATATATTCTTATTTTTTGTATAGAAGGTAATAGTAACATAAATCCCATGAAAAAAATCACAAAACTAATAACTATATGTTTTTATTGGATTTGGATGGATATGTTTTCTAAAAAAGTATTAGGTTTTACCTGAAATTATACCCTGAAATGTATAGCAGCTGAGAATGAATAAAAGTAAACAAATGTATTTATTTTATTATTGTTATACTATTGTCAAAAAATAAAATAATAATTAAAAAAAACACGAAATTTTATCCTGGACAGAAACTAAGTCACCAAATCTGTTAAGAATTGAGAAGTCCCCAGTAGAACCAGTTTAGAGAAGAGAAAGAGTAGAAGCTTATGATGATTGGTCTGGACAACGTGGACCACAGAAGCACTCTAATCTAAGACTTGTCACAATAATAAAATGGTTACTCTCCTATGCCCTAGTCTTGCCAAAGGACATGTTCAATAACCACAGAGATCCCAAAACTATAGCAGAAATTCTTAGGACCTAAGAAATGGACCTAAAGTCCTAAGTTTCTTAGATTTAGATTTTTGTTTTGGACAGACCTAGACCTTCCAACTTCTTTTTTTTTTTTTGCTGTGTAAAAACATTTAAAAAAACACTTTTATTTACCTTCATCATTATCTCATATGGGATAGATTAAGCATATTTATGATATTTAAAATAGATAAAATTACAGAATAAAGTTCAGTCCTTTAATAAATTTGGTCTTGTGTGGCCTTGTGTGGACTTTAGCATTTGGAAACTTTTTCATCATTGTACAAAAAATTATGTTTAAGAAGCATTTCTATAGATGTGATTCTACTAGGGTATTGATATACTCTCTAGTCTTGTCTTCTCAAAGATTTTCAAGAGGGTTTACCCTGTCTGTTAATTTAAACTGCAAACTAAAATTCTTATATTTCCAGGACCGATCTCCGAATTGGGGACAAACAGGACAAATATCTGTTTGATGGTTAGAAATTTTAAACTTCTAAATCTTTTGAAATGTATTTCTAAATATTAAAATAATGATTTTAAGTGATACCTTACACAGAAAGACTGACACAGGAAGTAACAACGTATTAAAAATATCAAAGACATTTACGTTTGTACCAGCAGTGTACAAAGGTAAATACTTGCCATCTTTTTTTTTTTAATAGCTCACTTAATAGTTGTGAGGTAATATCTCGTAGTTTTTACTTATATTTCCCTGACAATTAATGATACTAAGCATCTTCACATACCTGGTGACTATTTGTATATCTTCTTTAAAAAAATGTCCTTTGCCCATTTTTTAAGCAGGTTTTTTGTTTGTTTGTTTTTGTTATTTTTAGTTCTTTATATATTTGGTAAATCAACTCCTATCAGATATATGGATTGCAAATAATGTCCCATTCCATAGGCTGCCTTTTAATTCTGTAGTTTCCTTTGTTGTACAGAACCTTCTAAGTTGTAGTCTCACTTGTATTTGCTGTTGTTGACTGTGCTTATGGTGTTATATCCAAGGAAATGATTGCCAAAGCCAATGTGAAGAAAGTTACCCCCTATGTTATTTTCTAGGAGTTTTACAGTTGCAAGTCTTATGCTTATCTTTAATATATTTTGATTTAATTTTTGTGTATGGTATAAGATATGAGTCCAATTATTTTTCTTTTTCTCCTTTCCTTTCCTTTCCTTTCCTTTCCTTTCCTTTCCTTTCCTTTCCTTTCCTTTCCTTTCCTTTCTTTTCCTTTCCTCCCCTCCTTTCCTCTCTTTCTCCCTCCCTTCCCCCCTTCTTTGTTGTTATTACATGTGAATATGCAATGTTCCTCATATCATTTGCTCAATCTTCCTATTGTGTGTTCTTGGCAACCTTGACAAAGATCAATTGACTGTATATGTGTGGGTTTGTTTCTGGGTTATTTTGTTTCATTGGTTATATGTCTGTTTTTATGCTAGTGTCATACTGCTTCAATTACTGTAACTTGCATTTTCAGTTAAATATACATTGTCTAATATTACTATTTCTTTCCAAATTATGTTTTGAAATTAATTTTTCCACTAAGAATTTCTTTTTAGCAAGGACTGTTGCTAAATATACTCTCATCCTATGTTTTATTGAAAACAATTTTTAAAGTATATTTAATTGATTTAAGATTTTTTGTTTGTTTGAAGTGATCAGTTCCAAACACAATCATATCAATGGTAGAATGGAAAGATGAGGGTTATGGTGGCATGAGTGAAAATGAGTTGAGTTAGGAAAGAGGCAAATAAAAACTTGCCTGTATGCCAACAGAACAAGAATTTAAAGCCATTTCAAAATTTCCAGCAATAGCTAATGCAAATACAATTTCCATTCTGATGTAGCCTCCTGATATTTTCCTTTAATACTTACATACAAAATATATACTCTTCATATCTCCGAGAAGAGAACTGTGATTTTTAAATATATTATAGAAGACATGAAATATTTTTGCATGTCTTGTGACATTAATCTTTGCCAAGTGAAGTCATTTTTATAGAATTTAATTTTTAGTGTATATTTGCAACATTTCAATTTATAATTTGATTTTTTTTGTATGTCCAGCACTACCTGTGCAATGTACTGTTTATGATGAGGATATCTGAAAACAATACAAATCTTATTAAACATCCTCCTCAAGGATTACAGCAAAAATGACTTGAAACTTCGAAGTCAGTGAGAAAATAAAAGGAGAGTTCACCTATGTCTACAGACATAGGTTTAATTAATTAATGTGTGAAAGTATAGATCACACTTTTAATTAAACCTGTTCAATGACAGCAGAGACTTTAGCTTTCAAACAACAAATGAAACTCAAAAGCATAATGAATCTACCTCATTTACCTCATGATAATTACTTAACACTGGAGAAAATGCTCTGAGACTGAAGGTCCCAATTTTAAAATTAATTTAGTTTTCTTAACTGTTAAGAACTATTTTTTTCTTTTTTAGGGAATATTCATTGAATGTATATATAAAATGTTAATTTATAAGGATACAAAAAAGTTATTTCACTCATTTATTCCACTGACAAATATTTATTAACTACTGAATGGATGTGAGGCATTTGCATAATTTATTGCTGTGAAACAAATTACTATAACTTGGCAGCCTTAAACCATAGACATTTATTATCTCACAACTTCTTTAGATCAAGAATCCCAGCATGGTTTAGTGGGGTCCTCTGCTTCAGTGTTTCTCACAGGCTACATATAATCAAGGCATTGACCAGTAAGTGCTGGGGTCCCATCTGAGGCTTGATTAGAAAAGGAGCTGCTTCCAAGCTCATGTGGTTATCAACAGATTCAGATACTTATAAGCTGTCAGATGATGGCCTTAGCAACTTGTTGGTTGTTGAACAGAGACCACCCTTATTTCCTTACCATGTGGGTCTATATGGCAGCATGCTTTATTAAAGCCAGCTAGAGAAAGAGTTGATAGTCTGCTAGCAAGATGGAAGTTACAACCTTTTTTAATATAATCATGGACGTGACATCTCATCACCTTAACCATATTCCATTGGTTAGAAGCAGGTCACAGGTCCTGTCCACAATCAAGGAGAGTGGATCAAAATACCATGAGGCAGGATAGCTACCTCAGAGTCTGTCCATAAGAGCATTGCCCCAGGTTCTGCAGAGTAGTGAATAAGACAGACAAGGTCCCTGTTCTTATGGCAAATATACAACAAAAAGGTGATTGATGCATTGATAGACTTTCCTTATCCTGTATCGCTTTTGGTTGATAATAATATATACACAGGAACTCTGCAATCTGTGTTTGTATGATAAACTAAAAGGGATGGGGAAAAGGAACAACAAGATCATTGAAGTCATCTAAACATGAAGTAATGAGATTCTATTTTAGCCTGGGAATAGTGGAAGAGAAAGGAACTAGCAAATACATAAGATACCATGCTGCTCTTAGAAAAGGGAGAATAAAAAAGAAGAAGGCAGCAAGGGTGGCTTCTAAGTGTTCAGCCTTAGTATTTGGGAGAATAACGATGTCTATAAATATACTCTAAAAGAAAACTTATTTAGGAAAAGAAATAATGAATTTGTTTCAGACATGATACATTGAAGGTAAAATAAAAACTTTAGGTGAAATTGTTCTCCAAAAGGTAAGTTTGTAAGAATGTAAGTTTCAAAGAGATCAGAGTTGCAGAAATAGAAAACTGCCCTCCAAAAATAGATAGGCTTTGATTGAGTGGGAAAATCTGCTCCATCTAACTTGAAGCATATATAACGGGAATGATATTTCTTTAAAAAGGAATAATACATTTTGATGTTAGAAGAATCTTTAAGAACGATTTTGGTTTTATCTGCCTCAAATCTGAAACATGAAAAACATGAGATCTTAAGATATCCTTTATACCTTGTTATCTTTCCAATTCTGTGCCTTTGTCACTGCTGGCCCTCTTGGCACACACTTCTCTCCTGTTACCTTGTCTAAATACTGATGTTGAGTTCAACACCTTGGTTCTAGCTCTGGTACTAATTATCAGTTATGAAACACAGGCAAGTTGCTTTATACCAGAGTCTCATATAATTTCTAGAATTGAGGAAAATCATATGTTTTCCACCAACCTTACTGAGTTTTCATTAATGCAAATGGCCTATTGATATGAACAATTGTAATAAATTAAATTGGAACTATTATTATTACTATTATTATTAAAGATTCTTGCAATGTTTTTCTCTTTATTCCTTTTATATTTGTTATGCTTCAAATTGTATTGGTTTCTAATTGTTTTATACTTAACTCTTGATTTAAGGGAGATCTCAAATTAAGGGAAATGACCATAAATATACCAACTTTGAAGTATCAGTACTTTTCAAACATGGGGTGTGGTAAATATTCAGTAATTATTTAATAATTTGATTTTATATAACATTTGTTTTGTTATTGTGTGTCTACCTCCACTCTAAGTTTCATAAGGGCAGAGATTGTTATCTCTTTTGTTCACTTTTGTATCCTTTTTCCTAGAGAGGCATTTGTCACATACTAGGCATCAATAAATATTTATTAAATAATGGTTTAATTGATCTTCATTTAGATTAGTTTTATTAAAAGAAAATAGTATTTAAACAGCCAAGTTAACCATGCACTGGCATCATTATTCTGATGATTCAGGAAGAATTATGCTTTTAAGATTTTTTTATCTAGAATATTTGATACATATGAACTCAGTATAAGACGATTAGTGATATTTGGAAAAAAGTTGAACTGCTAAAAGGTGTTAGCTGGAAATCTTCAAGTGGTAGTATTTTTCCTTTTGTTTTTCTAACATTGCTGTTACAAACTTGCTTTGCTTTTACTTTGGGATATTTTGAAGCTATAGCATATTGTAATGAACAGGTGCTCTCTCTATAGCGTCAGTTATTAGTGGGGAAGTCTTTGCTCATGTTAGGCAGATACCTGTTAGCTGCTATATAGCAGAATTGCAAAAATGTTAGCCAGACTTGAAATAGACTGTGGAAACAAAAGATTTCCATGACATGTCTCAGAAAAAGTGGAGAGGAAATTAAAAGGCACTGGATTTGATTTCAATTGCCAATAGCAGATTTCTTTTCATGAAATAGAAGTGGTCAGGAGGGGGGAAAAAGACAAAATAAAGAAACCACAGGAAATGCCCAAGAGTAAAATAATATCAAATAAAGTTTGAAAGCCTCTGAAAATGTTATATCAAAGTAGATTCATGTTTTACATGTATCCTCTTTGCATATCACAACAGACCTTGGCCAATATAGATGCAAGCATAGGCTATCATGAATTAATTCTCTTAATAAATATTTAATGAGGGCCTATCACATAGAAAATACTATATGAGGATTTTTTTCTTCACAATCCTTGGTCTCCAAGAGATTATGCATTAACAGTGAAAAATATGTTAACAAACCAATATAATATGTGACTGATTCATTTTTCAAAATTGATTTTGAAATTTAAAGAGCCATTGGGTTGTTAACACAACAACATAGATAATGGAGGTAATTATATGCACACATTTTAACTTCCTCTTTTTATCAGGGTTACATTGCAACCTTCTTCTTAAATGGATCATTATGTCAGTCCTCAACCTCTTTAGTACAGTAATAGGCAAGAAAGTCAGGCTTCTTGGAGCAAAGGACTGCTTCATTCCTTTAGGTATCATTTAGCAAATCAAAGCCTAAAATGGGAAGATACAAACTATAGAAATCTCCTCATAAAGTAGATGAAGGACTCATCATCATTTAGGTTTAGTAGTGAGACTGGAGTTTGGTGTAAGGAAAAGTCTGCACAATTGCATCCTGGGGGATGTAGGAGGAAGAAGGAGGAAAAAAGGCAGGAGAGAAATAGAAGGACCCATCTCAATTTACTCTTTTTAGTCTTCAGCTTAGAAAGAAAGAGTTAATGAGGCAAATAGTGGTGATACCAAGGACACCCACTCTTCTTTCATAATTATGAAAAGAAAAAGCCTCACAGCCACAGTTGCAAAGTATATACGGTGAGTTTCATGATCATGAGCCTGCTGAAACCCACGACATATAGACAGAACCCAGAAACAACTGGGAGTCAGGTTAGGGAATCTACAGAAGAAATCCCAAGAATGAGGCAAAATGGCTTTAGGTGAGAACTGTAGCTCAGACTCCTGGCACTTGACTGTCAGGGAGTTGCAGCCAGATTTAAAGAGGAGGTGCCCACAGATCAAGCTGGAGCTCAAGTGAAGTTGAATCACTTAGGCTCTGGAAGGGAGGAAGGACTATGAACCACATCAACTTGGTCCTCTATCCGTGAATACCATGTGAGCAAGCTGCAACCAAGGAGGAAAAAGTCCCTGAGACCAGATGAACCAGACCACATTAACCCATTGTTCTTTAAGTCTTTCTGTCCTCCATGACATCATGTAAGTCATATTTCTACCTGCAAAACTCAGCTACCACTTTGGAGAGAAGTTGCAGTTGCAAAGAAAAATTCAAATCTGGAAGCCTGAGCTTTCTTTCCTAGGAGTGCTGAGCAAAATCTGTAGCGACTGTATGTATAAATTATAGGAACAGATGATACTTGAAGTAGGAAATGACTAAAATACACCCCCTCAACACACACCCTTTAACTGAACAATGAATGGTCATTGACAAGGAAAATATCTTACTTATTGATAAAGTAAAGAAGCTACATTTTCTCTAAATATCTTAGTTATGGTATGAGTCAAATGTAGAGATCCAGGTATATGGGTTTAAGCTACCAAATAAAGAATTCAAGGAGTTACCTATTTCTTCTCTGTCCAGACATATTTTAAGATATAAAAGGAAGAAAAAATCACCTTTTTAAAATTTTCCTATAAGAGTAGAGTTTAACCCAAAATGTTGTTTAAGGTCATAGCTGCTTCTAATTTTTCTTTTCCTCTTTGCTTCAAACCGAACTTGCATCTAAAATTCCCAGTTACAGGAACAGAAATTCCATCCTAATATTCATGTCTTGAATGTAAAAGAAGAGAAATGAAATAAGAATTATAGTGATTTTAATATATTTGAAGCTCTGTTCTGGCTGCTTTAAATAGAGCACAGCAGCTAGGGTTATTTATGGAGCCTTACTTGGTGCTGTTCATTGTGTATGATACATATATTACCTCATTTAATCTTTACATCTCAAACCAACCCAGAGTTATTTATCTCCATTTTATAGTTGAAGACACTTGGGATTAAAAAAGATAAATAGCATAAAAAAAATACAAAAAATACCCCCCACAGGTATAGTAAGTGGTAAAGCAGAGATAAAAATCTATGTCTGTCTCATTCCAAAGCTAATGTCCTTCCCATCAATCTAATTGGTCTTGTAGAACCATTTAATATTGAAAAAACTTTTAGAAGGTATCTCTCCATAATTTGTTATCAGTAATAACATAAAATTCTGGAGGAACACAACAAAATAAAAATCCTTGAAGCAAACCATCTGAAAAAAAAGGGACCAGTGAGGGAAGAACTGGGGCACTAAAGAAAACCCAAAATTGCTACAAAATTTTCCAGTGCATTCGCTCAGTCTACACTGCCTATAAAAGTGTGAGGGACATAGTAAATGTTGAATTAATTCCTGTTAATTAAATAGACTTCACTTCTCTGATCTCATTTTCACTTGCCATACTTCACATCTTCCATACAATTAAATATAGTTCTGCATCTTCCGTGTAGAACCGTATTTTGCATATTATTCTGTTCTCATATCAGTAATGATTTTAAGAGAACTGACATGAATACCAACATCAACTTATATAAATGAAAAAAGTTCTGGAAATTATATTCTGGTTTGTATTTTTGGACCTTTGCCCATTTGGCTCTGTATTTCACTAGGTGAGTATCTCCTGGGGGTTATATCTCCCATCTACCTTTAGTCGCTGTGATAGAAATGAGCATAACTAGATACATGTTCACCTTAAATAGACACTGTGAAAATACTTTCCCTGGAAGAGTTTAACTTCAAATAATTTTATTCTATTGAAAATTGCTATGTGTAAAAGATTGTGCAGGATGCCTACAAGACTGCAAGGCAAGTTCAAACACCAGCCTCAGGCAACTGAACTGATGAAAGGAGGCACAGAAACTGGAAAAAGCTTAAAGAATAAAGTAAAAGTAAAGGAAGAGATTACAATAAACCTGTAACAAGGATCTTTAAGTTTTCTTGGTGGAACAGTACTGGTTAGATAAGGAAGTAGAGAAATTGTTTTTATAAGTTAGCAGGCACCATGAGCTTGCCATGGATTCTCAAGATTTCTTGGCAATGACTCTCTCCATCACTGAGCCAAACACATAAAATCACATACCTGTAGTCACTTCATCTGCATCCCACTGTTTCAGGGACTGTCTCAAAACTCATCCTTCTTGAGTTTTACCAGTGCAAGACTTAAGACATTAGCATGTCAGAAGTAGATGCATACTAAAGAGGTCTCCTAAACAATGGAATGCTTTAATGATCCAAATGGGAGAACTGGTTTCAGTAGGTTTCTTGGTAGCTTAAAATTCAGGGAGCAATATTGTGAGAGGAGAATGGTACGGATCAAAGGAACGCCAAAATACACAGTTTAGTCAGGCAGTATTGGTAAGAAATACTAGAGCATAGGCTGTGGAGCTAAACAAAGTGGAGATTAAATCTTGTCTCTAGCATTTACCAGCTACATAGCTTTGGGCAACATCAATAAATGAGCAAAAATCATGTGGTACACAGTTGGCAATTATATATTATAGCTACAGTTATTATGCCATGTGATTAGACAGTATCATTAAGATATGTGACAGTGTCTGGCAAGCAATTCTTGCTTAGTAAATGTTGGTTTAGTCAGAATCTGCCTTCCACAGAGCCAACTCATAAGAGCATCTCTGATGCCTGATTATGTAGAAAAAGAAATTACACATTTGTGTGACATAAAAGAGTCAGACTTTGTTCTTTTTCCTCTATGAAAGAAATTTGATTAAATCTTTCATAAGTTGCTCCACTTAGTGTTAAAATGATGGATTTTGTGTGTGTGTGTGTGTGTGTGTGTGTGTGTGTGTGAAAGCAAAGTCCAGGAAAAGATTAATAACAAGCCTCAACCACTAAACCCTCTTTACTATTTTAAAAAAGTATCAACAGAAGAAACTTAAAACATTAATTTTGCATAATGATATATTAAGCCAGGTGGAATGAAGGAAGACAGAGTATGTTTTTTCCTCCAGTTGTGACTTTACTAAATCAAGATAATTTGCATTTTTTAAAGACAGAGTAGTGCCCTGGAGTCATATTACTTTGTATGCCAATATGTGAAGAGAAGACTTGTATTTTTGGTACTGGGAACAGCTGATAAATCTTCCAAAAGTCTCTATATCTCTACTCAATCTATAAGATACCAAAGATGTGACAAAGGATAGAAATAACGCTCACCAGAAGGGAATTCTTTACCACATTATAGTAGATTCTTGAAGAATATTTCAAACCAGAATTATGTGAGAGAAGTGACCAGTTCAAATCAAATAAATAACTATATTGAGACTATTTTTTAAAAATCTTTATCTAAAGAGACATTTCTCTGTTATGCTTCTCAGGAGAATAAATGAGAGGTGAACAAACAATCAGGCAAAAGTGAAAACCAGACTCACAAGAGACAGCACTGAATTCTAACTAGAAAGCAAACTTCAAATACCTACTAGCTTGAATGGCAACAGATGGTTGTATAGTTGAAGGCTTTTAAAAACTATGAAACTCACTGAAGAGAATAAAAATTATCAAGGTTTTCATTTACGTAATTCTCTTACAGTTGAAGAGGAATATAGCTTCTTAAGGACTATGGGCCTTAAACCATTAAGTGTAGAAGACAGACTTGTCAGGTCTGCATCCATAAATTTCCTTAACACCATAGCCATTTAGCCACTTTACCCTTATCAGCACTGTAAGCATAGTAAAATATTAGTAGTAATAATCAATGCTCTAACACATCTTGTTAAAGACAAGATACCTAAATCTTAACCCTAAAGCTGCTCTTTCCTTGTCAGCCAGTTGGATGACATGAAATTCCTTAACACTTAAATCTTCCAACTCTTTCAAGAGTTCAAATTCTTCCTTTATTGTCTGAGGCTCCATTAATGGGACAATTCTAAGATTAGATGTAAAGATAACTACACTTGGGCTGTTACATTATGGGGCAGATACTAAATAAATATCGGGTAACTTTAGTTTGATGCTATTAGAGCTTTCATTTTTAGATTGGGGTTGAAGATTGTAGCATTTGAAAGAAGGCTGTAAATAACACCTGCAGTTCAATATAAGAGAGGAATGACCCTGACAAAGAAAAGGAGGCAGCACAGTTCCTATAGTTACAATGGAAGCCAAAGGGGATGAAACCACAAACAAACAACTTCATAATTTAACCTTAGACTGGCTGTCTTTGTTCTAGCATAAAGAGGAATATACACAAGATTGCTTAGGGCCTCTATGCCCCAAAGCTATGGTCATGAATGATGTACCTACATGTGTGTTAGTGTTTGCACATCTGTGTGTGTGTGTGTGTGTGTGTGTGTGTGTGTGTGTGAGGGGGGGGAGAGAGAGAGAGAGAAGAAGAAGGAGGAGGAGGAAGTGGAGGAGAAACTCATCACTCTATCAGGTTGGAAATAATCCCCTGTGTTACTTACTTTCAGCAAACTTCTACTTGTATTTAGAATCATGTATATTCGACCTTGACAGGATACCTGACTTCTTTGTCTTCAGAACCTTAAGGCTCACTATATTAATGAAACTTCCTCTGGAACCCCCAAATTCTTTGCAAATACCTAATTTTTTCTTATTACATTATTAGTATTTATATTTCTATCTTTCTCATTAGTCTCAACTCCTGAGAGGTAAGGATAATATCTATTTGTACCTTTTCATCCCTAAATTAGCTTAGTCCTTGACCCATGCAGATCCTTATTACTGAAATGTCAGAATGTCAGTAAATTAGTGAGTTTTCTGTTTAAGCTCTTTGGTTAGAGATTTTTGGTTGCAAGTAAACAAACCTGATTCTAGCTACTGGGAATAAATGATAACAAATTGAATTGGGGTAGCTCATAGAGTAAAAAAAAATATTTAATGGACTAAGTTTAAAAAGAGAAAGAGCCAGGGCAATCCTGGAAATCCAGATAGTATGCCAGTGCATGGTTTCATCATGGAGGTCTGTTAGATCTGTGCTGTCCAATACAGGAACTACTATGAAAATGTGGCTATTTAAATTTTAATTAATTAAAATTAAATAAAACTAAAAATTCAGTTATTAAGTTACCCTAGCCACACTTCATGTGCTCAGTAGTCTCATACGGATGATGGCTATTATATTAGCGCAGATGTATAATAATTCCATGATTGCAGAAATATCTACTGGATAACACTGTGCTAGAATGAATCAGCCTATTATGTGAATAAACTCCATTCACTTTTCCATCCTGTGTCATGCCACTGAATATTAAAATTCAGGAGTTTCTTTGGCTGAGACTGAGTTATGTATCAGTCATTTTACCAGGATCATACAGAATATATCAATAGAGAGCAGTACCCAGACTATACGTAATACGGAAGACATAACTTCCTTAAGGGGAATTATAGTTCTAATATTAGAAGAAGCAAGAGTATAATCTGGGCGGACAAAGAACAACAAACATATACTACATAGACTTGTTCTTACATGTTCATATATGCATTGTAATTTTAATTTGAGAAATGAGGACGGCATTACCAGATATCCTTCATTATCAGTCAACTAATTAGAACAGAAGGGGCAACCTCTTCAAAATATGTGTTCTCTAGATAAGCATCTGGGCTGGGGAATGTAGGACTGTTTGATGCCATGCCAGAAACCCCGACAGGTAGGGCAGAAACAGAAAATGCTGAGAAACCACTTGCTCCATATCTTTATGTCTAAATTACACTTTCCTTTAAGTCCACTCTGGTGATAAAAGAAATGAATATTCTTATCAAGTTTGGAAAGGTTAGCATTGCTGGCTTCAAAGGGTCATTTTTTATTATGCAGCAGTCTTCAGCTTCAGCAGGGAAGGGGGAGTGAAAAAGAGGTTTTTTGTCAGTACATAGCACCACCAATACTTTCATTTTCACTGCACAAACTGCCTTTGTTCAACATTTCTAGCTTGATTTACGATTGCAGATCATATCTCAGTTTCTTGTGGTCTGATGGTAATGTGTATACAGGAAAAATATCTAAACCTTAAATTGGTTGCAGCATGAATTTCACAGTCAACCTGCCAAGAACTTAGCACATCTCTCTCTGCCAAGGTTTGGACAAGAGAAAACAGTCATATACAGCATGAAAAGAAGAGTTAAAAAGGGAGGTTGCGATAATAATCAAGAGACTTGGGACTTTGGTTTTAGCTCTGAGCCTCAGATCCTCGTTGTGTAAAAGGAAAGAACTGGATTAAGTAATCTTCAGTGTCTTTTTGGCCCCTTAAAATTCTCTCATTTTGTTGTGCTAAAACATGACCATTGTGTCGGTGACCTCATCCCTCTTAACCATCATCCCTTAATATCTTCTGTCTGTTGGATTCATAGCACTGGACCACATTAGCTTGACACTTTTTGGTGCAATATTTTGCATTTTGTTTGATGTATTTTTCCTTCACCCTCTCCAGTATTAAGCCACGCCCTTATTATTTCCTTGCCTTTGGAACTTCTTTTTTCCAGGGCTAAAATCAGAAGCAGTTTGATGTGAAGAGCTCTCTCTTTTTTTTCTATACATAAACTAATTGAAAGGATTATTCTGAATGTCTCCAAGGAGACAAAAGAAAAGGAATTCAAAAAGAAGCAAGAGAGAGAAGAGAAAGTTTTCTCAGACGGGGGAAGTGGGAGAGGAGTGATTACTTGTCAATATACATGTTTACCACATTTTTTTAAGACAGGAATTTGACACATCGTAGCATAACTAAGGAGGCTAGAAATTTAGAAAGCAGTATTCCCACATTTGAAAACTATCACACAGAAACAAGGGTGCTAGAGAACCTGAGGGATCCATGTGGGCTCTGACAATAGCACCTGAGTGCCTGATAGAGCACCATTCCTCAAGGAGATCAGCAATCCACTAAAAAGCAAGTTAACCACATTGAACTTCTATCCTGAAAGGGACAGTGAGAGATTCATTTAGCTAGAATAGATATATATTCCACATAGGAATTTGCTTTTTCTACCAGCAGGTCTTCTATATGCACTACCATAAAAGGACTTACAGTGTTCAACTCACTGACACAGAATCTCATACAACATTGTGTCAAACCAAAGAACACACTTTACAGCAGAAGTGGTAGGCAGTGGGTACATATATCACTGTAAGATACAGGGTGCTGTCACAAATCTCACCAACCAGAAGCTACTAGCATTACATAGCAATAGGAAGTTTTGTTGACAGCAGAGCTGAGACCAACCAAAGATTAAATTCTGTGAAAATGGAGTGCATTCCTCAGGATTTATTGTATACTCTAAACGGTGGCCATCATATGATGTCATGTCCCCAGTAGGTAGAATATGTGGATCCAGGGACAATGAATTGGCCCACTTGGGAAATTGGTGCCTTTCCTACAAATCTGTTCATTGCTGGTTTAGAGCAAGTGTTAGATTTTAACACATGGCCGCTATCCAGGCTTTCAGGATCCATATTATGTCAAAGGACCAGCAGGCAGGAAAAGTCACTATTAGCAGGCAGAGCTTATTGCCCTGATTATGAGAAAAAAATTAGGCTGTTGTTGTGTCATGGGATAAGGAAATAATATATTTGAGACTCAGGCAATCCACTTAGGTCTCTCTAGAATATTACTTGTCCAATTTTGATGCTAAATAGACAAGTGTAACAGCCACAGACTGAGAAAAACTTGGTAATCAGAAGCTCAGATGCCTCAGAAAGACATTCTGGGTCATACCAGCAGGGATGCCACTGAGAACAGCAGAGGTTTCAGGGAGGTTGAAGGGAACATTGAATGGATAATAGAGGAAGGAAATGATGAATATTATTTGTGATCTTAAGAAAACCTTTGGTAGAAGGTTCTATATTTATCTCACTAACCTCCCTATTATAAGTTTTCATGGTAAAATAGGTATGCCAATATCCTGGAGCATCTGTTTCCAGATACATATGAAGAGCCAGATGTGATCAGAACAGGGTACCAGACACTGTGCTGCACCAGGAGACCCTCGCTTCAGTAATAAAAGCCTATTTTCCTGATTGCTGAGACATTTGCACTCTGATAGACCTTAGTAGCCATCCCTCTCCAGGAATTTCCCTCAGCTAAATGCTGTATCCACTTCTCAAGGGTAGCTTGCAGGTCTGGCCAATGTGGGGTGCTCAGGAGAATCCTGAACATTTATTCTATCTTTTGAGCTCCTAGTGGACAAAAGATGAATCTTTTGTCATGAATGTATCATAGCCGGACTTCTCTCTCTCTGCCCAATCCTGCTTCCTCCCCTTCCCTTGTGTGTACTAAACCCGAGACCATTCTTTAATATTTCTGCACATGAATCTCAGTTTCAGAATCTGTGTCCTAGGTGCCGAACCTCAACACCTTATGTAGAGAAATCATTTCTCCCTCATTAGAAATGACTTAGCATTTGATCTATAGCTCTTTTATGCTCATTCATCCATTCAATATTTACTGGAAAGCACTAAGTGCCAGGAATTATGATAAGCCTTAGTGAGTCTAAAACTATATAAAAGACAGACATGTTTATTCCCCACAAATATATGTTATAATCTCTGTGTTCTTATGCTAAGTACCTCTGGTCTAATATATTTGAAAGGCTTTTCATATTTTTGGCTAGTGTCAGTTTCAGTAAGTTCTTCAAAGATAGAAACTATAATATCATATCTACTTCATTTCTAGAATCACAAAAGACAAATCAAAAAAGCAAAGGGAATTAGTAAGTATTGTATAAACAAATATTTGCTAGATGGTTTTTAGTATATCACTTAATCTACTAAAAAAGTATGCTACAATATTTATTTTTCCTTTTTATACATGGTAAAACTAAGGCACAGAGTGGTAAATAACTTGCCAAAGCCAAAATGAAATGAAATAATGAAATGAAATGAAATAGTAAAATAAATAATAAAATATAAAATAAAATAAAATAAAATAAATAAAATAAAATAAAATAAAATAAATAAAAAAATGATGTCAGGTTGGGGATCCAGAGCTGTCTGGCTCTGCAATGCATGTTTTTTGCAATAAACTTCTCTGTACATTAATTAGTCAAAAGAGCATGCAAGAGAACTTAGCAAATGTCTGATGAATGGGGGGATAAATGAAACCATAAATGAAAGGGTAATTATTTGTAAGTTACCAAATTAGATGCTAAATCTCTTAGTTTGTGCTAAATATCTGTCTATGCTAGTTTTGGAGCTTTTTCTGTTAAAAAGTGGTTGACAATTTCTAGTCGTTTGCAGCCATTATGATGTGTATTTCATCAATGTTACAGGGTGGAAATAATGTCTATTCTATATTTGGCATTATGAACATTCAGCTCCAGGAGATAGGCCTAAAATTAGCATTAGAAAATCACTCCTGGACTCAGCAGAATGTATGAGGATTTCTGTTTTCAGGGGACACCATAGCCAGAGGAAAGCTTTCTCATGTAAAGAAATAGAAAACAGTCCAATGTTGAGGATAACTTAAGGACAAAAACGAAAAGTCAGGAAAAAAGGGCCCACATCTACTGGGCCACACAGAGACAGAGTAGGGTGCTTCTGAAAAGAAATCATTCATCTTCTCAATTCCCCACCCCAAGTGCTCATGTTATCCCACTTGAAGGTAAGGCAGGTTTACTAAAGATTTTTACCAACAATTTAATGCACAAAGGAATATAAGGTCCGAACTCCCTGGTCATATTTGCAGATGATGATTTGTAAACAAGTCCTTAAATGGATTTCACTAACAGTCTCCTTCTTCATGGTCTCTATGGCCCAGATAAGACATAAACAAACAAACAAACAAACAAACAAACAAACAAAAAACAGGCATCATTTCTTATATCTCAGAATAAACAAACTACTTCTAGGACAGATCTGAAAATATGTATTTCATTCTAGAATAAGATAGTTATGCATCCTCAGCCCTCCTGAGAAGTTTTACAGTAGAAAAGCTTTACTTTATAACATTTTCATTATCTTCTATTTATTTTAATTATTTTGATTTTGCTTCATTACATCCATTATGGTGGCTGTCTTTGTCTATTATGATTGTTATCTTACTCAATGTTCCTAAAGACTAATAAAGAGCTCATCTCCATTATATATGCCCCAAAAGTAAATCCACTTAAAAATGAGTTTTAACAAGCCATCCTATCCCAACTAATAGTTATCTCTTCTTTTTACCAAGAAAGATGTACTAGAGAAAATCAGGATAGGATATTAAAATGAGATGTTTCTTATTTCCTGCTCTAGAGGACTGCTCAAAGTACATTTTGGAAATGTGCCCTCATTAGGAAAAGTGGCAGTTAGCCATGCTGATGAAAGTCCTTTAGCCTTCACTCTCTTTGACACGTGCTAATGCCTGAAACCATGATTTTAATACTCTGTCAGCTCAGTGCCCTCTGCTTCCAAGGTTCCCTATAAAAAATTAACACAATTCAAGTGTGTAGTAGTTTACTCTATTACTCTTTTGCTGGCTATCTTTAAAAAACACCCAAATAAATATTTTAGTTAAAGAAATCACAAAAACCAATGACAAATCATTTCTATTCTCTTATTTCTCCAATATGTAATGGAACAAGAAAGGAAGTGCTGAAAGGAAATTCAAAACTAACTGCCTAGTGGGTCAGGCACTTGACATACGTTATACCTTTCATACTCATAGTAACTATTAAATCCATTTTACAAGTGAGGAATCTGAGGTTCCAAAGGTTAAGTCACTTGTTATGGCACATAACTAGTATGATTATTACAATGGGCTTTTCACAATCTTTGCTGCCTAAAATTCAGGAAAATAGAACTCTTTATGGACTTTCCAGCAAATTGAATGTGGGGACTAAGGAGAGGAAGACATTAAAAAAAAAAAGATTCAGGGCACTATTTCCCAAGGCCCTATATTATAAAGATGTTAGTGGATGTCATGCACACACATAAGAATGGGTGTCTTCAAGAAAGTTGGGACTTTTATCAGGATTCCTTGGGCTTTAAATGCTAACATAACTGTGACTCTCTATGAAAGTGAAGATATGTAAAGTTTTAAACCTATGTAACCTTGGCCCATAGAGCATCTCAAAGGCTCAGTCTTAATAGTTCTCACTTTGAGAACTCTAATTCTGAGTTGCCCAGAAATTGTGCTTATTAAAAAGTTTACATGTACTGTACACTGGAAATTAATAATAAAATAAAATTTAAAATATTAAATGTGAAAACAACTTAGTTCTAGCTTATATCTCAACATATTATACATTATTGTTGTTTATGCCATTAAAGTTTATTTATTCTTTTTAAAAAGTAAACAAAGAACATATTTCACATGTAAGCTTTGAGTAAATGGTAAACATTTTCTTTAAAACAAAAAATGAGTTTTTTCCTGAAGTTTTATTAATTTTTCAAGTTTGATTTTTAACAACTGTAATCATAATTAGGAAGTTTGCAAATGTTCTAATTCTCTCTTTCTTAGCTCACCTGAAGCTAAGTATAACTGTATAATTTACTTTGACCAGTGGCATGGAGACATGAGTATTGTGTGTCACTCAAGGCAGAAGCTTTCAAATCTGTATGGGCTTTCTTATGTTCTCTTTCCCTCTGTGATGATGACCATGTACCAGGTCAGTGCTCTTCTGTTGGCCTGGTGTCCCAAATTGAAGAAAAGAGAGCAGTGCTCCAGCCAGCACTCGATGGACAAGTGCAACATAGATGAATAGATATTGACAGATAAATAGATAAACATTTTTTGTTAGTCACTGAAATTTATTCTATCCCAACTAATATAATGACTTAGGTAGCATAAAGAAGTGTGTACAACACCACACAATGTCAAGTTCTCATTTGTTACCTGACAACTTGATAAAGATTTGTGAAATTCATTCAATTACTTCAGAATCTCTGTTTAGGAAAATAATAAGTGCCTTTCTTGCAGAATTGTTCTCAGGATAAAATGAAGATATCCAAAAGTGTGATTTGTAAGCTATAAAACACATTACACATAAAAGCTATTATTCTTTTTTAAGTTTTAGAAACAACAAATCTATAAATGACAATTAATGGCCTACTGTATTTATATATAACTGTGGTTTCTATAATTTTACTACTAATTGCCAGAGAACATAATTTTTACCCCACATAGTTTACCTATATTCAATTCAAAGCTAAATAAGAATTAATTATATTTAGTTACCTTCAATTATAACACTGAAGATAACTAAACACTTTTTAATCTTATCTAGCTATTATAAATTAGAAAGGCACAAATGATCATAAAAAGAATTTGTATGTTACAAATACATCTTTATGTTTATTCTGAGTTAAACTGAGTTTCCTAATTCTTGCTATACACTGATGGTGGCTCAATTACCCCTAAATGCTGTGTTTACTAAGAAACAAATTACTTATCAAGGTTAGAAACAAGAATTGGTAGGAGGAAGAAAAATCACGCAGGAAAACCAAAATTCCACCTAGTCCACAATTTACTGAAGTGGAAGAATAGTCTCTAATGATGAAGACACCTATTTCTACCGAGAAAGCTTTACTATTAGAAAGAACCAATACCCTGTTCCCTTCAGGACTGGCTTCTTTCTGCTCTCTCCATCACTTCTCTGGCCCAATGATGATGAAAGGTCTGAAAATCAAGCATGTTGGAGGGTTATTAAAGGAACTGAAACCGTGGGTTGGGGCAGACTTAGGCAAGTCTCATGGCTGGAGGACAGAACAAAAACCAAGGAAGGTTAGAAATGGTAGCTGACAAGATGAATAAAAAATTCCATTCAACTAGAACTTGCTGAAATGGAATGAGCTGTGCTTTCCCTTTGCTCCAGAAATGTTGCTTTTTCCAGGCTCCCATTATTTGAGGTAATGCTACTCAAGGTGATTTCTGCCAAGAGTTAAGAGCTTTTACTATATTGAAAGTTTCATGCTGCTTTCTTCATAGAGAAAGTCTTGATACATAAAGTCTCTAGCTTATTCATGAAAAAATGTCAGCTGACCTAAACAGTATGCTTAGTGGCCTAGTATATTTTCATTTTGGTGAAAGCTGTCTATCTTGCAAAGGGCCTAAATCAAACAGGAGCTATCTGTGGACCACACTTTTATCTTGTTCTGTGTTCCTTTCCTTCCCCCTACTCACAACCTCAAGTATGCAATCTTCTAAGTCTTTTTGCCCTACTCTTATAAGCAAAGTAATTACATACATTCAAGATATTATAAACAGCTCTAATATTAAATGTTGAATCTCCTATTCCGCAAGGTATGTGTTCTTCCGCAAATAATAAAGTGTCAAAAGAGGCACACTAATTTTTTCCTGAAAGAATGGCATAAATGAGCTATCCTTTTGCCTTCTCATTAAAAAATATTAGAAAAGCATGAATACTATATTCATTTTGTCATTTTATCAGTGAAGAAAATATTGTCAAAGAAATAAATGTCTAAGCATGTCAATTCACACCATCAGCAGTGGGACAGTGCCCATTGTTAGGGTACTGGGACCCTTCCTGATTTCCCTAAAATCTTGACATATAGGGCAGTTCCTTACTCCATTCTTGAATACAGTAGCCCTATTAAAATTTTAACTTAAATGTATGCCTCTAATCCATGAGGATTGAGGCTATCAGGCATATAGCTGAACCACTTCTCTCCGCCAGGGAGGTGGCCAGAACTGGCCCATAGGCAGTAATTGTTACACAACCCTCCCGCCAACATTCCTCTGATCCCTTCTTTGAACTTGAATAAAGGCATCAGAATCCATTATTATGAATAGGATAACAGAATGTTATTTCCAGAAGCAGGATCTTTTCTTAGATCTAAAGTTATGCACAGACTCTACATATCCACCCTACCCTTCCCTCCCCCCCACAAAAAAGGGAGGGGAAGTATTTCTTCTAGGTCTGAGAAACATGCATTCATGGAGAAGAAAATGGTATTATAAGTCTCATAACCTTATGTATATTGCCTTTAAAATTTCTTTGATAGAGGCCTTAAAATGTGACAGATATATCAGTCTGATTAAACTTGCAAAGAATGCAGAATCTTAGAGTTAATTGTGCAAATTGCCTACTAATAAAATTTAACATCTGAATATATCTAAAGAAAAAGACTTTTTGGCTAATGCCATTTTGTCCTCATTTCCAGCCATTATTGGGCTCCCAAGGAGCTCCAGCCATTGCAAAGCACTGGAGAAAGATTAGAAAGTGAGAGTAATGGAGAAGTCAGCATGTTTCTTTTGCTCAGTTTGCCTTCTGCAGTATCTTTCTGCAGTGTTTATTTCCCTTCCATAGCTCTTTGAGAGACAGTCCCACCCTCTGTGACTCATCTCCCATGAGACAAACTTCACTCTAATTGAACTTCTGGCAATTACAAAATGGCCCTTGCTTCCAGAATTTGGAAAAAGTATAGTAGACCTAGCATGGTAGCTGCTTCCTCCCAGTGCTATCTCAGTGATATCTCCTTTGGGTTCTCCATTCTGTGGTCATCTATGTAATCAATTAACTGTTTTAGATTGCCTTCTATTAAAATATATGGAGTGATTTTAATATCCTGACTGAACTTTGAGGGATATAGAGAATGTTAATAAAAAAAATCATCCTTGAAAGTTAGAAAGATTGGCATAGAACAAATCCACATTAGAGTGACCATTTAGGCAAATATATAAACATATAGGAATGTGACCTCTTTTATCCTAATGTTAGCTTTGTCTGTGGAGAAATAGGTAAAGCAGAAATTTATATTCTCCATGTCTAGATTAACTAATGGTTTTAAAGCTATCTTCAGATTGTAATTTTGAAATTCATGTAGATTTGCCTCTGTAAGGGAAGTGTACTAACTAGTGAATATGAGTGTCCTATTCTGATTATGTTTTATTTTCATTAAAAAATATCCTACAATAATCAATATATAAAAACAACCTAACGGTCTATCAATGGATGAATGGATAAAGAAATTGTGCTATGTAGAGGTGTATATATTACATACATATTCCATTATGCATATATATGTATATATATCTCTTTATACTCACAATGGATTATTATTTAGCCATAAAAAAGAATAAAATTTTGCCATTTGTGATAACATGGATGGACTATGAGGGTATTATGCTAAATGAAATAAGTCAGAGAAAGACCAAAGCTGTATGATCTTTCTTATAGGTGGAATGAAAAATAAATTAAATACATACATACATACATACATACATACATACATACATACATACACACACATACATACTGAGCTCATAAAAACATTCTTCAGGTTTCAACCATAATAATGTGAAAGACTGATAAATATGAGACTACCTATGAGAGTTTGATCCTCCTCTTCATTTACTATGTATAGTAACATGGAACTTCATGAAATTATAAGCAGATCTACATCTGGAATAGAGTATATGGTGACACAGAGAGAAACTGATCAAGATAGAAGGCTGGAGATGTTGCAGGGGTCAAAATATGGGTGGCCTAACATTCCAAGCTAGTAAACTTTTGTCTTTTGCATTTAGGCAATCAGATACCATTAGAAGTTTATAAATTAAGCAGCAACATAATCAGAATTTTTTATGTTAAAAAAGGTGGCTTTAATGTCTATGTAGGAATTGGACTGAGTGAAGAGTGATAAGGAACAACATAATATGCATTCAATAAATTTTAAAAATATACAAAGCTCTTATTCCTTTTAGGACACTTATGATTTCAAGCAACTGACAGTCAATGAGGGACCTCAAAAGGTTAAAGAGTAGAAATTTTGCCTCCCCAGCATCATCCTGTAGTACTAAATTTCAAGCCCCTTCCCCTCTTCTTCATTGTATCTTCCATTAAAATTAGACCCACTTTCATTTCTCTGAAGCAAAAACAAATTATAATCTAGTTTTTCCAGGCATATGAAAGAGAATAAATCCAACCAGACACACCCAGCAGCACTTGGGCATAAATCCGTTAAGCACATGGAGAGGACAGCAGCAGAGAGTGGACAAAGTGATGTTGAAAAAGGCAATGAAAGAAGGAAGCTGCTTATTTCAAGATTAAGAATGACTAGTAAGAGGTTAATGTGAGTTTCTCATAGGGATGATGTGAGTTCCTCATAGGCAAGGGCATTTGCATCCCTAGTTATGTCCATGGTATCTGGCACATAGCAATGTTTCAGTAAATATTGGAAGGAAGGAAAGAATGAAATAAGAAACGAATAAGAAAATGGCCAGAAATATAGAAAAGAAAAGGAAAGAAAGAAAGAAAGAAAGAAAGAAAGAAAGAAAGAAAGAAAGAAAGAAAGAAACAGACAGACAGACAGACAGACAAAGAGGGAGAGAGAGAGAGAGAAGAAAAGTAAAGGAACAAAAGAAGGAAAATAGCAGGGAATTAGGGAGGAATGAAAGGAAGTAAAACCAAAGGAAAATTTCATTGGGGGGATTTACAATTATTCTAGCAAAATTACATTAATAAAATTTATAAATGGACAAATTCAGAAAACTAAAAGATCTAAAGAGGCTTCATTTTACCTTTAAAATCATGATTAAAATCAGATTGCTTTTTGCACGTCTAAGGTTTCCATGATGAACATAGATGTTGACATTTCAACCCTCCAGGGAAATTCAGGAAACCAGTAATTGTTCACTCAGCTGTGACACCAATGACAAAGATCTAAAAAGACTAGAACATTTGGTGAAGAAAAAAAAATCACTGGATTCATGAATACTTTGATGTGATCAACAGTATTTTCTGATATTCAGAGAGCACATGTCAGAAAGATGGGCAAGATCAACTCTCAAGAGGCTGAAGACATCAGCTTTAGAACTTTCTGGTCACTTCACCTTGGCCTGCCTTGGCTGCTTGTTAATGATACCCAAGGGATATATACATTAAAGTTGGTAGAAGCATAATTTTTACAGTGTATGTATGTGTTAGAGAAAATATCAAACTAAAACACTTCCTCTTTATTTTAGTTTGCTGTATCAGTAGCAGAAGCCTCATTTAGCTGCCTGAAGTGTGATTTTAGTTTTGTTTGTATTTCTAATGAGCTTGGGGCCTTTGTAAAGAAAGTTAAAAGCATTTGAGTAAATGTTCTGAAATGTTATTGTCATTTTAAAATTCTTCGCATTGGGAAATCTGAGTTGTACAATGTCAACTTGAAAAGGGCTAAATTTACAGCTCTTAAGACATCCAGTACAGTCTCTTTACTAATCTACAACTGTATTGTATCAAGCTCATTAACCTGTAGACAGTTTTAAAGCCTTTTGCAACCCCCTCCCTCCCATTTACAGTATTGAATGTGTTAGGTACTGAATGCTCTGATCTTTCATGTCTGTCCACTTTGTGAAATTTATTTTAGAGGTGAACTGTGTTGTATATAGTCCTCTCTAAAAATAAACTTGATGTAGCCAATTCTTATTTTTCTTTATGTTTCAATCCCATTTAACATAGGGAGCAATTCATTGTAGTGTTTAAGAACATAAACTATACAGTTGGGTAGCTTACACTTGAATTCCAAATTTGCCACTACCAAGCTTAACAATGTTGGTTAAGTTACTAAGTATATCTGTACCTTAGTTCTCTCAACAGTAAGATGATAATAGTAATACTATCTACATAACTTCAAGTATCATTGGGTACATTAAGTGAGTTAACTCATGGAAATCTCTTAAAACAATGTGTGACGCATAGTAAGCACTCATGAAACATCAGGCGTAATAACAATACTTATCATTATTAATGCTCATTACCATATTGCCAATCCTTAGCTGCTATCGTCCCTACCTTCCCATACCTAAGTTATCTGTTTGCTTCCAAAGTTTCTTGACTCTCCCTCAGCTTCATCCTAATTTATCTGACATGTCCAAATTTTGTTATATTTCAATGCAGTACACATACATATATGTGTTCTTTCTTCCCCCTCATGCACATACAAAACTTTACAAAACAATATTTACCTTTAATTCATATAAGATAATTGACATTTCTATTCTATTCTATTCTATTCTATTCTATTCTATTCTATTCTATTCTATTCTATTCTATTCTATTCTCTATTCTATTCTATTCTATTCTATTCTATTCTAGACTATTTAAAAAATAAATGATTGTCGTGATCCATTAAATTAATTCCATAACCTAAAAAACAATCATGGCACATGTTTGAAAAATAATTTTTTAGAGAAGCGTTCCCTAACCTTTTTGGGACCAGGGACCAGTGTTCCTATGAGAATCTAATGTCTGATAATCTGAGCTGGAGCTGAGGTGATGATGCTAGCACCAGGGAGCAGCTACAAACACAGATGAAGCTTCACTTGTTCACCCACCACTCATCTCCTGCTGTGTAGCCCAGTCCCTAATAGTCCATGGACCGTTACCGGTCCACAGCCCAGGTGTTGGGGACCCCTGTTCAACAACACTAATCATCAGAGAATTGCAAATCAAAATCATGATACTATACCACCTCACACCAATCAGAATGGTTATTTTCAAAAAGTTGACAAATAACATGCACTGGCAAAGATGTGGAGAAAAGAGAACACTTGTGCATTGTTGGTAGAACTGTTAATTGGTACAGTCACTATGGAAAATAGTATGGAGATTCCTCAAAGAACTAAACGTAGATCTACTATACAACCCAGAAATTTCACTTCTGGATATTTATCCAAAGAAAACAAAAACACTAATTCAAAAATATATGTGCATCCCTATGTTCATTGCAACATTATTTGCAGTAGCCAAGATATGGAAGCAACCTAGGTATCTATCAACAGATGAATGGATAAAGATTTTGTGTGTGTGTGTGTGTGTGTGTGTGTGTCTCATACAAAGGGATATTATTCAGCAATAAATAAGAATTTTGCCATTTGCAACAATATGGCTGGACATAGTGGGTATTATGCTAAGTGAAATAAGTCAGACAAAGACAAATACCCTATAGTTTCGCTTATTTGTGGAATGTAAAAAAAATAAAGCAAAACACACAAAAAAACAGATCAAACTGATGGTTGCCATAGGGTGTGTGTGTGTGTGTGGCGGGGGGTAGATGAAAAAAGTGAAGAGGAATATAGTTAATAATATTGTGATAAGTTTGCCTGGTGACAGATAATTATTAGACTTAGTGTTGTGAACATATTGTAAGGTATATAAATGTCACATCACTATATTGTACACCTGAAATGAATGTAATATTATCTACCAACTAAACTTAAGTTAAATATATATGTGTGTATTTATAGACACACACACACACACAATCACTGCATCTATAGGCTAAAGTTAAGAATTAAGTAGTCAATTCTATTTAGGAAATAAGCTAATGAGTTATTATTTGTTTCCATGACAGTCAAAAAGGGATTTTTTGAATTTTGTCACCAATATAGGTTAACAATCTTTTGTGTGTGTGTGTGTGTGTGTGTGTGCATCTTTGGCAGCCTCGAGAAGTCTGTGGACCCCATCCAGGATAATGTTTTTAAATACATACAATTAAACAATGGAATTAAAAATAAGCCAATTATATTAAAATACTGACCTATTTATGGGGCCCTTGAAGGTCCATGGAACCCAGGTTAACAGCTATATAGCTACAGCAAAATACATACACAGGCACACATTTATTTTCCTATCCTGCTCAAGCACTTTATTAAAGAGATAAATAAAAGAACTTACCCTTCAATAAATCATATGTAGTCTACTAAAATTTAAACTAATAAAAGTATTTTTTATTTTCCTTTTTTCTTTTTCTGATGTTAGGGTCATATGCTCAGGTTTAAAGGTAAAACCATATTTCTGCAGAATGCAACCCACTAATAGCACTACAAAACTAATAGTTATTTTGATAAATCTATTTATTATAATGTCAATATAAAATGATATTTAAACATGTACACTTTGTGTTTTTCCTATAGTACAGAAGACTTCTTTAAATAAGATATTTAAATAAATCTAAAGAGGGGAAGGAAGGAAGGAAGGAAGGAAGGAAAGAAGGAAGGAAGGAAGGAAGGAAGCTAGTTAGCTAGCTAACTGTCCTGGCTCTCAAAACTGAAAGAGGATATGGGCTTGGACTGAGCTGTAAGACACAATTAGGATTGCAATTGAAAGTACACCTGAATTAAGTTGAAATATATACTACTATTATTAGTTATTAGTGACTCAGGAAAATCCAGGATATTTGAAACTTTCTAAATTTGTCTTTTGGTTTTATATGTTCACATAAGCCTTTTTACCCTCATTCATGTTATTTTTATTTTATCTTTATATTATTTTGATCTTTTACTGCTAGAAAATTTTATAATATGATTACTTGTATATTGAGGTCATCTTATTTCTAAGATATCAAGTCAATCATAAATCTTGCTCAAATGAAATTCTCTCTACACCTGAGGAATCTTTCCTATGTGATCAGTCTTGCTAGCTTGCTGGAAACACATGAGTGACAGACAGTTCTGAGAGACAGTAGAACTGAGATAAACAGAAACATATTTGAAAACATAAAAAATAATAAATATATAAAACACATGCAACTGCAGCTTCTAGTCACTGGAATGCAACACATTTATTTCCATGATAGTTCTAAGGGGTGTTAGATAATCTAAAAGCACAAGTTTATTTCAGAATGAGAAAAATGAACCAAATAATTCTACTTCCATATTTGCAGTCAATTACATGAAATATTCAAGCAGGAAATTACCACAGGACCTAAATCATACACAGATAATTTAGATTGTAAAGTTTTGGCAGAATCATGACAAGCACTGTTTTTATTTGTGAAACAATTAAGAAATGTAACATGTGTTTTGGAGACTACACCAAGAGTGTTTTATATTAAAGCCTGTCATAATCCCACATTCCTAGAAGATATTCCCCATGTACAGGCTCAGCCTCTGACATTCTACTGAGAGCTAGTTATTAGCAGGTTAGAGGGGATGCCTTAATTTGCATAAAGACATCTAACAGAGTTTTAAATGTGAGGTGGCATTACAGTAGTAATTTCTGATACTAATCACAAAAAGAGAAAACAGTTTATTTTAAACATGAGACTAACTGATTGACGTCCATTTATGAAATTGACTCACTGAGTACCTAATATCCAGCTGCCATTCTATTTGGTGCTTTAGAGAAGAAAGGTGAGACAAAACAGCCCTTACCACAAAGAAGCCCCACCACACTCAAGAAGAGTGATATATATGTTTTAAGTGAGTATTATATAAAATCATATGGTATATAGCAGCTAGCATTGCAAATTACATTATAATTAAATGTCATAGTTCTAAAAATTCATCACGGGTTTTTTTAAACTACTTGCATTATGTTTAAATCTTTCATTTTATAATTTTTTCAGTATCTTTTTAACTATCACATAAGGTGGAAGAAAGAATAGGAACATAAGTTCAGTTGTCTTCATGACAAATATTAGGCTTAAAGTAAAGCAATTATCTACATAGTTACAAGGTTTTAATTGAAAGGCATACAGACATCGAGGTCATTGAAGCTTCTTCATGTCGTACTGCGTTGTGGTTAATTAGACTGCAAATTGTGAGGAGGTTGGTTTTGTAACCATGAAGAGGTGTACAAAATTAAGCCTTATAATTCACAATGATGAAATTATCTACTAAATATTTATTGATAGTTTGTTCTAAATACTTGAGATATAAAGGTGAATTAAATACAGAGGTCACAATGTAAGATATAAATATATACATTAGTGCAAAATAAGGATTATAGTAAATATGTTCTACTATTTTGGGAGCCACAGAAAAGTACGACCAACCCTTCTGGGGTACAGGGTGGACAGAAAAATAGTCAGGGGAAATTGCACTGATGTGGTAGTGTTTGAGGTAAATTCTAAAGGGTAATTTAGACTCTGAATTCTGGAGATACAGAGTAGAAATGGTATAACGGGATATGATGTTTCAGCTCCAGAATGTAAAGTGTTTGAGAATATTGTTCTCATCCTTACAAGAGAAAGAGTTAGAAAAATGAAAATTAATGACTTTCCTTGGACCCATCAGAGATCTGAGGACTTGGGGAAAACTGCCATCCCCAAATCTGAAAAGACAAGAGCATCTAGAGAGTCAGAGCCGAGATCTGCTTACCTGGAGAAGAAACCACTGGAGCCATAATTTAGTAGCAACACTTACATGGTAATTTTCATGAATTGTTGGAGGCTGGCTTTAGAGCGACAGTCTCGGTGCTGTAATCTTGGTGGGGAGAGGGGAGCTCACAGTTTTGTGGGCATTGCCTCCAGGAGTCCTACTAGGTTCTCACAGCGAAGATTTGAAAATATTCCCTTGTGGTTCTGGCTGGGGAAGAAGAGGACAATATTTGTGAAATAAGCACAGAATCTCCTCCATAACCAAAGCCTACTCTCTAGGAGAAAAGGTTTGACTGGAGCTTTAGATGGGCTGAGAGGAGGGGCTTTCTTCTAATTCAGTCTCTTCCAGCCTCTTATCTCAACTAAGAAAAAACATGGTAACAGGGATTGGGGCTTCAAGGAAATAGATTTATTACTAATGAAATTAATAGAATGTTGCTACCAAGGAAAGGAGTAGGGAATGGGAGAAAAGAAAAGCTATACCTCTTGAAAAACCCTTGTGCAAGTCACAGGCCCTTTAACCCAACAAAACTCAGATATATAACAAGAAGAGTATAGGATATTTTCCCTCTCCAACACTTTATACCACATCATCAGAGACTCAATGTAGTAACAGTGGATTACAGCTGGAAGAGTTGTTAGGCACAGAATTTCTCTGAGGAGGAATACTTAGTGAAGCTCAGTCAAGAGGAGATAAAACCATGGACATAAGAGAAGTCTAGCTCCTGTGCCTACAGCATTCATTAAGTACAATAAGTTCTCAATGTTGTCATTGCGTTGAGTGACTTTAAGCAAAAAGACATATAAAAAAAAATTTTACCATCACTAAAATGAACAAGAGTTAACTTCTTATGGCATCTCATCAACATTGTAATGAAAAAGGCCCAATTCCTAGCCAGATCAACACAAATCTTTACACCAAAGGCCCATTTATATCAGCTCCTACTATCTGATAAAACATGTCTGGGTTTTATCAAAAAAGTTACAAGGCATGCCAAAAGGCCAGAAAAACAAAGTCTTAATAAATAAAGGAATCATTAGAACTAGAAACATGTGACTTAGATATTGGAATTATCAGAGAATTTAAAATAACTATTAGTAAAATATTCAAGGATCTAACAGAAAAAGTAGACAACATACAAGAACAGATGGGTAATGTAAGAAAAATCAAAAGAAAATGCCAGAAATATAAACACTGTAACAAATATGAAGAATGCCTTTGATATGCTCATCAGTAACCTTGAATATAGGTCACTAGAAACTTCCCTGATCAAAATGCAAAGAGAAAGTATCCAAAAACTCTGAGATAATATCAAAAGTATAACATACATAACTGGAATGCCAGAAAGAGAATAAAAAAGTTAGGAGAAAAATATTTGAGGTAATAATGAACGAGAATTTTTCAAAATTAAAGATAGACACCAATCCACAGATCAAGAAGCTGAAAAAAATTTAAAGCGAAAAAAAAAAAAAAGTCACTTGGGCATATCCCATATAAATTGCAGAAAAACAAAGACAAACAGAAAATTGTGAAAGATGGAAGGTATGGGGCACCTTGTATATAGAGGAACAAATATAACAAGCACAGTAGCTATTTGATCAGCAAGAAAAGAGCGTTTAAAGAAAAAAACTTCACCAAACTAGAATTATATATCCAGTGAAATTATCCTTTAAAAATGAAAAAATCAAGACTTTCTCACATACTAAAGAATCTTTATTGACTGCAGACCTGCCCTGAAAGAAATGTTAAAAGTAGGTCCTCAGACCAAAGAAAAATAATATAGATTAGAAAGTTGAATATACATAAAATGAGGGGTAAGTTGAAGATACAAGATGCCAGTCCTTTAGACGCTGAACTTGCCCGCCTTGAGACAACTGAGGGTTGAATTAACAACTTATAAACAATGAACGAGAGGAAGAGACTGAACAGAGAAAGCTGGAACCTGCAGAAGCCCTCTGAGGAGCTACTGAAACCTGAGCCTGAGGAGCCTGTACATTTCATCGTTTGTCCCCTCCACCTCAACAGGACCGGAGGGAGCTCTATTCTTGTGCCTTGGCCTGTGTGCAAGGTCACTGTGCTCACATTGATGGGAACTTTTTGCCTCTGAAGAATCAAGCAAGCAAGCAGAACAACAGGGCATCACCTCGCACACCTGGCCCAGCATGCTACTGCCCCAGGCATCCGAATGCCTGCCTGGCTCCACCTGGTTTCCAAAAATTACCTGGCACATAAAATTTACACAGTGGTCTCTTCTACACGAGACAACTTTCAGCACAACAAACGAGAGACTCTATAGAGAAGGCTGGGGAGCTGCAATGGGTCTCCAGATAACAACAGCAGAGACCCTGTGTCTTAGGGGTCCCATTGGTTACAAAGCCCTCCTCCTCCATAGCATAGGCAGGGCTTTTAGTCAGGGGCTCTTATCTACTACAAGGTTGCTGCATCGCATTCCCAGACACATTGCAGGAGCGCATTGTGGCCCAGAACAAAGGGAGTAAGCAGGATCAACAGGTCATTACTACCTGCACCTGGCCTCCTGACCCGAGCCACGGCCACCTGGGTGGGTCGTGCATTAGGCACCCACTCACCCACTGCAGGCCTGCCAAAACTGCCCAGCACACACAGCCTACATAGAGGCCTCTTCTACGTAAGGCCACTTTTTTGGGAACTGGAAGAGATGGCTATTTTGTCTACTTCATAAGAACAAAATAAAATAAAATAAAATAAAAAGACTAAAGAATATCTCAAAGGGAAAAGAATAATTCCTAGGGGAAAAAAACTATAAGAAAACTGAGGTAAGTAATTTGCCTGATCAAGAATTCAAAGAAATGGTCATAAGGACCCTCACCACACTTGTGAGTGAAATAGAGGAACTTAGGAAAAATTCCAACAAAAAGAAAGTGTAATAGAGAAACATCCTTCTATTGCCTATGGATTGTCACTATTTGAAATTTCTGCATCATCTTTAGTTCATCGTGTCCTAAACTGAATTAAATTCTCACCTTTGTTTGTATTAGTGATGATCCACCTCATCTACTGATGCCTTCCTCCAATTTACAGTTTTTTACAGATATGTTTCTACTATTCAACTTAGTTTATACAGCAGAAGCCAAAATGCTTCACAGAAAAAAACTATCTGCTTATTATGCATTTAATTTAAAAAATGAATTTATATTTTCTCTCCTTTGCATTTGATTAATGACTAATTGAGTTGTGAGGGGAATTATTGTGGGTGAGGCAGAATCATGTGAGAAGAGCAAATTCTTTGTCCAACATTTATTTTTTAAGAATCAAAAAGATTCTTACAGTAATGAACTTAAAAATTTATAGTTTTGCTTTGATTTATTATGACACTAAACATGAGCAAAATCAAATTGTAAAGATTTTGTAGAAATGTTTACTACTTTGGTTTCAATTGGGATTCTTTTGCTTATTTGTTTAGATAAACAATCTATAAATCTTCAATTATCAACTTGAAATGCTGTATGTAGATTGAACTATCAAGCATGCAACTCTCACCCTTTTTATCAATAACATTTTTAGACCTAAAGTATTTTATCTGAAAAATAGTACTGCGAATCTTGCCTGGAATCCTTGAAAACTGATTGAAGCTCTATTTATGTAACTCATGGTGTACTCAAAGAACATGGGCTTGTACAGACACAGCCTTGGAAAAATTCTTTTAATTTAGAGTTATCACACCTACAAATGAATTTCTTCATGGTTAAATTTATATTATGGTATCACTAACACATGGTTTGCTATTTTGCTAAATAGTCAACTTTTGAGTGCGTGTAGGATAGATAGATTAGAATTTTGTTTAATAGTGAATATAGTTGTTTGAATAATATTTTCAATCCTTTTACTAAGAAATTGGTGATACATTTAGCTGCATCATGTCTAAAGAAATGTTTCTGTCATGGCCCTGTTTGTATCATTTTTTGAAGTCCTGACCTGATACCATCTCAAGAAAGTTCTCTGAGTTTCACCCTGTTACAGGTTAAGTTGAAAGAGACGTTGCAGATGGTATTTGGTCTCCTTCTGCAGTTTCTCAGTAGTAGGCTCTACCTACTATTTTACCTTACTTTTTTATTTATGGGTGTGTTAGATGCTAGAAGTTCAGAAATTTTCTCTCTTCCAGTATACATTCAGTGAAAGGCCATGACTGCCCTAGAAAATCATTGATCTGTGCTATTCAGACATTCTGGGTTATAGATCACTTTTTTGGGTCGGGGAAGAAAGGATGACTTCTAGGTTGAGTGTCCTGAAAACACAAAACATTACATTAGTGTTCCCTACAGGTTTACTAGTAAATTATCGGGGTTTGCTAATTACCTGATTCATTTCAAGGTGTACATATGAGATGACATCTACAGAGATTTGTGAGCTTTTCAAAGCAGAGAGCCAAATTATATCAATATTTGCAAGTGCTATAAAAATGAAAAAGAGTGAAAGTAAGATCTAAGGTCTTGAATACCTGTACCAAAATTCATTCCTTTTTCACACTCAGGTTTTTTCTCCATCCCTATATCCACTCTCCTTTTCTGTTCCGGTGTCTCTTTTTAAAACCTCAACTATTCTCCTTCCACATCTCACAAAAACTAGATAACAGGTATCTTTTGGCCCAACTTAAAATTTAATAATTTTATAGTTTTCATCTCTTACATCCTCTCTAGTAATTTAATTTTAGGAAATAGTGTTAAAATAAAATAACCCCTTGACGGTGACAAGTATATTAATTGGGGTATGCTTTGGAGGATTGCTTGGAATTATTGACTTCTAAAACTAAAATGTGTTGTACATTTTAATAATATATTTTTGTAAGAGAGAGGCCATATTGGCTCTATAGTAAGTGAAATGTGGATAATAAGTTAACAATTCTTGGTCAACAGACTGTCTGCTTAATGTCTACTAGACCAGGAAAGTAGTTCATTGCCTTAATTTTCCTTTTTGAAATAGTTTCTTGGCCTCATATGCCATTAAACCCCTGTAATAGGAAATTTGAGCTCCCATAAGAGAAAATGAGATATAGATAAAAATCTTGGTATTTTAGCAGATATCCTAATGTTCTTCTAAATTTTTATATTTTACAAGGATTGTACTCCATGTAGATGCTTTTAATTATATAAAAAAATCCTGAGGTTAAATGTGAAAGAGTAGAAATAGTGTAGCATAATTAGTTATTAACATCAACTGAGATCTCACTCGGTGAGGTACACAGTACAAAAGAAATAGAAAGTCAGATGCAGTCTTCCTTGCAAACTAATCATGTACTGGGGAGATAGAAATAAAAATGTGGACACAGTCCTGAACTTTCGTGGCTACACATCAAAAGGACCAATGTTATTAAACTCTGTATTTGCATAACAGTTTGAAATGTGTAATCTGTTCTCATATACAGTATATATTTGGATCTCTTAGGATACTGTGAAAACTGCAGCGGTGGTGGAAAAGCATGAACTCTGGTTTCAGATAGACAGTTCTAAATCCTGTTCTGCCTCTTAAGTTGAAGATTTAAACATTGCTGATCCTCAATTTCTTCATTTGTATAGGAAGGCTAATAACATGCCATTTATTGCTGCTTTGAGACTTAAAGGAAATAACATATGATGCTCTGTGTAGAATGGTGACCATATGGTAGGATATACGAATACACACTTCTCTCTTATTATCCTTATTCTGAAGATGAGGAAACTATAGCCTTTTCTTGGTACTAGGTCCTAAGTCTCCTGAACAAGATCAAGGCTTGCTCATTATAACACATTGCTGGGGTCATCATGTGGTCTGAAGGCTCACTATGAATAACTTCTTACTTCCAAGCCTGTGCTAAGTTCTTATTTGGGTTTTCTCTAGAGGTTTTATGTTCTCTTTGGTTTAATTAAATTTATTGAATAAAAAAATATATATATACATCTGTTGTTCCCCATTCACAGATCAGGTTTTGGCATCTGATAAAATATTTGATCCTTTCAGAGATGGTATGAGCTCCACAAATTTCATCATATCTTGCATATCTTATACATAATTCAGAAGTTGTACTGTTCTTTCTCTGACATATATCAAAGTGGGTTGGTAGGGCATGACGGCGACTAGATAAAAATATAAAATCAATGGGAAGATGGTAGGACCTTATGAGGGTCTGACACATAGAAAACAATAACAAGAAAAATATGTAGGCATGGTATTGGGCCAGGATATAACCAGAGTATTCCAAGGAACACACCAATCTAATGAAAGGAATGAAGGTAACAATGCCTAGAGGATGTGTGGGTATGTGACCTTCTTGAGCATATTCTCTTATTTAATATTTCTTTACTATTTCTTTGGAAGACCCAGAACGCTACTGACATAGAAACATATTTGACCTTAAAAGGAGTTTTAAAAATTTTAATAATAGCTTTATATAACTTAATTACCCTTACCAAATGTGTTTTGTATAGATACATTACTTTTTCCTGGGTAGTTTTGGTGCAGATACATTGAATAGGATTGACAGGAGACGAAAACAAGTCTCTAGGGTTCCAGAAGATGACATCTATCTCTAAAGTTATTAGAAAAGTGATGACTTTAGTCCATGGCTGATTGGTGTACATGGAAACTAGAACAAAATATTTTTCTGGGAATGAATTTGTCTTTCTTCATAGGGCCAGTTGGAAGGGAAACTTTCCACCTCCAAATACCTTCTCTAGAACATAAACAAGATTTTTTCTCAAATGTAATACAGCAATATCTACTTAGAGTCTTTCATTGGATTTTACGTGACTAGAAGTCATGAAGCTGTTGGAGAATAGATTTTTCTCTTTAAAGTAAATATGATTGTCATTGTTTTGGCTTATCTCCTTCATGGGCTATAAGGTTTATAGTTTTAGCTTCTTATCAAATTTATTTTAAAGAACAGCAGGTTCCAAAGTCTCTTTGGGTATATGTATTGTTCATTCAATGGAATGCTTCTCCAGATGACCAGTGTTTTGAAGGAAGCAATAATATTATTAAAGTTAAAAGCTCGACTGGCAATATCTGAGATTCTGAAGCTTTATATTCCCTAAATCAATATTCCCCCAAACTGTAAAATTGAAAAAGTAGAGGTATTTTTTAAATATCTGCTGAGCCTATGTAAATATATTTATCTGCAGTTATAGCAGTCATATCTAAATATCATAGGATATTAGAGTTAGCATAACTTGGAGACCATTTATTTCAACTCCTGGTATCACAAATGAAAGTGAGACTCAAAAAGGTGAAGGTAAAGTTCTTAGTTATCTGTCAAATGAGTCATGACCATATCTCTTGCTATTTCTTTTTCACTGTATGATGCATAATGCACACTTCTCTTTAAAACTTTGACCCAGAAGAATTTCCTTAGAAATCTCATTATGTGAGGATTATGGTGCTGAGAGATAGTGATAGCTTAATGTCAACTCATTGATCTGGTGCAGATTCACAATGAATGTAATTAATATGCAATTATAGAATGATAAGATTCCATTATTGGGTCCTTTCATTTTAAATATTTGTAGAAAAGGTACTTTATTTTCCTTTTCATATACTGAGATGATCCAATGAACCTCATTTTTTATGCTTCTTTATAAAATTCCAGAGAGGATTGGTTTTCTCACAGCATTGTTCTATGGAGAACTCATTTTAAATAATTAGAAATTAAAGTGAATTTATTTTAGCTTCCTTGGTGTTCCTTGCCTGGAACTCCCCAAACACTAGAATGGCATAGGACCTGGAATTAAATTACAGTCTACAAAGGTGTCATGTTGTAATCAGCCTACATAATTAAAGTTTGTCATTCCTCCATAATGTTTGCTAACAACAAAAACAAATTGGTGGCTGGGTTATTTCAAGAAGCATGTAGTACAATTCTTGCAAACTGAAGAGACCTTAGATGCAAATAAAAATCACAACCCTTCACTTTGCATTTTTAACACATGCCACCTTGTAATTTATTGGTTGGATATTCACTTTTGTTCAAAGAAGCTTGGATATGAAAATAAAGAAATTAGAGTTTGGTCTATAAAGAATATAGAATAAAAACATAAGTTAATGTTAAAGCCTTGCTTTAGAATTTATCTCAAATATTCATATTCAAGTTCTTTATTGAAATTAGTTTTTACATTCAAATTAGTGCTTCTATTTGACAATTGGGTTTTTTAATTGTGGTATGCTTTTGCTTCTTTGAGTCTTAATTTTCTCATCTACAAAGTGAAGATTGTGATAGTTCTGACATCACTGAAGTTCTTGGTAAAATGAAGAGAACACTTATCTACTTGAAAATATTTGTACATTTTCAAAATACATTGGTATATATTTATAATTGTATTCTATCAAGATGTAATTTGACAAGATATCTAGCTTCATTTCCAACTCTCAAATTCTACAGCACCCACTCACTCTGCATCACCTAATATACAAATGCTCCCATCAAGAGCCAGCCCATTTATCTTGTCAGTGCAAGTGCCTTTCTCTTTTCTATCCCCTGTAGCATATTAATTATAACTCTGATCATTATTCATCTTTGTATCTCCTAGCAAGTGCCTAGCTTGGTGCTAGGCATTCATTTAATTAATAATCCTTTGCTTTCAAACCAAGTATAGTCTATAGCTATCATTTATTATACAGCATATTGCAGAGAACCAATGAATTGGCTAATCAAGTTATTTAAAACTCTATTCCAAAGAAAATGTTGGGGAGATCAAATGATTAGTCACCTCTGCACCTACCAATTTGTGCTATCTTTCAAAGGAAAATATAGAAGCAGGAAATGTCACTGAGCAGTCAAAGAACGAATTGGTTACTGCAAAACTTTCTTCTCTCTACTCATGACAGTGTAACTTGGCAGCAGCTCTCAATTCTTACTGTGTATCGACCAACTGTTGAAATTACTCTATCATCGAATTTATGAAGCTAAGCTTGGCTTTCATCTCTCCACACATGATGCCTACATCCACTAAATAGAATGACAAGAGTCACCACCTATCTCCTTATAAAGATCTTTGAGACTATCTTTGCAAAGTATTTTAAGGCCGTTAAAAGAGAGATACTCCATTTACTGATATTTTCTTCAATTTTAGTGCTCATCTTAAAAGTTAATATTTTTATTTTTGGTATTCTTGGAGATAGTATCATAAACTGGCAGAAGAGTTTTCAATACCATGTTATAAGAAACTATGCTCTTTTATTGAAAGAAAAGAAACACATTTAAATCTGTTGAAATATTTACCTTATTCTCAATAATGTGCAAAATATCTAAGACATTGCCTCTGAAAAGTATAATAGGTTAACAGCACAGCACTCTTAGAAAATAAGGTAATTCAAAGCAGCAGTTAACTGAAGTCATTTTATGACAATAGTACTCTCTTCTCAGAGCTGTGATGGTCCTTTATTGATATGGAGGTTCCTGCTCTCAGCCTAACCATTTTCCTCTCAGGCTCTTTGAAATAGAATGTAAACTCTCTCATGTGTTTTGCTATTTTGAGTTGAGATAGACAAAAAAGGGAACACAGACAATTTTACTGTCACCATTCTTGTTATCTCGATTATGATATAGGTATTTATGGTTTAGGTGGTCTTATGGCCTCCAATTTTCTAACAACACCTCTCATTATGATTCTCTTCTCCAACTTTTCCTTCTAATAAGAAGTGTATTCCTTTAAAACAACTTCTGAAGATGCTCCTTTAATACTAAAAAGTTATCACTGCTACCCACTGCCTACATATAAAACCCACATATTTTTGCCTATCATCTCCAAAACTCCGCGCTATGGCTCTAATTGCTCCTCGCCATAACTCTCATTGTCCTTTTTGGGTGAAGTGGTATTCCACACCATGTCCATTTAACCTTTTATTAATTTTCTAGTTCCTACATTTTTATATTTTTGCTGTTTCACGGCCTCTGCTTTTCCCTTCTACCATAATTATAGGCCATGCTCAAATTCCATCATTTTTAACCTTCCAGTGGGGAAGTAGTTCCTATGTTTTTGAAGGTTCAGTACTATTCTTAGGTATAACTACTGTTAGTATTTTATTGTTTTAATATGTGCATTATATCTCCTGTCAACATACTGAAAGCTCTATAGGGCAGGATTTATGGATCAACCAACCCTCTCAAGATCATATTCCTAGTCTGTGCTCAAATATGTATTGACTTGAAGATACCTAAAACCATTTATCATACCACTGTGGTACACTGTGGTCAGTGCTACAGGCCCTGAATCAAAAATTTTAAATGTCATTTTATTAATTTCATAAATCTTCACAATGACACTTTAAGATAATTACTTTTACTATTAATTTTTAACAAAGAAAAACAAACAGATTCAGAAAAAAAAAATAAAGTGACTTGCCAAGGTTATAGAGTTAAAGTGTCTGAAATAGAGTTTTAAATAGGTTTATTCTACTCAAGAACTTCATCCCACTAAAACTCAGGCAAGAATTCTAATATTTAAATCAAAATCAAAAGAAAAATAATTTCTAGAAAGCCTGTCAAGCTGTTATATGAGAATAGAGCCCCCAAAACTCCCTAAACAACTTGAGTATGAGAAATATCCAAAAATTGAAAATTTAAGAATAATTACTTATCATAGATTATATGCATGTGTTATATTTACTATCAAATTTGAGTTATGCTTCAAACCATGAGACAGATAGATTCCTTGTTCTATATTGCTTGAAGCTGATCTATTTAGAGTCAGCTGTAGACCAACTTGTAGGGGAGAAAAAGGTTGTGTTCTATATGCTTTTGTGTCTTTTGCTGGGATATGGCCTCACCTACATGAGCACTTCCAAAGTTTCTCAGTCTCCCTCCTATCTTCCACTGGGAGTCCATGTTTGGATCCAATTTCTGAGCCAATGCCAATCAAAGTAGGCCCTCTGGGGCTTATAATCATGTCGCCTGTCTTAGATCTGGTAGCTAGCTTGTGATTGCTAATTCTCATATTATCTCCATGTCCCTTTTGCTGTCAGGATATGTCTTAGTACATCTGGAACTGATTCCTCTAGGGAGAGAGTTTAGATGTGGACATGGGAAGTGGAAACTAAAGCACAGTACAAGATTTGCCAAGGGTGTAAACAGCTAAGTTGTATTAGAGCAAAAAGGCTGCCCAAATGCAGTTACCAAAGAAATAAGATGAAAAGAGTTCTAGGGTATGGAAGTCAGAGTGGGTGCTAAATGATTTCAAGCAAAGAAATAAGCAGATAGGAGCTGGTTCAGAGAAGTCCAAGACTGTGGGAACAAGATGAGAGCCTAGGATGCTCAAGGCAAGAATGATCTTTCGGGTGCCCAGGGCATGTTCTGATGTCAGTAAGATGATGCCATTGATAAGGCTTTCTTATTTTAAAAGCTTATGCCACCTTTCTTGTAGCTTCTGCTTTTCTCTTTTAAGGTAGCCATCTTTACAAGTTGTCTGTATTATCTTATTCATTCATTCAAAACATATCTATGTGCTTAATTCCATTCAATCACTCATCCGTTTAGCAGAGGGCATACGGTGGCAGTCATAAGAGAGTTTTCAGTTAAGCCAGTAAGATAGAAAGGAATCAAATAATTATACAAGTAGTTGAGTAATTATAATTTTGAAAACTTCTATGAAGAAAAAGAACATCGAAGGCTTCCATGACGAAAAGACGAGACTGAAGGTGAGATGTTAACCACCTATAGGAGGCAGTGTGTGCTTTAGGCAAAGGAAAGAGAAAAAAACATGGTATATTTGAGGAGCAAAGAGAAGTCTGACGGCAATAGGGCATTGCAAGGCATAAGTGAATGAAATTAGAAAAGACTGGAAAGGTGAGCAAGCACCGATAACACATAGTGAAAACAAAGTAGAGTAGCTAACACAGAATACTTAATGTGCCAAGTACTGTTTGTTCTATGAAGTTATTTTGCAATATCATTGTGAATAATACACACATACATATTTCACTTAATAAAAAATTCACAAGGCAGATATTACTACCATTATCCTAGATGAAACATCTGAGACTCAGATGACTTAAGTAACTCTTCAACTCATCCAGCTAGAAGGGGTAGAACCAAAGTTTTAATCTGGCCACTGAGCTTCATAGGCTATGCCCGTAACCCCCAGTCAAAAATGCTTTTACACAGTCCCTTTAGACTACATTAAGAATTTAAACTTAATCCTAAAAGAAATGAAAAGTACATTGAGAGGTATTAATAGCAAAATAGGATAATTAAGCTTCACCGTAAACCATAATTTGGGTTATTGGATGGAGAATGGATTAAAGAATGATACTAACTAGTGGGTTGTTGGAGGAGGTAGAATACACTGTACCTAACAAATTCTTAAATTTATCACCTATCTGATGGGAGCTTCAAGATAAGCTGATCACCCCACCTCAAATATTTATCCCAGAAGGTGCTGAGATCTAGAGCTATTTCCTCTGAGCCACAATTTTGTTTTGTGCTCCTGCTCTTCTCATATAACTCTAAGCAGTTTGGAGGATTGGCAAATTATTCAATATTTCAATATTTCTTATTGAACGCTGAGTAGTTGCCAGTAAGAATCAGGTAATTTCACCATACATTCTTTCCTGAAATCAGCAGACACATATAATTCAAACCAATTTTAACCAAATTTAAAATCTAAGATATAGACAGGGGATCAGGTTAGTGTAAATTGAAAAGATAATGATAGTATTATTTTAACACTTACCAAATACTTCCTATATGTGCTAGGAATATAGCTTTGAGGAATTTGAAAAGCAACTTACTATATCAATAAAGGTTAATCTGATTTTAACAATAATAAAAGTTACTGGCTTAATTATATAATGATCAGATTGGGTTACCTAACTGAAAATGACACAGGCTGCTGGACCCACAGGAATGTTATGGATCTATATAAAAATGAGGAAATATATACTCTTTGGTGTATTTTAAAAATATTTTTCCGCTTTACAATACTTATAGTAAAATGCCACTACAAGAGGAATATTACATATTGTCTCTCAAATGCTCGGAAGCTCTCTACATTTACAATTAAAACAATATGTATTAAATTTTAATAACGCTTGGAGGGGAACTATTAGGAAGCTGGCAGATGTTCTGTTAAAACTGAGTTTTTCTTGCTTCTTAGCTATAAGTTGAGAACCTCTAGATTATTAATTATTAGTAAAGATTTTGCATTTCATTAAGTTAATCCTGTTCCCCAAAGCCTTTTGCTTCAGGAAATCAATTGTTCTCTCTTTTGAACTGTAATGTTGGTATGATTATGTAGGTTTTGTGAACATCTGTGATGTATTTCATCTCCATAACTAACAGTGGTATTTTGAGAGCTAATGCTGTTAAGTGTGGCATTTGAGGCTAATTCTCTTTGACTGTAATGAGAGATTTTTGATATGAATTAGTAATGTCGTTCCACCTAAACTGCACTAAGTGAAGATGAGATTTAGCAATTTTCTAACTAATTCAATTTATGTATACAGTCTGTAAAGTAAAATGAAATCTATTTTCCTTGTAGAAATTTACTTTGTGTAGCCTTGTATATTCCACAAAGAGTTGTTACCTGAAATCATTGTGGATGATATATATAAAAGCAAGATGTGTCTGGGTTATTTAGAACCTGAAACAACAAAGGTATCATCTTAAATGTGTATGCCATTTCACACTTTCTGAAGTACTTATCTCATATGTTACCTGAAGGAAGGGTACAGATAATGCTAAATGTGTAGATTAGTTTTCAGTATTACTCTTACAAAGACTATTTAACTTAGAATGAACTACTTTGTGAGAAAGTTTTACCCCTATGAGTAGTATACTATAACTTAAGACTGTTATGTGGCATGATGTGAAATTCATCCATATTAGAAGCTAATTAGCTTTTGTTTTATAGTTTTAATGGGAAATTAAAGCATGAGTTATGTTTCTGTCTTGCTAAAAATGCAATTGACTACTACAAAAAATTAAACATTTCCCCTGGATCACATTTTCATTCCTACAGATGATGAAAGCTGGGCACAGCTTTCATACATTGGGACCAATACTTTTTATTTTTAATGCATTACTAAAGAAAGCTAATCCATAGTTTGGAATGAGCTAGCTGTAGGATATTCTAAAATAAGTAATACTTTTTATTCTTCCATCTTCCTTCTTGAAACTATTCTTTAATTTTACTTTTTGGAAAAAACAATCAGGTTTGTTTAATGGTTGTTTAGTAGAGAGTATAGCTATTGCTTAGGATATACAATGCAGGAAAAGGACAGAAGACATTAAACAAAAAAATCCAAAAAGCTCATTGAGCTTTGTACAGAATATTAAAACAAATAAACAAAGGCAAACAAAAAGAAAACCCAAAAACACAAATGAGAAAACACACACACACACACACACACACACACACACACACACACACCCAGGAACATCCTAGCCAAACTGCTAAAGACCAACAATAAAAAAATTTTGAAAAGTCACATTACAGAGAGAAAACAAAGGTAGTAATAGAAATGACAGAAAATAAAATAGGAAGAAATGACTGGGAAACAAATAATGAAAGCATTATTGAGTATGGGACAATTTAAAGCAACCTAAAAATGTAAAATTGGATCTCCAAAGGAAGTTTGGAACAGAGAACAGGGGAACAAGTTATTTAAAGAAATAATAGCTTATTTTTTCTAGATTTGATGAAAATTATAAAAAGGTCCAAGATTTTCAATAAACCACAAACACTAGAAATATGAAGACAATTCATAGGACCATTCATAACCACATTGATTAAGATCAGTTATGAAGAGAAAATTTTAAAACAGGGAGAAAAGACAATTATATACAAGGGAACAATGGAGCAACATCCTTATTTAATAAAATTAAAAATCCTGTCATCATGATTTTATATGCAGTAAGTGTTACTCTCAAAATTCAGATAAGTGATGTCATCGGGAATGACTGAAAAAGCAATTCCAAAATTTACCTCTTATAAAAGTAGTGAGAACACCGGCAAAATTTGTCAAAATCAACTTTTTAGACCTCTGAAAATTAACCTAAGTCTTTCAACAATCCGAAGAGTATTTATTCAAAGATCAATGGCTGAATCTTGGTAAGAACAGTGAGATTCGTGGTATTTAATCTTGCCCTGTTAAAATATCCTTTCTCCCAGCTCGAAAGCAGTTTGAAAACCAATAGTCCCATAGTTGTGGATAAAAGCAGAAGCCTAGCAACTTCCCGTGAGGGCAGAGCAGGTATGGAGCTCCCCAAAGCACCTTTAGACAAACTGTCATTATTTGAACTGTCTGGCAATTCTCTTGAAAGTCTCATGCACCGAATTTGCCTTTATTTAACCTTATTTAGACTTGCTCTGAGTAGAGTCTTTTCTCTGGGGGCAATTGTCAGTGGCAATTGTTCAACATCACAGCTACCTAATAAAAATAATAATAGTCCGGATGAGCAATAGTACCCCCACCAAAAAAAATCTAAAGGAAAAAATGGACAGCATGATATTTAGAGTGGGGCATGAAAATGTCATATATGTTTCAAGACTACAAACATACACAGAGAAGCACACATGGCCAGGGCTGTATGCATGTCTGAAAAGACAAGACCCCAAGTTCTTATCGCTGGCTGATCTTAAGATTTCTTGCTGGAACAAGAAAGTAAAGTTTAAGGCAGAGTTGTAAACTGCTTGCCTGACAATTGAAGTTGTACCCCAACATACACAAAGACTGTGTGAGACTTACCTGTGCAATGATTAGCTGACCACTGAGCTAAGCTAGCAGAGTTTTCAGCGGCCACACACAACAACAAAAACGCAAACTTTATAGAACTGCTTCAAGAAAGTCACTAAACAAACAGCAGTGAAATCAATGCAACGCAGAATAGCAACAAAAATCTCTGGTGGTGGTGGGCAGAGAAAAATCTGATTTCTGGAGTTGCCACACTGTATTATTTAAAATGTCCAGTTTTAGCAAGGATGAGGAACAATATACTTTAGCAGAGACACCAGAAGTATATCTCATTCACAGGAAAAAAATGTAGTCAGTAGAAACTATACTGGAGAAACCCCTGAGTCGAAATTACTAGAGAAAATATTTAAATTAGTTATTTTAAATATGATCAAGGAAGTAAAGGAAGCCATATCTAAAAATTAAAGGAAAGAATGAGGATGCTGTCTCATCAAATAAAGAATATCAATAAAAAGATAAAATTTATAAAAAAGTAACCAGATAATAATTCTGGATTTAAAAGGTATAACAACTGATAAAAAATTTAATAGAGGGGCTCATTTGAGTTGTCAGGGAAAAAAAAAACAATCAGCAAAATTTAAATTTAGTCAATTGAGACTATCCAACCTGAGGAACAATAGGAACAGAGAATGAAGGAAATGAACAATTACCTGTGGGACACCACCTCATGTACCAACATACATATAATAGAAAGTACATGTATGAGAAGAAGAAGGGGAAGAATAGGCAGAATGAATATTTTAAGAAATAATGCCTGCAAGCTTTAAATTTTCATGAAAAAACGCTAATATACATGTCAAAGAAGCTTAACAAACTGTACAGTACAAAAATTCAAACAAATCTACACTAGAAACATCAACATTTACCTTGAAGACAAGGACAAAAAGAATCTTGAAAGCTGAAAGAGAGGAATGATTCCACATGTGTAAGCTAATTTCTCATCAGAATCCATGGAAGACCAAAAGCAATGGATGGCATATTCAAAGTGCTGAAAAAGAAAAAAAGACTGCCAACCAAAGATGCTGTATGCAGCAAATTATTTTTCAAAATTAAGTAGAAATTAACACATCCAGATTGAAAAAAGAAACTGAGAGAATTGGATGCTGGAAGAAACACTATTTTAAATTATTTTGTGCTTTAAAGGACATCATCAAAAAAGTGAAAAGATGACTTAGAGACTGAGATAAAATACTTAAGAACCAATATGATAAGGGACTTTCAAAAATATTTAAGGAACTCTTAAAATTCAACAATAAAAACCACAAATAATTCAATTTAAAAACGGCCAAAAGATCTGAGTAGGTATTTCTCTACATAAGGTATAGAAATATACAGTTAGCACACAAAATAATGCTAAACATCATTTGTCATTAGGAAAATGCAAATTATAACTACAATGAAATACTACTCCATATCCCTGAGGATGGCTGTAATAAAAAAGAGATAATAACAAGTATTGATGAAGGTGTAGAAAAATGGGATCCTCAACACTGCTGATGGATACATAATGATACAACTACTTTGAATCTCTTAATCTCCTTTACCTTTGCATATAGTTTTAACTAACACTCCTCTGGCTAATGAGTTTGAGCTTGTTTTCCATATTTTTATTGACATTTGAATCTGGCTTTTGGGAAATGCAAGTTCCAATCTTCAGCCCATTTTTCTACTGGATTTGTTATATTTTTATTATGGATTTGTAAGAATCTCTTAAAAATACATACATTCTGTGTACAAAATTTTTTGATAGTTGTTTATTACAAATATCTTTTTCTAGTGTATGTCTTACCACTTCACTTCTCCAATGGTATAGTTTAGTAGACTTTCAGTGTAGTCTTATTCACTTATTTTTGTTATATTTCATTTTTAGTATCATTAAGAATTCTTTTCCTAATTGAAATTCACAAAGATATTCTCTTATATTATTTTCTAGAAATGTTATTGTTTTGATTTTCACATTTAGTATCTTTGACTTGGAATAGAATTTTTGGTATAATGTGAAGTCATGCTACATTTCACTCCATATCTGTATCCAATTGCCCAGAACCATCTTTACTATGTATTTGCTGTACCTTCTTTTTCATAAATTAACCATAGATACATGTAGGCTTTCTATTCTGTTCCATTTGTCTATTTATATATCTTTGCATCAATACTATATTGTCTTCATTACTAGATATATATTTTCTTAAGTCTTGATTTTCTTATAAAAGGGTTGAGCAAACTGCAGCCAGTGGGTCAAATTGATCTGATAGGAAAGTTCTCTTGTGACAGCACATATCTGATAAGATTTATAGTCACTAAAAAAACAAATCTACAGTGATAGAACCATGAAATGCTGCCCTTTTGACAAAGAGTGGGACATTACAGATGCAACCTTTTGCGGGGGGAATGTTCACTTAGTTTACTAGATATCTTAGAAGAAATTCATTCATAGTAATGAGCTCCTGTACTCCTGCAAGATCCTGAATTTAGAATAATGGTGGTCCCTTGACCTCAATTCAAAATTGTTAGAAAATGCCAAGATTAAGGAGTTCAGTTCAAGGTGATTTTTCTCAACTATTTTTTACCCTGATAGGCAAGTCCAAGAATAGGCTTCCAGGAATCTTTTGGCGTCTTCTGGCAGCTTAAAACTAGAACTGGAATTAAGAATTCTCATTCAGCCAAACAGGAAACTTGTAAAGTTAAAATTTGCAATGTAATTTTTTAGAAAAGACCTTATATCTGGTTCACAGATTATAATCCTTCCAACGCTTTTGAATTTATTTGTTAATGATATGGCCTGTCATGACTAATTATATGAATAATAATATAGCATACTTGATATCTATTTTAATCATGAAAATTAAAATGCAATTTCTCGTCTGAAGTCAAAAAGGTTTTATTTTTAAACATTTAAGGACAATATGGACAGCAGACGGAAGAAACAAATATCTTTTGGGAATAGTCACTCTGCAATACTCTTTTCTAGAGAATTACTGCTGTAAATTCTATTTTTATAATATGATTAATACATGTTCATGAATGTAGTTCAAATAAGACTGATTTTTTAAAAAAAATCATATTGGATAGTTTTGGGGTAACAGTTTCCTCTCTTTATCTATTGAGAGGTCATTTTAAGTGGCCATATACAGAAGTGAAAAAATAACCAAATAGTATATAGTAATGGCCTCATTATGTTAATAGTTTTGTAATGGCAAAAATGCAACTTGTTCTTAAATTGCTTGACCAAGGATCAGCATTGTGCCTTTATTCTCTAGTCCTACCTCTAGTGGAAAGTTAAATCTATAATGGCTCCCCTCCCCAAGCCATCTAAATTAAAGCTTAGGAGATGGTTTAGTGGCATTTGGCCACCCAAAATATTTTTTTAATAGGATATCATGCATAAAGAAAAGTGCAATAAGTATACAGCTCAATAAACTATCATGTGAAAATATCTGTATGATCACCACTATTGGCAATAATGTTAACACTGCAAGCACTCAAGGGCCCCTAACTTACTTCCTCTCAGTCACTAAACCCACTGTAACATCAATAATATATGAGATTTTTGGTTACTCTGCATCCTCAGAAATAGGTAGTGTTGTTAATCTTGTCCATGTTAGCCATTTCAGTGGATATGTGGTGGCATCATATTGTGATATTAATTTAGAGGCATTCTACAGTAAAATTTGGCCTCATTACTCTCTAGGTCCTTGAAGCCTAATTCTCTAACTATCCTAGAGATACTGAGAATTACCAAATATGATGAAAATGTTTGATTTCTACTTTAACTATTTAGAGTGACTTCTATTGTTTGCAGCTACGAATCTTGCCGATATCAAGGAGAAAGAACATATGATATTGGAAAGTAATTAGTTAAAAAAAGAAAGACATTTATAGAGAAAAATGGCAGAGAAAGAGGAGGTATACAAGAAGAAATGAATAGTTGTCTGATGGGTTATTGGAAATAGGTAAGCCTAGGCAATAATAATATCTCTAAAAACCAGGTCTACTTTCTACAACACATTGCCCTTTTACAGTGATTAAAATAGAACTGTGGCCAGTCAATGTGCTAAGTTTTGAGAAATACATAGGAGCAATTTTGGAAAAGTGAGCAATGGATCCAGAATTGAAAAGATATATCACTGATACAGACATGAAGAAACAGTAAAGCTAATTTCTAAAACTCGATTTTGCCTCCTAAAACACAGTACTTTCCAGAATCCTTTACATTTTCATAAATCATATTCATATTATTAGCATGCTTTCATTTAATCTTCTGAAAGAAAATAAGTCGTGTTCTTGACTAGGGTTTTTCAGTCATAGCTCATCATTGAAATAAGCAATTCTGGTTCTAAACCCAGGTATAATAAGTCAGAATTTCTATGGAGGGTATCTGGAAGAGTGTGTTTTTAGAAGCTTCAGATGGTTTTGGTGATTAAAGACTTGACAACTATTGATATAAACTTCAGTTCACAGATAAAAGGTATTTTCTTTCATAACAAAGTTTGGGGATGTTTCCTCTTAAAGAAGAAAACACATGGAATGTATTACCCTATTTAAAGTTATGGCAACTCCCACTTATGTACAAAGAGAGTTTAACAAACTAGTTTGATTCAAATGAGCACTGAGCATTTGTTGATTTCTTTATAAATTTTTATTATATGATTTTTTCCAAGTTCAACTCTAAAGTGAAAAATAAATACACTGGAATTAAAGTGACAGCACTAGATTTGGGTATTATTTCAGCTAGTCTCTAGCTTTGGAAAGATGTTCAGTATCTTGAGCATCATTTTTCTTAATGTATTAAATAGAATATTGCCAGACTTTGTGTGAACTTTATGTGTGTGTGTGTGTGTGTGTGTGTGTGCATGGCCAGTTAGTTGCATGAAAGTTGTACACTAAGTGTGTCATTACTTTCTTATGTGACTTTCCATCAAAAACTAGAATGACTAACATTATACTTTCTTGCTTCTCAGCTACCTCATTGCACAAGTTTCCAGATGATACTGTGTTTAATATTTAATTAGTGTTGCATAACAGTTTACAATTTCCTTCTGCAGTAGTCTACCCTAATTCTCAAGGGATATGTTCTAAGACCCCCAAGTGGATGCCTGAAACTGCTGATGGTACTAAACTCTCTATATAATATTTTATTTCTTATACATGTATATACTTTACAGCTTCTTTTTGTCCTGTTCAAATTGCCCATTGCACTTTGGGACCACTATTAAAGAAAATAAGAATTACTTGGACACAAGCACTGTGATACTGAGACAGGTAGTCTGATAACCAAGATGGCTACTAAGTGACTAAAAGGCAGATAGCATATAAAGCATGCATATGCTGGACAAAGGGATGATTCACATCTTGGATGGAAAGAGGCAGTATTGTACAAGATTTCATCATGCTACTCACAAGGACATACATTTTAAAATTTATGAATTTCCATTTAATATTTTCAGACTGGTTGACCATGAGTAATTGAAACTGCAGAGAACAAAATCTCAAACAAGGGGCAATACTGTATAAACTAAGAAAATAATTGTGTTAATATATCTTGAGTCTCTTATCATATCTCTCATTCAATGACAGCACTTTCTTGACTTCTAAAAAAATACATATTGGCTTGCAATGGTGTTCATTCATCTGACAAATACTTAACAAAAACTTACTATGTCTCCTCAGGCTCTGTTCTTGTTTCATGGGGGTCGTGTATAGTAGTAAACAAAAGAGTTCCTAATTTCCGAGATTAAATTCCAGTAGTTGGAGAACAGTGTAAATGTGAAACTATCAATTCATCTGAGATTCATAGAATTTAAGCTTAAATCTACTATAGGTATTTTATATTTATCCACTGAGTTGCTTTTAAAAAAAAATAAACATTTCTAGCATAAGGAAAGAATTATGCAAGTGTCTAACTTTGGTTCTGTTCAGCACAGTACTAGATAAGTAGAAAATAGATTTTTTTCCTATTAGGTTGCATTAATCCTGAAGGTATACCATTGAAAAATTTAAATGAAAAAAGAAACAAAGGTTTTTAGCAGCACTGTTTGAAATAATGGTAAGAGGTAGAAAGATTTTTCAGTCTCCAACCCTGACATCCTAGAGCCAAAGGTGAGGAAAAGGGGATTAGAGTCTCTGACTGTCCAGCATAATTGTGAAGGATCCTATGGAATAAGAACATTATAGCCTTAGAACAGAAACTAAGTTGACAGCAGAGAGGATACACATTGCAAGTCAGAAAACAAGTCGTGAAATGAGAAACGAAGCAATAGCTTTTTAGCTGAAAAAAAATGCAGGTAAACCAAGATTTAAAAATTGAAGCCAGGAGGCCTCGTAGGAGAGCAGAAAATTATACTTAGGCATGAATGTAGTACAAAGAAGGAGTGTCTAGGAATAACTTTGGAAGATATTGCTTCAGACTGCTACAGCCTTTTGAGATACTCATGCTTGACTCAGGCAACACTTTAATCAAAGTATCTAGCTGGATAAGGAAAGGAGGGAATTGCTATTCAATTCTGTTCAATAATTACTAGCTGCTTTTTATACATGCAGTTTTATTCAATCTATGTTCCTTATTCTAAGTGGAAAACTAAGGTGTACAAAGACTGTGATTTAGCCAAAGTCCCACCAAGTTAGTATGGAAACTAAAATGGTCTTCTGACCCCTGTCATGTTATTGTTCTGTTCTGTTCTATTTTAATTAACACCAACTCCTGCTTAGAAAAAAAAATACATGCCTCATCCATAACTAATAGATAGCTGTACTTATTACACATATAATGTTTCATCTATCAAAATACTTGTTAACAAACTGCTAGAGTCAAAGGCAGGTATCTGCGTCTATTAAGATGTACAGTCATGAGCAAGAAGAGACATTTCCTAAACTTAATTTTTGAGGCTGAAAAAAATTAAATTTATAATGACATGTTGAATGTATTGAAACTATTTTTTCGAACCCTTGCTTCAGCAAAGAATCTGATGATGTTTCTCCCTTATTAAACTTTTTTTTTATTAATAAGCTGATACATGAAGATAAAACATGGGAGGGGAAGATGGGAGAATTTCAGGAAATGTGAACAAAGATTCTATGATGTAAGAGATATCAGTTCTTTAAGAACTTAAAGAAGCCAGCATGGCTAGAATGCAGAGAACCAAGAGGACCGTGGAGTTAAGATGAAGTGTGGTAGGAGCAAGTCATATGGAGTCTGAAAGAATTCTTGGCAAGAATTTTAGTCTTCATCATAAGCTCAGTAAGAAGCTAATGGATTATTTTAATAAAGAGGTGGGAGTGTAGTCTGATCAAGTTAGGCTCATGATTTTTAGATAACTCTATCTATAGGTTGAATAGTTATTGTAAGGAGATAAGAATAGATACAGGAAGGGCAGTTAAAAGGTATTGCAGGAATGCAGGAGAAAGAAGTGTAGCAGAGGGATTGTGGTGGCTTTTATCAGAGAGATAGTAGTAGAAGAAGAAAGAAATAAACAGAGATGGCATAAATTCTAGAGGAAAAGCCAGTGAGATGAACTATTGGACTGGACTTGAAGAGAAAAAAAAAGGCTCCAGAATACCTTCTGGGTGTCTGACTTGTACAATTGGATGGAAAGTGGTAGTATTCACAAAGAAGAGAACACTGGGAAAGAGACCCATATGCAGTTCTGGACCTGGGTCCTTATTTCAGTAAAAAGCTTACAGAGAGACTGGAGTACATAGTCCTGGACTTGTAACAAATGAACTAGTCTGTAGATAAGATTTTGAGAGAGTCATTAATATACGAGTGATAACCACAGCCTTCAGTGGGTATGAGATTCTATGGAGAAAAGTTTTGAATGGTAAAAGACCAGGGCTAAGTCTGAGTTTTGAGTTACTGAGGGAGTGCAAGGAGACAAATTTGTAAAAATGATAAAAGGGAGCATAATATCACCTACATCGAAGAAAGAGAATCCTATAAGTGAGAATGGTTTGCAGAATTGAATTGCACTAGACATCAACAAAAATAAAGACTGCAAAATGGCAACTTTCTGTTAACAGTGTATGTAGAGTTAAGCAGGCAGCCCAAATATTCGGTTGTTCATGTCAAAGAGGTGCTTTATTCCCCAGTTGCTTAATGGCAAAGAGAGGAAATGTATATTTATGTGCAGAACATTCTGGGGGCAAATGTGAGGATACAACTGGTAACCCTAGGAAACAATTCCAAAGAAAAGAGACCAGAAACTAGTATTGGAGGTACTGACTAGCACTAGCCCTAAATTAGATTTTTCCTTCTCTTTCATTCGCAGCGTGGTTTTCCACGACAACCAAGTTTAAATGGTTCTGCTAGGTGAACAGGTCAATACAATCATAGTCATTTGCCTTATTACTCATATTTATCATATAGGGAAGCCCAAATTTTTGTCTGGGAGTCTATTAAAATTTGGTCAAGCTTCTTGCCACTGTTTCAGTTCAAGATTTAACAAATGTTTTTGCAAGCAAGGAAAAATGTATATTAAGATTAAATTTAAGTAAGTAAATTTCCACTATATAAATATCAAGTTTTAAATGATAGAATACAATAAATTTTAAAATATAAAAATCTACTATATCCTGGTAGAGAACACAAAGGGCTAGAATAAATAGCTGTGCAAATCAAACCTTAATCTAAACTAAAACATAAGGCTTTGTGAGGCTCAGCAGAGTCTTGTAAATTCATTTCCCCTCGTTGAATACAATAGACATAAAGGATCACTAAATGAAGATATAAAATATTTTATTTATGAAAGATAGATAGTAATGCACTGATTTTAATTTTCATATATGCTATCTTAGACTGAAGCATAAAACTCCTGATGTAATATTTGACTAAGCTGAGGTGGTTTTCCTAAAGTAAATTTAAACAATGGAGATGCAAATTACATGGTTGTTCATACAAGCCTATAAAGTGGCACTAAAATCTGGCACAAGTCCTTTCAGCCCATGTACACTGCTATGTGCTCTGCAAAGTGACAGATATTTTGCTGTTGCTATTCACATGCCGACGATTATGGCCAAGTAATAAATTGATTGGGTTTTGACTTTTAGGAACAAAATAATTGTAAGGATCCAGAATTTGTTAATTTATAGTTTTAAAAATTGCCTTCTTGAGATCATTTACAGTTCATTCTAGGTTTAATATTCTTTTTGAAGTGAAAATAAATAACATCAATGACAATTTAATGTTAGGTCTCAAGAAAAATACAGACTTAAATTGCAAACTTTGGAAATCACATGTCATTAATGCATCACACACCGAAAAAAAATTAAAGCTTTATTATTATTAAATATTTACTACAGTTCAGGGTTTGATTTGATTAGCTTATGTTGATTTCCTGAAAAGATAGTACAAGTTTAGATTTATCTGTGCCCCAAGCTACTGATTATTACGAATCATTTGTTCTGAACAGCATCTGAACTTGCAGATGTTATGACAAAACAAAGCAGGATTGCTTGCTCATGGAAGCGAGCAGGTTGGCACAAAGGTTCTATTTTAAGCTAATGAATTCCACTTGGGACAACAAAAGCTCTAAGTTGCAAGGAGAACCAAAGACTTGACTTAAGAAAAATGTTAATATTTTGAAAATCCCACCTGTGAGATCTCTGTTTCTGCAAGGCTGTGAAGATGGCCAGCCAGCCTTTATAGCTATTCCCCATTTCATTATATTCCACTGTTTCAAATTCTGCTATAAACACAAACAAAAAGCTCACAGGGTAATGAAAGTAATGATGTAACTATTCTCTCTCTCTCCCTTTCTCTCTCTCTCTCTCTCTCTCTCCCTCTCTCTCTCTCTCTCACACACACACACACACACACACACACACACACAGTGTGCATGTGTGCCACTAATTCTTTAAGCTTTATTCTACTACTAGTTTGTGTACATCAATGCAAGGTATTTTTACTACATCTTTTTCATGTACAGAATAAACAAATATTAGAATCCTTGTAACAATAAAAATTAAAGCGAGAAAGGGGAGAGCATGGTACATCTGTGTTTTCCCTATTTCTTCAAGGACTATTAGGCAAAGCAGAACAAGAAATGTTGGTACCATGAATCACTGAATTATGGTTTAATAAAATTTATATGCTATAATCCATAACGTCTTAACTCTACTCAGGTGTTAACTCAGATGTTACCTTTACAAAGGCTTCCTCTATGTTATCTTAAATATATATGCATCATCCACCATACTCTATATCTTTACCATAATTCATGCACTTTCTAGTATTTTCACCATCTAAAATATTGTTTTATGTTATTTTTGTACTTATTTATTATTTTTCTTCACTTTCACCCCACATAAGCTCCATAAAAACAAAGATGACATTTTCTTCGGGGATAGAACAGTTCTTCGTAAACAGCAGCTTTATATATATGTGTATGTGTGTGTGTATATATGTTAAATATATACTATATATATTTGTGTGTATATATATATATATATATACATATATAGTTAATTTAAAATGTATTTTATAGTGTATAATTTAATTCACAGAGTTGTGCATCGTCACCACAATTTTGAAACTTTTTTACTAAAAAACCCTTTCCATTAATCTAAGAAACCCTGTATCTCTTAGCTGTTTCCTCTTCCCCTATGTCCCCAGAACCCTAAGCCCTAGCAACCACTAATCTTTATGTCCTATAGATTTTCCTGTTCCAGGTATTCCATATGAATGAAATATATTATGTGGTCTCGGTCTTCTATGACTGGCTTCTTTTGCTTGGCGTAATGTTTTCAAGGTTGATTCATGTTGTAATATTTATCATTTAAACTCTTTTTATGGCTGTATAGATATACCACACTTTATTATTCATCAGTTGATGAGCATTTAGGTTTTCCCCATTTTTTGGATATTATGAAAAATGTTGCTGTGAATATTAAAAAATTTTACATGAATATATGTTTTCATTTCTCTTGAATATACAATTAAATATGAGAGTAGAACTGCTGGGTCATATGATAGCTCTATATACAATTTTTGAAGAACTGCCAGAGTATTTTTTAAAGTGCTGCAACATTGTACATTATTATCAGTAGGGTACAAAGGTTCCAATTTCTCTACTTCCTCCCCGGACAACATGTTCTATTATACATCTTTTTTATTAGAGCCATTCTAGTAGTTGTGAAGGCAATTATCATTTTGATTGCACAGTAGTCCCCCTTATATATAATTTGTATTTTTTGTGGTTTAAGTGACCCTTGGTCAACCATGGTCTCAAAATATTGAATGAAAAATTCCAGAAATAAACTATTCATAAGTTTACAATTGCTTGCAATTCTAAGTAGCATATTAAAATTTGGCCCCATCCTGCTCTGTCCAGCCCAGCATATGAATCATCCTTTTGCCCAGCATTATCTATGCTGAATAATCTACCCACTCAGACCATTAGTCACTTAGAAGCCCTCTGTTGTCAGACTGATTGTCACAGTACTGCACTGTTCCAGTATAGGCGTACCTCATTTTATTGTGTTTACCTTTATTGTGTTTCACAGCTACTATGTATTTCACAAATTAAAGGTTTGTGGCAATCCTTCCTCAAGCAAAAAGACTATGACTCGCTGACAGTTCAGTTCATGGCTAGCATTTCTTAGCAATTAAAGTATTTTTAAATAAATTTAAAAATATGTATTTTTATACACACACACACACACACACACACACATATATATATATTTTATATATATATATATTTTAGACAGAATGCTATTGCACACTTAAAAGACTATAATACAGTATAATCATTAACTTTCATATGCACTGGGAAATTGAAAAATGTGTGTCACTTCATTGCAATATTCACTTTCTTTTATTGGTCTAGAACAAAACCAGCAATATCACCAAGGTATGCCTATAATTCTTATTTTACTAAAAATGTGCCTTACATCATTCATATAACTTCTATTACAGTATATTATAATTGTTCTATTTTATTATTAGTTATTGTTAGTCTCTTACTGTGCTTAATTTATATATTACTTCATCATAGGTATGCATGCATAGGAAAACACACACACACACACACACATATAGAAATATATTTGATTTGGTACTATCTACACTTTCAGGCATTCACTGGGGATCTTAGAATATATCTTCTGTGGATAAATTTGTTTACTCTTATTTGAGTCAAAGTTAAAGTTTTAAATATTAAATATAATCCTGCATTATTTTGCATATTTTTTAACTTAATGCAGTGAATAAAACATTATATATGTGTGTGTATATTTATATATTTTTTGAAATGTTTGAGTAAATACTTCACCTTTATTTATTACCAGGAATCTTCAGTGTACTACCGTTATGGACTGCATGTTGTATCCCCCATCAAATTCATATGTTGAAAGCCTAATCCCCAATGTGATCATTTTTGGTGATGGGAACTTTAGGAAGCAATTAGATCATAAGGGTGGAGCCCTTGTAATTGGATTAGTGCCTATATTAGGAGATACATTAGAGGGCTTACTGCTTCTCTCTCTCTGCCATGTGAGGACATAGCCAGGAAGAGAGCTCTCACCAGGAACCAAATCAGCCTTGATACTTTGATCTTGAACTTCTAGGCCTCCAGAACTGTGAGAAACAAATATGTGTTTAAGCCCAGTCATAGGTATTTTTTGTTTTAGTCAACTAAGACAACTGCAATGAATTTATTTGTTCTAAAATAATAGTAATTACACAATGGCGTTAATCTAAGTGTTCTATATAAGATAACAATGGATCTCAATTTTGGATTGTGCCAGAGAAATTTTAGAGTCTCTACATAGTCTAAAAATACCAGTGGACACTAAAGATGGAGGCAGAAGTTTACTTGAGGAAAGATTTGTGTTTATATGTGTCAGGGAGGGAAGGTAGGGTGAGTATTTATTTGTCCTTAGAAAGTATACCCAATAAAAAATAAATGTGTCAATTATAGCACATTTTACTTAGAATTCTATTACTACCCATTCAAATGCATGTCCTTTGAAGGTGTGAGAAGACTCATTTCTTTTATACGGTAATAAGGAGTACAGATTGCATAATAAGAACAAATTGTAAAATAAAGAGAGGAGTGTGTCTACATCTAATAATTCAAGGCAATTTTTCTACCACCCCTCCTCTTTCCTTCCCTCCATTCTAATTTTCCTTACTCCTATTGAACTTATTCTAGTTGGTAGAAAAGACAATTAAATTATATATGAAATAAATATGGACATGTAGATGAAAGAAAGAAGGGAATGAAGGCTGTGAAAGGGTTATAAACTGATGAAGAACAACACCTAATCTGCATTTTAATGGTATCTCTACAGCTGCTGTGTGAAACACAGACTGTAATGGGGATAATAGTGGAAGCAGGATGACTGATAAGAGGCTACTGCAATATCCCATTGAGAAACGACATTTTTTTGAATTAGCAGTAGAATTAGTGAGAAGAATATATAGAATAGCATATTTTGGATACAGCAAAAGAGAAAATGAAGAGTTAATAATGGCATATATGTTGGTGGGGTGACCTTATAATTTTTAATGCTATGACAAAATCAAAACAAAACACTTGATATTATTCTGTGGACAAAGAAAATAATATGGGTACTTTTCCAGTTGTAAAAGATAATCACAAAAATTTGTTCGGTGGATACTTATAAATGTCAGGTGATGTCCAACAGTTGTTTCATTTTTGTCAAATCACATTAATTTTCAGATATTCCCATGTGTTTTCATAGTTTTCTGAATAATAATAATAATCAAGTTTTTGATTATTATTAAGCAGAACCTTTGTAGAAATCCCACTATTCTCTCTTGTAACTGGTATTTCTGTCATAGACATTAAAACACACTCTGCCAAGACCATACAGGATATAACACACTCAGTTAAAGATGGTGCAAACCATTTCATTATGTCTCAAAACAAGATTAGCTTTCTGGAAACAGAATTAAATGAAAGCATATTAAAATGACCAGTGGTTTTAAAAAGTGGAAGAAATGTGCCTTTATGTGTAACTATGTCTCTCTTTCCAATTCATAATCAAATAAACTTCAAATTAATAGTTAATTGTTAAATAAAGAAAACTTTAAGATTTATACAAATTTCATTGTTCATAGAACATTTTATCAAAGCAAAGCTTTGCTTTTAATGGATTTGAGATTTAGAAAATAGTGTGAATTCAGAGTGCTATCCTTGAGCACTGTTGCTAAATATAACAGAAATAGACTTGCTTCTAGACATTTCCAAACTCGCTGCTGACTATTTCATTAGTTTGAAAGTTAGAAATTAGACAAAGGAGAGAAATAAGCAAATATAAACTATAAGGCTCAAGTTTTCCCGCCTTAAGGAGTCCAGATAACAAATATAAGTTAACTGCTTTTTATTTAGATCGAAGTTCAGGATTTTACAAGATTCTTCTCCTGAAGTATTTTTAATGTTTTTCATATAATATCCAACATTCCACAGATTTTGCTAGCTCTATACTCAGGGTCAACAAAGTATAATCCAGTGCCTCAGTTTAAT